>OU975459.1:4850000-5450000 GCA_918857605.2 Philereme vetulata | reverse complement strand
TGCGGCACATGCCGATAACAGGTGCTAGCTACCAAGAGGCCTGGTTGACGTTAAATAATAGGTACAATAACAAGAAGTATCTAGCAAATTGTCTTTTGCGACGTTTTATGAACCAACCAAGTATAGGAACTGAGTCTAGTGAGTCACTTAAACAATTGTTGGACACGACGAACGAGACGTTGAGTGGCCTGAAGAATTTGGGTATTGAGGTGCACAGCTGGGATGTGATTGTAATATATATCATCTGTTCAAGATTGGACACTGAGTCGAGAAAGGAGTGGGAGTTCAAGATTAGCTCTTCCAACGAGTTACCAACCTTGAACCAGATGCGAGAGTTTCTCCAATCACGGTTTCGATCTCTTGAATTTTTAAGCCATAAGCAGAAGTCAAGACCACATTCTTCAAGCCACAAGGTCATGCACGCAACATCTAGTGGATCAGATTTAATAGTTAAGTCAATTTGCACATTTTGTAACGACAATGACCACAAAATATCAAATTGTAAGGAATTTTCCAAAAAGGATTATGAGCAGCGGCATAGTTTTGTCCAACGGAATAATTTGTGTTTTAACTGTTTGGGTAAACACCACGCTGCTTATATGTGCCGATCAGCCGTTAGATGTCAAGTTTGTAAACATAAGCATCATTCGTTGCTCCACCCGAGTCAAAGGTCCTGTGCATCTGGAGCTGTACCTAAACCAGATTTAGAAGTAAACGTTAAGTCAGCGGTAAGGTCAATTACAAAGGAATCCACATCGATTAACGATGTGAAGGCTCACTTCTCCCATGGGGAAGGAGGAATCAAGCAGAACCAAGTTCTATTAGCAACTGCGGTTGTAGAAGCTCGAGCAGAACACGGACGCGTCCGGTTGCTTAGAGCACTCATAGATCAGGGGTCTCAAGCATCTTTCGTGACAGAGTCGGTTGTACAAATGTTGGGACTCAAGAAGAGGCTCAGTAGATGCAACATCTCTGGGCTCGGCGGTGACGAAGGCACTTTAGCCTCCACACACATTGTAGTGATCGATCTCCAGTCACGCCATGATTCAAATTTTCAAGTCCAGGTACGCGCACACGTACTAAAAACGATTACCAGCCTTCTTCCATCGAGGAAGGTGGAATCTATAGACTGGCCCGAGTTAGCGGAACTTTCCCTCGCCGATCCTCAATTTCACATCCCAAGCAAAATTGATATTTTGCTTGGTGCAGATGTGTATGGCCAAATAATAAAAGAGGGACTGATTCGAGGGCCAAGTGGTGTTCCTACAGCTCAGAGTACCGCTCTTGGATGGATCATCTCGGGTCCTTCACAAACGTCTGTAGATGAGCAGCAATTTCAATGTCATCATAATGTTGTGAACGAGCATGTTGGTGTTGACGACTTGCTCAAGAAATTCTGGGAAGTGGAGTCCCTATCTCGTGGCGATAAAATATTGAGCCAAGAAGAACAGCGTTGTGAAGAGTTCTTCCAAAGTACAACCTGTCGAGATAGTACAGGGCGTTACGTAGTTCGGCTACCGTTTCGTGAAGAGGATCCGGCATGCAAATATGGAAACTCCAAAGAGATTGCCCTCAAACGATTCCAAAGCTTGGAGAATCGCTTCAAGAAAAATCCAGAGGGTAAGTCCAGGTATGCCGAAGTTATACATGAATATGTAAACCTTGGACATATGGTGCGTGTGACGGGCGAGGATAGTAATAAACCAGATGCAGTGTATTTACCGCATCATGCCGTCATACGGGAAGATAAATCGACTACCAAGGTAAGGGTAGTCTTTGATGCGTCGTGTAAGGGTACAAATAATGTGTCTCTTAACGACACATTAATGATTGGTCCAAGGTTGCAACAGGATTTAAGTCATATCATTCTTCGTTGGCGTATGCATCCCATATGTCTCAGCGCAGATTTGGAAAAAATTTATCGCCAAGTCAGGGTTGCAGAGGAAGATGTAGATTTCCAGCGGATTGTATGGAGAGAAGAACCGGGAGCTGAAACAGAAGAATACAAATTAGTAAGAGTAACTTTTGGGATGGCACCGGCTCCATATTTGGCTGTGAAGGCTCTTCAACAAGTTGCTATCGATGAAGGCTCGGAGTGTCCCGATGTCGCTGAAAAAGTAAAAACAGATTTTTATGTTGATGACCTGCTTACTGGATGCCAAACAGTGGAGGAAGGGAGAAGGATATATGAAGAAATGAAGAAATTGTTAGCTAAGGGAGGATTTGAATTGCTGAAATGGGCAACGAGTAACAAGGAATTGGCTAAGGTAGTGATGGATCAAGGAGCTAAGGATGAAACGGTCGATCTGAGGATAGATGATATGATTAAGGTATTAGGACTGTGTTGGAATAAAGCTACTGATTCGTTTCATTACACTGTTCAACTGCCTATTCTGCAGAATTCAATCACCAAAAGAAAGGTGATTTCAAACATCGCACTATTATTTGATCCACTGGGATGGGTCGCACCTTGTGTTGTCGTAGCAAAAATAATGATCCAAAAGATTTGGTTAGCTGGTATAGATTGGGATGATACCCTCCCAGATGAATTGCATAAAGAATGGATCACTTACCAGTCAGAGCTTACTCACATAAGTGAAGTATGCATTCCAAGATGGATTAACGCCAAGATCGATGATACATGCACGGAACTTCAAGGGTTTTGTGATGCGTCCAACGCTGCGTACGCTGCAGTAGTTTACTTACGAACTATTGATGTACAAGGGAAGGTGCATGTCAATCTCATTGCGGCGAAGACCAAGGTGGCTCCGACGATGCAAGTGTCTATTCCACGATTGGAGTTAATGGGAGCAGTTTTGTTAGCTAAGTTATTAACGGAAGTGGCTAACCTGTTAGGTGTAGATCGGAGTAACATCCATGGTTGGACAGATTCCACTGTTGTGCTGGCGTGGCTAAGCAGTCACCCCAGTCGGTGGTCGACGTTTATAGGAAACAGAACGTTTGAGATTTTCTCAAGGCTCGACAACACACAGTGGTCTCACGTTCAGACGGCACTAAACCCAGCCGACATTGCGTCAAGAGGTTGTACACCTTTAGAGCTTGCCCAACATAGCATGTGGCTACACGGTCCTCCATGGTTAAGTGAGTCAAATTTGACTTACCAAAGATCAAACCAGTCCACTGATCTAGAAGAAAGAAAGGTTAAGGCTCACGCGGCGATAGACAATGCAAGTTCTATGAAGTTTGATCTGTGGACAAAATTCTCAAAACTGAATCGATTGGTTCGTGTTGTAGCATATTGCAGACGATTTCTTAAATATAAGCGGAGCAATAAGCATAAACCTTACCTGACAGTCGAGGAAATTAGCGAAGTGGAAGAGGCGTGCATCAGACAATGCCAAATAGACTTGCAAGGGGACAAAGCGAAGATGAAACCGCTAAGTCCATACCTGGATCCTAAAGGGATTATTAGAGTGGGCGGTCGTATCCAAAAATCGGACTTGCCCGAGGACACAAAGCATCCGATAATCCTTCCCCAGAGGAGTCACTTTACTGATTTGATCATAGATGAAGCCCATAAAAAGACACTGCATGGTGGCCCAACTCTAATGCTGAACCATTTTCGTACGAGGTTTCGGATTCTTGCAGCGAAAAACCTTGTAAAGTTGTATGTGCGCAAATGTGTTGTATGTGCAAGGCATTCGGCGGCAACTAAAAATCCATTTATGGGTCAGTTGCCGACAAGTAGAGTAACCGTAGCAAGGCCGTTCTTGCATAGCGGAGTAGACTTTGCGGGCCCAATAAACGTTCGCATGTCAAAAGGTCGAGGCAATAAATCGTACAAAGGCTATATAAGTCTCTTTGTATGTATGGCAACCAAGGCCATACATTTAGAAGCTGTCAGTGATCTGACTGCTCAAGGGTTTATCGAATGCTTTAAACGATTTGTCGCAAGAAGAGGTCATGTAAGCGAGATGTGGAGTGACAACGGGACGAATTTTGTAGGAGCAGCCAAGGAACTTGCCAATCTGGTCGCTGCTGAAAAATCGTCCGTCGCTTTGGAAATACGAGATTGGTTAAGCTCGAACAGTGTTTCCTGGCGATTCATTCCTGCTCACGCACCTAATTTTGGCGGGCTTTCTGAAGCAGGTGTAAAGGCTACCAAGTTTCACCTCAAACGGGTCATTGGGGAATCTACTCTCACGTTTGAGGAGTTGACAACCGTTCTCACTCAAATAGAGGCATGCCTCAACTCGAGGCCGCTGTCAGTGTTGCCGGAGTCTCCAAATGATCCCGAACCGCTTACACCAGGTCATTTCCTGGTAGGTGAACCTTTAGTGACAGTTCCAGAACACAACTATGAGCAATGCAATCTGGGGTCTCTGAGGCGTTGGCAATTGTCACAAAAAATGGTACAGGACTTTTGGCGTAGGTGGTCCAACGAATATCTTCAAGGGTTGATGCAACGGTACAAGTGGACAAAAATAACTCCTGAGCCTGAAATTGGCAATGTTGTTCTGATTAAGGAGGATAACCTCCCCCCAGCACGATGGTCATTAGGCAGAGTGATGATCAAACATCCCGGCACAGACCACATTACTCGAGTGGTGACCCTGAAATGTGGTCAGTCTCTCGTAAAGAGACCAGTTTCAAAATTGTGTGTGTTGCCTATTACCGACTAAGATTAGTAAGTAAAATTGAAGGTTAAGGTAACAGGGCAACTGTTGTTAGATATTAGTGATAGTATAAGTAATAAGGTTAAGTTAAGTGCTAAGTCTATACAGTCCACTATGTGAGGAAGTCGTTAGTTTAATTATCTTTTTGTTTATATTTTGGTCCACTCCCCCTCATCTCACGGTGGGCGGATGATGTGTATATGTAAAGGACACTAAATGTCCTTGATGGGCGGTATGTTAAGCATCGTAAAACAGTATTATGATATTTTTGTTGTCGTTAGTACCAATTTTGTAACTAGATGTCGCTAGTAAAAGTGACCGTTCGCTGAATCGCGCTGACGAAAACGCGCAAGAGTTAACAAGGCATTTTTGGTACAATAAACGTAGCTTTTTCCACTAACTAAATCTAGCATTTAAATCTAGCATTTTTATTCTTCCCATTAATTAATCCCACTTGACCTGGCTGAATCCTGTTCAGGCAGTGTCAGGTTAACATCACGAGAGGACTGCCAAAACTACTTGTCACGGGTATTTATCGCGTATGTACCTTTTTTATTTGTTATCCCGACGTTTCGGCTGTGTTGCAACAGCCATGGTCTCGGGCTGACTGGAGTACTTGGAGCTACCGTCGGGAAGTGCGGGTAGCTGTAGCATCTACCCTCACTTGGTCTTCAGAATTAGAAATGTCCTCGTTCATATTACGACACACTACACTAACCGTATCTACGCACTGAGTCGACTGATTACGACGCGCACACCTAGCAATCACCGGGTTCCAAGACGCTGAGAGTCTATAGCCATCTTCCCGATTGAAATTTGGAAATTTCTTGATTTCAATCGCTTCACGAACTATTCTCTTGTAATAACGGCGTTCACTAGAGAGAACCTTAGGATCATAATTAATAATCATAATAATTATTAATATCATAATAATATCATAATATATATAATTAATATCATAATTAATCAATAATTATGTACAGTGATCGCGAAAGTTTGAAAAATACTACTTGTCGCGGTATTTTGATCAGAAGCCCCAAATTTTCTATAGCAATGGGATCATGCCCCTACCTACAAGATGGCAAAAAGTTATCGAACAAAGTGGTACCTACGTTCTTTAGTTAAATGTAAATAAACTATATTAAAAAATGTTTTGAGTTTTCTTAAAAAATGCGAAGTAACTTTTTCCCCAACCTAATATAATATACAGTGTTTTTTTTACCTGTAACAGTACGGCAGCACCCATAACCAGATGAGATACAGATACAGATTCTTTTAAAACATCAGCTCGTTTTCGAAGAAAACATTATGGCGTATAAATTTTCTGGTCAAGTGTGAGTAGCGCCTTAAAATGAATCAAGTTGGTAAATTTTTTTTTGATGGCGATCGATGCAATCTTATGTAAGGATCATTTTATTGTATAGGATGAAAAAAATCTGAACAGCGGAAGTTAGTCAAATTTGATAAAAAGTATTCTCATACAACAGGACAAACAAAATTCCTTCTACAAACATTTTATTAGATTGTAATTGCACATTAAAGAAATATTAATACTGTAGCGATTAAGAAGTTTAGGAACGCCATGCTCTCATGAGCAATTCCAAAACATTTCGTATTTCAGAACAATTTTGAATTTCGAACATGGTTCTTGCACCTGTCGGATTTTTATATCAGTCATTGCATTATCTTATTTGTCCTATCATGGCATTGTCAAATACGCAAAGAGTAGACTTAATTGAAGCATAATTCCTTAACCGACGTGGGCTGTTAATGAAGTTAATTACGAGTTTGTAACTATTATATTCATTTCTGAATAAAATGATTTTTATTATTATTTAAACATGCAGGGGGATACCAGTTAGAGACGAAATCTGTACTTACATCAAACTTATTGCGTCCTGCTCTTAATTAAATTCGATGGATTTTTCATCTGCGACATAAACAATTTTTCCTGTAAGGCATGGGCTCTAAGCTGACATTTAATTCACAGGGATTTTTAGTAAAAAACCGGCATATAATTTTTGTGTTTGTAACTTGTAATAACCATATATTTTTTTCTGGATAACTATACATATTCCTTTAGAGAAGAGCCATTAGAATCATCGGTGATCCCAAACTCGCCGACAGGCGCACGCTTCAAGAGAAATGTAACGAGGTTTCTACAGTGTAGGAAACGCATCGACAATACCCCGGGTGTTGCCGGTGTCAATAGGCGACGGTGACCGCTTACCATCAGGTGGGCCGTAAGCCTGTTTCCCCACAAATAACATAAAAAAACATATTTTCATAGTAAAATGAGTAAGGATAAAAAATGGAGGACTGTATAAGCCTAATCAATTTTTCCGAACAGAATCATCATACCATGCAAACAGTCATTAACGTTTCTGGAAATAAGGCTCCTTTGGTAGCGATTTGAAAGTATTTACTCCATTGGCACAAGGAGCCCAAAGTGAGTCTTGGCCTCCGATACAGAACTCACCACTTTCCTCTGTCTATTGGCATATCTTGCAAGTTGTCGACTTCAAGGTCGAGCAATTCGTCTCACGAATAGAATAGAATAGAATAAATCTTTATTGTACACCAGGAATACTTAAAAAACTAATTTATGTTAAATATGTATTTAATAATAAGTATTTGTAATTTCTGTTAAATATTAGGTCCTTACATATGAAATTGGCGTTTTGTACGGGAGGAATATAAAGTTTTTTTTTTTTGTTAAATATATTTATTTATTCAAAGTATGCACCATTGTTTGCACTTTTGTCATCTCATAGGTAGTTCATTGATCCCTTAACTTAAAAAACCATGGGAGCGAGAATCAATAAACTCTTTGAAGGTGGTTTGGACTGCCGCATCGGAGTTATTTTTTTTTCCTTGTAAGAAATTTCCAAATTCCGGAAAAAATGGTAATCTGTGGGTTCGGGGAGTACGGTGGATGTCGCAGACATTCCAATTGTAGCTCATCTAACTTAGTGGTTGTTTGTTGGGCAGTAAGTAGTCTTGCGTGGTCGTGAAGCAGCAGTGACCTAGAGCGATTGACCAATCTCGGTTGTTTAGCAGCTAGTTCTTCCTTCATGGTTTGCCGTTGCTGATAATAGATATCTGCTGTAATTGTTTGGCCCTATTTTAGAAAGCTGTAGTGAACGACATCGTCACTTGTCCACCAAATACTCACAAGTAACTTTTTCTGAGTTAATTTTCGTTTAGGGCAGGATTTGCCTGGGTCTCCAGGGTTCAGCTATTGCGACGAGCGATTCCGATTATCGTACAGTATCCATTTTTCATCACAAGTAATAATTCTATTTAAAATCTTCTTATTATTGTGTCGTTTGAGCAAAGTAACCCAGCAGTCGACGCGTGTTTGCAAGTTCGATTTGCTTAATTCATGAGGTACCCATCGTTCAAGTTTTTTACTTACCCGATTTGCTTCAAGTGGATTAATACAGTTTTATTACTTACCCCAAAGCCTGCATCTATCTCTGAAGTGCTTTATGATGGATCAATTTCCACAATAGTCTTTAATTCTTCATTTTCCACTTTGGTCTCCGACCGTCCACGAGGTTGGTTCCGAAGGTCAAAATTTCCAGAACGAAAACTTTGAAACCAAAAACGTACCTTGCTTTCTTTAGCGACACCAGCGCCGTACACATAACTAATCCTTCGAGTTGTTTCTGCAGCACTGGTGCCACGGTAGAGCTTGTGTTCGTAAATATACCGATATTTCATGTTTTCCATTGTGCGGTACAAAGAAAAAATAATGAGGAAAAAACAAATGTATGACGATTTTCAAAACTCAAATGTACCAGCTAAATGAATTTATAAATTTGAATCTGGAATTCTTAACCAAAGAGGAGATATTTCAGATCAAAGTAGTCAGGACGACAAAACGCTTATTTCATATGTAAAGACCTAATATAATAGATGGCCTTATCGCTGAAAGCGATTTCTTCCCGGCATTCTTTGGATGGAAAGTAAAGAACGAAGCAGTAATGGACAGCGGTGCACAGAGTATATTTACAAATGAAAGAAATATAAAATAAAAAAATACATCTAATAAAAAACTGTACTTATAATCCTAATACATAAATAAATACCTAAAGATAGACTAATATATACCCAACTAATAATCTTAATCATTATTCTTACAAATCTAATAAAACGGAGGCAATCAAATTATAATAAATAATAAATAAATAAATAAGTAAGTATCGCTGGAACAATAGCAAGGACCTATTGTTCCAGCGATACTTGGGACGCCGAACCGATTTTAAAAGTACAGGAATAAAAAGTAATTGTTATTGTGCCTGTTGTTATTCTTGACTTCCTGCTATTTTGAATATTGGTGATGACTGATGGTTTTAGATGGGCTGATGTCTTTCGGGGTAGTTCATGACAATACAAATCCAGGCCATCATGCTGAAGTCGCACTATAAGGGTTCCGTTTTAATTATTTTCGTCTGGAATCCTAAAAAAACTGTTCTTAGTTTACTCGTCCAGGATTACGCCAATACATTTTTGTATGGTTGTGGTGCCTGACCAGCCTGAATTTGTATCAGTTAGATGGTTGGTAAATTGATTGAGCGAAGCGAGATGTCCAAATTAACTTGGACAAACCGGCGTTGTGTGTATATGTAATAGGTTGGGGAAAAGATCTTTTCGCATTATAGTATGTATGAACTTGTAATAAAATCTCTTTGGCTATACTATTTGTATCTGGCTGGTTTTGGTATCATTCAAAGTTGAACTTTTAAAAAAGATAATTCCAAATTCAAATTAGGTAAATGTGTGATTTTTATTTGTGTTTAGTACTGTAAAGATGAGTGAATCTAATGAAGAAATTCGATAAATTTAAAAATTTTACTACAAAAAAGGTAAAAATGCAACGCAAGCCGCAAAAAAAATTTGCCATTTTTATGGACCGGACCTAGTGTAGTGTCTGTGAGAGTAGCACAAATTTGGTTTAAGCGTTTTAAATCCAAAAATTTTGATGTCAAAGATGCACGTCGCTCTGGTCGCCCTATTACGGATAAAATTGATGCCATTTTTGAAAAAGTGGAGCTTGATCGGCATATCAGTAATTTCGACGTAGCTGAAGAACTGGTTATTGACCACAAAACAGTTTTGGCGCATTTGAAAAAACTGGGTACACAAAAAAGCTCAATATTTGGGTACCCCATGAGCTCACTGAAAGAAACCTTATGAACCGTGTACTCATTTGTGATTCTTTATTACAACGTAATGAAACCGAACCATTTTTGAAGACGCTGATAACTGGTGATGAAAAGTGGATCACGTACGACAAGAACGTGTGAAAAAGGTCGTGGTCAAAGGCCGGTCAGGTTTCACAGACTGTGGCGAAACCCGGCTTAACTCGCAACAAGGTGATGCTGTGTGTGTGGTGGGATTGGAAGGGCATTATTCACTATGAGCTGTTACCACCACGCAGGACTATCGATTCTGAACTCTACTGCGATCAACTGATGAGATTATTGCAAGAAATTGAGAGAAAGTGGCCGGAATTAATCAACAGAAGGGGTGTGGTTTTTCATCATGATAACGCTAGACCTCACACATCTTTAGCCACTCAGCAAAAATTAAGAGAGTTTGGCTGGGAGGTTTTAATGCATCCGCCGTACAATCCTGACCTTGCACCTTCAGATTTCTACCTGTTTCGGTCTCTTCAAAATTCTTTAGGCAGTGTCAGGTTAACATCACGAGAGGACTGCCAAAATTACTTGTCGCGGTATTTTGATCAGAAGCCCCAAAATTTCAATAGCAATGGGATCATATCTCTACCTACAAGATGGCAAAAAGTTATCGAACAAAATGATACCTACATACTTTAGTTAAATGTAAATGAACTATATTAAAAAAATGTTTTGAATTTTCTTAAAAAATGCAAAGAAACTTTTTCCCCAACCTAATATGTATGTTTGTTTGACCGAGGATACCTTTCGAAGCGTTGATCCGATCATCGTGATATGTGATAAATAGTTAGGAAGTGATGCCACAATTTTTGTGCGACAAAATGGTTTGTTATGATATTGGGATTCAAGAGGTAGAAAAAAAAATATTAATAATAAATCTGTATTCAAACAACTTGGTATCATACATATAACATTGATGACAGTGACTTTCCTGTAGGTGGTAAAATAATTTAAATATAATTATGACTAAGTATTCTCTGGCTGCTTAAACTAGGTTGATCCTGTGCTATAAGCGCCAGTTGCATTCGCGGTTGCTCAATTTATTGTCAACTATTTGGGTGTTTAATGTGAAATAAGTCCATAAATTGTGTTTCTTACATATAAAACAAATAGTTATATTTTAACTTAAGATAAAATAAATATATGAAAATGTATATAAATACCATATCATGAAGACTTGTACGAGTTACAACTTTGGTATGAGGGTGTGTTTGTGTGTAGTGAGTCAGTGTTTGCAAATAAAGGTGTATATGTGTGTGATTGTAATCGAGATTTTATTTATTAGATATTTTTATAATTACTTACTTAGGATGGTGTAAAAGGTTTTCAGTTGCGTCTTAATCCAGAGTGCGTAGATGTATTTTAATTTATTCTTTACATTTATATAGGTTGAGGTTAAGCAAGTGTGCGGCTGACTTTATTGTACAGGTATGGAGCAACAACGTATGGATGTCTTGCAACAAATACTGTTCTATGTGTGATTTGTTTACAAACCCGATCCTTTCCTCTCCTACTTTCGGTTTGTTTAACTGGTGGTAGGTAAGTGTGTACATCATGAGTACAGGTCGGTTGTTGGGTGTAAGCGTGGTTTTGAGGTCATCACGTTGTGTACTGCTCTCTGTGCTCTTTCTTATTTAAGTAGATTAGTTTTATGAGTCCCTCCCCAGACCGAGCCACAATACCCAATAATGGACATAGCGCATAATAGTTAGTTCTGAGCAACGGAAGTTCGCCTATATGCCGAATACGTCTAAAGATTGGCATGAGCTTTCTTATTCTATTAGTAAGGAGTTCTACGTGTCTATGCCAGTTAAGTTCTTCGTCAACCCACACACCACGATATTTTATGTATGTCACATGTTCTAGAGTGATACATTGGCATCAGTTATTCGAAACTACGCAAGCTTTAATTGAGACGGAGTCTGGTTGACCTTGCCGTGTGATGGAGAAAGTAAGGTATTTGGTTTTGTTCAGATTTATAGTTAAAATGAGACTAGTAGGTCAAGTGGGATGTCAAAAAAATGTCTTTATTAGTAAATTTTGATTCCTATTTATTTTTCGTAGTCCTTGTAGTTTTTGAGTTATTAGCCATAATATAAACTGAACTTTGACGAAACTCACAGGGTGACCCCACAGTGCCGTAATTTGGTACGTGTGTAGCTTAAATGACACAAATATAGGCAACGGTCTAAAATGTAGAATAACTGCAATTAGCATCCCAAAAAAAGATTACCTGTAATTTGAATGAAACTGTAAGTCTTGTTAGCTGGTTCATTATTTCGTGGTACTATTTTGATAGTCAAAGATTACGAATAGTATATTTATGTTTTATGACAGACTCGTGACATCTTAGTTCGGGGCAAACCACTAGTATATCAGAAATGAGTAGATTCGTAGACGAACCAAAGTCACTGAGAGCATAAAGCATTAGCAAGCTGAAGTGGCAGCGGGCAGGGCACATGGCTTGAAGAAGTGACGGTCGTTGGCGTAAAAAGGATCTCGAGTGCACGGCCCCCTCACTAGATGGAAAAACGATCTGATAAAGGTTGCTGGGAACCGTTGGGTGCAGGCTGCACAAGATCGGTTGCTCTGGAAATCTATGGGATATGCCTATTCCCAGCAGTGGACGTGCTGTGGCTGATACAATGATGAAGTTAATAAAACTGTATGTTTTCCTTAAAAAATGTTACAAAAAAGCTCGCTTAAACTATAACCTTACCTTTTTATGTCCAAAACAAACGCCGTACCTAATTGTGCCAACATTTGCTTCCTTAATCACGTACAATGGTTGGACGAGGCTATAAATAAGAACTAGCTCTCAGCTGAAGATTATTGGAGGAGAGCGAGTTCGTAGTATAGTTACGAAATGCTTCACTAAGAAATACTAGGGTTCCGTATCCAAGGGGTAAAACGGTAACCCTATTACTAAGACTTCACTGTCTGTCTGTCCGTCTGTCACCAAGCTGTACCTATCTCATGAACCGTGATAGTTAGACAGTTGAAATTGTCACAGATGATGTATTTATGTATAAAAACATATACTAAAAACAGAATAAAATAAATATTTAAGGGGGGGGGGGGTCCCATACAACAACGCAATTTTTTTGCTCGTTTTAGCTCGATATTGATAACGGCAATAGGTAAACGCTTGAAATATTCACAGAATATCTAAATACAGACTACATTTTGACATCGAATGATACTTGTATGCGCTCTGCCTAAATCTATCTCTAAAATGATTTAAGACACCAAAAAATATAACAACAAAAGTTGTAGAGAATTTAATCTTCTACAATAATTATAATATATATAAATAGCATAAAACCAATAGGAAACGAGATATTTGCAATAAATATCTAAAAAAAGGTTTTTTGACCTTTGACCTTGGAATATCTATACTCGCGGACACCCCATGATAAGTAAGTTTTGAGACATGTTTTAAGATGTCAAAATAAAAATTTTAACAAGTTTATAGCGGACTATCTCTCATTCCGAGTTTCTTACCCTCATTTTACTAATTTTCTTGGACTTCTGTTTTTCCTAATGAATACAATCATGGGCTTTTTTTAACACGATAAGTGCGAAAAAGGGCTTGAAACACCCTGTCCGTGTCTCATCTTTAGAGCGGTAAGAAAAAACTTAAACGTCTCTGTCGTGCGGGAGGCATAACTTCCATCTGGTTCAGTCTAGGAATCGATAACTATATATCTGAGATGTGCTATTGATTTATAGTTCTATGGTATACCAACCTCAATGCCACACAAAAAGAAACCGTACACTTTGTCTTAATTGGCGCCAAAAAAAAGATGTTGGTCTCCTACGGGCGGCGGTGGGGTTTAATATGCCTCGTGCCGCCACAATCTCTGGTTTAGGACAAGGTTTAAAACGACCCGTAACGCAGTAATGGATAGTACAGATAAATCTGTGCCGCTGGGACCGTGTTAAAGTAAGATTAAATAGATTTCTTCTAGATCTTCGTGCTTCATCTTGCACCACATCATCGCTTACCATCAGGTGAGGTTGTTTTCAAACTAAGTTCTATTCAAATAAAAAAAATATTTAGATATATATATGTATTGATTTATGTTAACTGAATAAAATATAGCAACATAATATTTGTATCATACATTATAGTTAACCGACTTAAGTAGTAGTATCATACGTAGGTTATCTCATATGCCTGTGACTATTTTGCAAATATCAATGTACATAACTATTGGAATTTGTAATATTTTATTATTTCTATCCGGTCACCAACTTTTGTTAATAAAATTTAATTAATAATTAGTATAACTGGTCTGTGATGGGCCGCGTTCGGCAAGCTGGACGACATCCATAAGTTGCCTAAAACTCCACAGAGTCAGAAGACCCGCTTATTTATGCAATGTGTTCTGCCCACCATGACTTACGGTGCCGAGACATGGACGCTCACGCAGGAGGCTGTGTACAGGTTAAGAGTTGCACAGAGAGCCATGGAGCGTACCATGCTCGGCATGAAACTCTTAGATCGAGTTTCAAACGTCGAGATCCGTAGAATAACAAAGGTTCATGATGTTGGGAATCGTGTTATGGAGCTTAAATGGTTTTGGGTGGGACACTTGGCAAGACGTGGTGATGACCGGTGGAGCAGGGTAGCAACGGAATGGTGGCCGAGGTATGGCTGTGGAAGGGTTTGACGTCCGACAGCGAGATGGGTGGACGACATCGTTAGAGTCGCGGGTGAAGCAGTGGGTGAAGTCGAACTGTGGATGATGATGATGGTCTGTGACGTTTTAATAAATAAATAATCATATTATCTGGAAATCTTGTACATTCCCATGCAACCTTTAATAGGACTTTATTTCGTCTACCTTATAGAACTTAATGATGTAATGGATTTTTTTTATAATCCATGTTATCAAGAGTAGTAGAGTTTCTTCCTACTTCTACCTATTCTACCTATTTCTGTCGTCAAGCAGCATTGCTATGTTTCGGTTTTAAGGGTACGGTTGCCAGTGAAATTTCAGGCACATAAAGCTCTATACATATATGCCTCAAGTTGATGGACGCAGGGCAATGCATCGTAGGGCACGTTTCTAAGGTGCGTGACCTACGAGGCAGAACTTTGTTATAGGCGATGGCTACCGCTTAACATCAGGTAGGCCATACGCTTGATCCATCTCGGGGTCTTATAAAAACAAAAAAAAACATTAATTTGAACTGTTACCAGCACATGATAGATTTTATTACAATTGAAAAAGAATTACTCTCTCGTAACGCCCCTCCCTTACCTAAGTACGGCAATATCACCTTAATAAATTACAGAGGCTGATTATTTTTATCGTTAGTGGTCTGAAAGGAAAGAATAGGCCTTCTAAATTGCCTAAGTAAATATTAGGAATGGAGGATAAAGGGAACAAAAGGAATTGTTTTTATTGCAATCATTTTGTATCGGCAGATATATTTTTAACTGACTTCAAAAAAGGAGGAGGTTCGTCTGTATTTTTTTATGTTCGTTACCTCAATACTTTCAACTGGGTAAACCGATTTTGATGGTTCCGTTTTTTATTTGAAAGCTGTTGCTTCCCGTGTGGTTCATTTGATCCAGTTCTGACAATGGCATCCATGAGAAAACCATGTAAGTCTTAAATTTGTTTAATTTTTATGTTATGTTATGTTTGTTAGCTCAGAACTCTGTTATAATACCGTTAAAAATTAACTTTCCAACCGATTTGGAAAGTTTATTTATTTAGTTTTTTCTTTATTAGGGACAACAACCAATTATACAATTAGGTTACTTAATGCTAATACTAAATGAGGTTCTTTATGTATAATCAGCCCCGGTGTCCACAGATTGGGTTGACAAATTATAAGGGCATAAAGTGCATGCTTATGAAAGAAGATAAACAATTTATGTAGGTTACATTACATACAAGAATAAGATAGTTGAGAAGAATATAATAGAATATAATATACAGTAGAATATAGTTAGAATAGATTTTTTTTTTAATTTTATTTAAGGATATACTTTGAACTTTGATCCCATGGAAATTACATCATTTAAATAATAGTTTGGTTTTCACTGTTATCTTAAGTCGGTTATATTTTTTGTTAAAAAATACTTTATGTATTAGCTGATACGCCTGCGGCTTCGCGTGCTTGAAATTTTCCGTTGCAGGGGGAAGTTTTTGTTAAAAACTATAAAAAAAACTCTCGTGTCAAAGTGACGCAATACTTCATGTAAATGAATTCACATTAATCAACGACGGTTAAATTACAAGTTCATACAAAAATACTAAAATCACTATTTAAAATGGGGGGTTACGACCTATTCTCATTCCTACCAAATATATAAAAAATCGTTAAAATCGGTCTACACGTTTCGAACGAGTGCGACCACAAACACCGTGACACGAGATTTTTATTCTAACGTTAATAGATAATATGTGGTATTAAACTGGATGCCTGCCGCCTGGGGTGAAATGTTTTTCGTAATTGGACTGATTTTACGTCTTTCCTGCTAAAGGTTGCTGTATTAAACTTAAGCATGCTCAAGAATATATATGTTAGATTAAAATAGGGTTGTTATGCTGCATACAATCAGGATAAAACTCTTTGAATTGAAATAAAAACAGTTTTTATAACTCAACTGATTTTAGCTTTTAAACTAAATCTGCATAAAAATATTACCCTTCTTCTGAGAAGTTTTTTTTGAAGTGAAAACTTCTTTAGGCGCGTTGGGCATTTTAGATGAGAAAAAATCATTGAACTCGTGACACTGTTACCAACACCTCTGTATATAATTTGTTTTTTTTTAGTAGAGGTGCATCAGACAACTTTCTTAGTAAATTTTCATGTTTATGTGAAATCCATCATATCATTTTGCAACATCCAAATTATTGAAGTGAAATCTTCTGTAGGCGCGTTGGGCATTTTAGATGGGAAAAAACCATTAAACTCACGATACTGTTACCGTCACCTCTGTATATAATTTGTTTTTTTTTTGCAGGGATGCATAAGACAACTTTCTTAGTAAATTTTCATGTTTCTACGAAATCCATCATGATCATTTTGCAGCTTCCAAATTATTGAAGTGAAATCTTCTGTAGGCGCGTTGGGCATTTTAGATGGGAAAAAACCATTGAACTCACGATACTGTTACCGTCACCTCTGTATATAATTTGTTTTTTTTTTGCAGGGATGCATAAGACAACTTTCTTAGTAAATTTTCATGTTTCTACGAAATCCATCATATCATTTTGCAACATCCAAATTATTGCAGTGAAATCTTCTGTAGGTGCGTTGGGCATTTTAGATGGGAAAAAACCATTGAACTCACGATACTGTTACCGTCACCTGTGTATATAATTTGTTTTTTTTGCAGGGATGCATAAGACAACTTTCTTAGTAAATTTTCATGTTTCTACGAAATCCATCATATCATTTTGCAACATCCAAATTATTGCAGTGAAATCTTCTGTAGGTGCGTTGGGCATTTTAGATGGGAAAAAACCATTGAACTCACGATACTGTTACCGTCACCTCTGTATATAATTTGTTTTTTTTTTGCAGGGATGCATAAGACAACTTTCTTAGTAAATTTTCATGTTTCTACGAAATCCATCATATCATTTTGCAACATCCAAATTATTGCAGTGAAATCTTCTGTAGGTGCGTTGGGCATTTTAGATGGGAAAAAACCATTGAACTCACGATACTGTTACCGTCACCTGTGTATATAATTTGTTTTTTTTGCAGGGATGCATAAGACAACTTTCTTAGTAAATTTTCATGTTTCTACGAAATCCATCATGATCATTTTGCAGCATCCAAATTATTGAAGTGAAATCTTTTGTAGGCGCGTTGGGCATTTTAGATGGGAAAAAATCATTGAACTCACGATACTGTTACCGTCACCTCTGTATATAATTTGTTTTTTTTTTGCAGGGATGCATAAGACAACTTTCTTAGTAAATTTTCATGTTTCTACGAAATCCATCATGATCATTTTGCAGCATCCAAATTTTTGAACTGAAAACTTCTTTAGGCGTTTTCAAAATCCATTAAACTCGCGACACCGTTACCAACACCTCTGTATATAAGTATCAATAAATTGATCAAGTTTTCACTTCTATTGGCACTTCCGGAGTGCCACTTTTGTTTATATTGTTAATGTTGTCCTCGAGTTAATCTTTATGTACGCTAATAATTACAAACATACATCCGTAATCGCATAAACCGATTTTAGTAATGGATAGTTTAATGGATACATCACACTGATAATAAAAATGTGAAAGTTTGGATGTTTGTTTATTTATTTGTTTATTACTCGATCACGTCGTAACGGCTAAACCGATTTCAATGAAATTTGGTATAAACGTAGATTGTAATCTGCATTACCACATAGGCTACATTAGATCCCATCAGTTTCCATGTGATAAAATTGGGGAGTCAAGTCAATTTGCAACAGCGAGTTTAGCTTTATTTCTAGGTTTCCTACACATTTAGTAGTTTAACGCGTACTAAGTTGCTGGTAACAGCTAGTTTCCAATAAAACAATGTTTAATGTAAATCGGTGTCGACTTTGCGATGCCTTTGCCACTTAGTCATGATTATGATGAATGAATATGATTAGTTTACTTATTTTAATACAGACAGTCTCATTGATATTTTAGAACTTAAGGCAAATATATAGTAGTTGATTGGTCTTATTTGGAGGCTTTCTCCTCAGGGAGGAATCAGTTTTATGTGATCAAAAAAATATATGTCATTCATTGACCTTTTATCTGCACATTGAACATACAAAAAACTTCTACCTGTTTATTTACTATGAGAAAAAAATAACAAAATGTATCTGTTTTCGACTTTTAATTTGATTTAACCTCTAAACGACGTAAAATTTTTTATTTTTTCTTGCATTTAAATATGGGCAAAGACTATACCTTCAAGTTGAACATACGATGCTGTGCTACGACGGTCTTTCTCGTGGCAATTAATTATTTTCAATTTTTCCGAATAATAAGTATATCCTACATTATAGTAATATCCTTAGAAAGTGGCTGCGGGCGACGGGCGGTAGTGTACCGCTGACTGTCGTACGCGAAGGTTGTGCTCGTCTGCTTCGCGCTCACCTATTTGCTGGTCGGTTAGATGCGTGTGGCGGAAGGTACGGGACAATAGCTACGCCCATTCGCTCAAGGCCGTCGGCTACGGTTAACGCCTTAATATTAACGTTGTTTGTAAATTTAATATTTTCTATGAAAAACCCTATTTTACAACAATAGCTCTTCAAGAAGACTTAAATGCTGTATATGACTGGTGTGTTATTAATCGCATGACCCTTAATATTAATAAATGCTTCGTTGTAACATTTACCACTGTTTCGGCGCGGTAATGAAACTTGAAGTTACGCGTAGATGCTAGTGCAAACGTTGAAAGTGACGAACAAAAAACCTGTTGGCGATCTGCTAACAGTTGCGGGTAGCAAAGTAAAAAGTGTCAAGCACAGTGGCGCGAACAACCACCAAGAAAAATTAAATCCTGGAGAGCTACAGAGTTTAAATCATCATACAATAAAACGAAAATCCACTATAAAAGATCTCGGAATTATTTTCGATGAAAATCTTAAGTTCCATGACCATTATGATTACATTTTAACTAGATGTTCTCAATTTCTCGGCTTTATAGCCAGATCCACAAAAGATTTTAAAAATCCAATGACTCTTATCTGCCTCTACTACTTACTAGTTCGCAGTATTATAGAATATAATGCAATAATTTGGTCTCCTTTCTATAAAGTCCTCATTGTCAGCATTGAAAGGATTCAGAGGAAGTTCTTTAACATCTTGTGTTATAGAAGCGGCATACATCGAACTTTCCCAACGTATGAAGAAAAACTCAATAGGTTTAAAATCATGTCTCTTGAAACCCGACGTCAATACCTCGACTTGATTAATCTTTTTAAAATCATACATTCGTTGACTTATTCTCCTAGCTTATTGTCTTGTATTTAGTTTAATATCAAGCCACGATCTCGGCATCGCTCGGCTTTCAAAATATTTTCGCCCTACAGATATATATGTGCTATGGTAGCAAATAAATGTCTGTCTATGTCTATGTCTATATACTAATAATACGTCATTTTATAATATTGTAACAGTTCACTAGGAACCGTTCAGTTTGATAAATTTGCAAATAAGTTTTAAAATAAATTATAGTTTGTGGGGGTAGATTTCACTATTTGTTGAAAGAAGTCATTAGGATAAATTATAATCTGTGGGTATAGATTTCGCTACTTAACGCGAGATGTCGTCAGAATAATTTATAATCCGTGGGTTGTTTATGAATAGAAATATGAGATAGTCTATGGGATGTTTATGGATAGACTACTTGCCACCAGGGGTCGCATACAGAAAGTTGGTAACTGTGGTATGAGGGGGGGGGGGGGGATGAAGGAAGCCTTAAATACGATGGATAGGTAGAAACGGCATTCATTCTCTTTTCGATTTTATCGCGGTTTGCAAGTGATACCAAGGTTTCACAAGGATTAAGGTAATTTCTAAACTTAACTTTATTTCTGCCATTTTGTATTCTGATTACTTGTGTAAATTATTCAATTATCGTGTTCCGTAAAAAAAGTCATAATAAGGGTAGCGGGAGAAATTGTTAAGTAAATTTATATAGTAACTTTTTGGGATTTAAGTTGAAGGGCTAAATATCAATAATAATCAAGGCTAAATCTATAAAAAAATGGATCACTCCAAGATTTATGTTCGTGGTAAATTTGTAATGAAGGGGAACTGCTATACGGATTTGTGGGGATATTTAAATGTAATGGTTGGGTATTCGTGGCATTTTACGGTGTAAATTAATTGAGGTGAAATTTAAAGGGATTTCCTTTGTCTGATTCACACAGAGATTCAGGCTAGTTGCTGGGGTATTGGTCCGACATGGGTCAGGTTTTCTTTGAGACTTGGGGTTTCTGCAGTGGGTAACACCAGTTGTAGGGCTTGTAAGGAATTCGGGAAAGGCTTATTCATGATGGTTATAGCTGGGGGTAGTCTGTTGTAAATTCATGTGCCGTAACTGTTAATTCAGGGATAAAACTTGTGTAACCGTAAGTGGTAGGCAAAAACCTTTTCGCTCGATTTCCCTGTGCTTAGGAAATCCAATATTTTATATTGGTTGTATATCTTGCTAAGTGGCTTGAATATATACCCATCTTAGACTCTACGCAGGTCTTGGTTTATGTTGGAACGGACCAAGCTTTAGTTTGTCCCTTGCATTGGGGTCAAAGAGTTCCCCACAAATTGTGTCCGATACCTCGTAGAGAGACGTCAGCAATGTTGTGGTCTTGTATATATATATTTATAGTATACACAATTTATTTCCCTGCTAGGCTGTTCTGATGCACCCCAGGCTCGCGAGCCAGTATCAGAAAGCACGTACACCGTTATAGTGGTAGACAAAACCAGGTTTTACGATCCTGTACCCATAGCAGCATAGTTAGAAGGCGAGCCATTGCACATTGGACGCCTACGTTACACACCACACGATTAGTATTTAAATGTGAAGCTAGTCTTCCAGTTTGTATCATCACACCTTAGCTAAACTAGGGAATGTTAGGTACACATAAACGGAATGTAGGATGTATTAGTTATAGACGCCACTGCATTAGGTTATGTGACCGACCAGTGTGTCAGTTCATGTTGAGGATTTAGGGAAATATACATTTAAATAACATAAATCAAATCACGATTCCAGCTGTATACTAGTATCGGCAAAATTACATCGAATCTTAGAGTGGAATTAGGGTTCACCGAGTAAAATAAAAACGGAATCTCATCCCTAGAATTAGCAATGTAATCGGTATTTTACAACGCTAAGCTTAGAGGCATTAGTTAACTTGAGACTAGTGCTGATTAATCTAATTGACGTAGCTATAATAATTAACCTTTTATATTACTGTTTGGTAATGGTATGGCTTATTTCAAATAGTATTTTTATTTATAGTGTTATCCGAACACATGCGGAAAATTCCAAGATTTTTATAAAAAAATATCTCAAAAATTTCAAGCCTAGACAGGACTTGAACCCGCGACCTTCCTCTTGATACGAGGATGCACTACCATCTGTGCTACAAGGCAATTCACGTCTAGGTTGAAATTAGTGAGATCATTCAGAATTACGGCTAAAGCGCCGTTAGCTCCATCTACAGGAAAACTTATATAGTTCTTTGTACCTGCTCAATGCTGAACGTTGCAGTTCAGTACATTGACAAAAGATGTCGCGTTGCTTATTTCAAATAGTATTTTTATTTATAGTGTTATCCGAACACATGCGGAAAAATCCAAGATTTTTTTTTTAAATCATCTCAAATATTTCAAGCCTAGACGGGACTTGAACCCGCGACCTTCCTCTTGATACGAGGATGCACTACCATCTGTGCTACAAGGCAATTCACGTCTAGGTCGAAATTAGTGAGATCATTCAGAATTACGACTAAAGCGCCGTTAGCTCCATCTACAGGAAAACTTATATAGTTCTTTGTACCTGCTCAATGCCGAACGTTGCAGTTCAGTACATTGACAAGAGATGTCGCGTTGCTTATTTCAAATAGTATTTTTATTTATAGTGTTATCCGAACACATGCGGAAAATTCCAAGATTTTTTTAAAATCATCTCAAACATTTCAAGCCTAGCCGGGACTTGAACCCGCGACCTTCCTCTTGATACGAGGATGCACTACCATCTGTGCTACAAGGCATTGAGCAGGTACAAAGAACTATATAAGTTTTCCTGTAGATGGAGCTAACGGCGCTTTAGTCGTAATTCTGAATGATCTCACTAATTTCGACCTAGACGTGAATTGCCTTGTAGCACAGATGGTAGTGCATCCTCGTATCAAGAGGAAGGTCGCGGGTTCAAGTCCCGTCTAGACTTGAAATTTTTGAGATGATTTAAAAAAAATCATGGTATGGCTTGTCGGGGACACAACAATTTAGTAATCAAAGGAAAGTTCTAGACTCAACTATGAAAATATCTTGTAAAACCAATAGGATATTCTTATACTTCGGTTTGAGGCACCGAGTCATAGGACAGGCTAAGATAGTATTATACCTAATAGGGTGTCCGGTAGAAGATAATTCAGGGACGGTGGGTCAGTCCAAAGTCTAAAATTGAATTCAGTAAAAATGGGATTGTTTTTTTATTGCTAAGCCACTGGGATGTATCTCATTACGTTATATTTATCTTGAAGTAGAAATATGACAATGTGGGTATTAGAATCGTATTTTAGGACGTAACTAGCTCAGGAAATATAATAACCTTAAATCAAACTACCCTCACACATTCGACGGTTGCAGTGCAACAATTTTCTTAACTATCTTTCTTTCTATCATTATTATAAATGACATGATGCGTTTCATAGGTAACCGTAGCTTATATTATCGCTAGTACGCCGTGAAGTGTAACTTATGATAGTATGTTGGTCCATAGATTGAATACGTCAAAAGAGAAAATATGCGGGTAGTCAGATTGGAATTTTATTGATTGGTATTTGCCAGAGTACCACGCAAAAGGAAAATATTTTAACGTAACATACGATATGAGATATATCGGTCGGTAGAACTAAATTCTTGTACTAAGCTTAACTAGAATAGCGAGAAATTAGCACTCTTACGGGGGGGGGGGGGGGGGGGGGGGGGGGGGTAGTTTCAAAAGAAATACCTCTCATGAGTCTGAATACAATGTTGGAATTATCAATTGGAACGCTTGAAGTTTGACAGTGAGATGAGCTCGGGCTTGTGAAGGTAGTTTATCTAAGCAAGTTGGTCTGATGTTGATGAGTCTTTGAATGCTGAAGCGGTGGGCTTTTATAAACATGGAACGACTTTAGGATTTCTGGTTAAGGATAAAATCGGGATTTCGTCATTAAAGGGGATTTGCTTTCAGAATTATCAATATAATCGGTATTTAAAGTATCCACGAAGTTGAAAACTTAGCTGTGGTTTAATCATTGTCAATAACTTGTGAGTTATTAAAAACGTATGTACTTGAATCAGGCGATTCTGAGCCTGAGTTTGTTCAAAACGAGACCTCAAACGAGATAAATCTCGCATGTGCGAGTCCTCTACTTTAGAACCATGTAAGGAAATATCCTTGTTAGAGGTATCAACACACGCATTTATGGTTGATGGGTGAACCCTGACATCAGAACTAGTTCAACGATAAAAGTTGCTTTTATAACTCCGTGAGAGAGACATATAAATTGATTGACGATGAAATAATTATCTGACTTGAATAATAGTCAATTACATTATACAGAAATTAACATATTCGATTAGATACTTGATCTTCTGAAAGAAACCCTACCTTATACTTTAACTTGTCAATTATTTAGAAATATTCAATGTATTAAACTACATTCATCAATGACTAACTTATATTCTTAGATTATAACCTCATGAGAGGGACCTCAACAGTAGTTGACAACGAAATAACTACCTGACTTGAACAATAGTCAAATTACATTTTACGGGAATTAAAACATTCCATTAAACATTTATTCTTCTGAGAGAAGTTTACATTACTACTTGCCAATAGACAGATTTTATGGGACAAAGCTCCCGAGTTTGAAATATTCAATATATTACATTAACCACAACAAGGATTAACTATAATTATTGATTAAAACGGGTATTTATCGCGTATGTACCTTTTTTATTTGTTATCCCGACGTTTCGGCTGTGTTGCAACAGTCATGGTCTACGGCTGACTGGAGTATTTGGAGCTACCGTTGGGAAGTGTGGATAGCTGCAGCATCTACCCTCACATGGTCTTCAGAATTAGAAATGTCCTCATTCATATTACGACACACTACACTAACCGTATCTACGCACTGAGTCGACCGATTACGACTCGCACACCTAGCAATCACCGAGTTCCAAGACACTGAAAGTCTATAGCCATCTTCCCGATTGAAATTTAGAAATTTCTTGATTTCAATCGCTTCACGAACTCTTGTAATAACGGCGTTTACTAGAGAGAAACTTAGGATCATGAAGTTCAATCCAATGATTCGGTCCCTAGTCTACCAGATGCTCTGCTATCGCCGACTTGTTTACCTGGCGATTTTTGACAGCTGCGATATGCTCTTTGACACGCTTGGCAATGGTACGTTTGGTTTGCCCGATATAATTAATTAATTAATCATTTATATAAGGATTAACTATAATCTTGGAATTTTACCATAGCAATAGCTAATATGGGGAGACGCCTTCGGGTTAACAAGCGGCCATTCACTGACATTTTAATTTCAGAGATTAGCTCCGCAGATAAACAGAGAAATGCTATGAGAGATTGAATGAGCGAAAGGTTTTAATATTAGTCTATCACAAGTAAATTTGGTTGAAAATATTGTATAACGAACTGACTCAGACTTAGGTTGGTTACAGAGTACTAGGACGAACCATACTGACAATTATAGGTTTGGAAAATAATATGCCCTCATTTACTCTAAGCCCCACCACAAAAGTGGGAAAATAGTTGGACTAAGAGCGTCTTTTGCTGACACTCTACAAACATACTGACTCCTGACTCTTTTGTGATATTTATATGAACACCCCTATAGAAAGCGCGCAGTTGACCAGTGCGATTCCAAGCTCTATCTAAACGGAGGGGACATATCCAGTCTGGTTGTCGGATGTCACTATTCGAGGCGGTGGTGGAGCCCGAATCTGAGCCGTTATCTATAGAATTCATAAATTAATAGCAAAGATAGGAATTACTATTCAATTTGAGTTACAATATTTACATCTGAGGAACCTACGGTTGGGGTTAGGTTACATTTATACTTTTTAAAGTTGACTAGGCAGGCAAAAGGTTTAATTAATCTTTGTAGTAGGTTATTGTTTTGTTTTAATCACCTAAAAGAAACAGGTTACTACTTTCACAACAGGGGACCTACCATTAACTAAACGATCACTGGCCAAATCGATCAATAAATAGACAAGAGCGTCTTAAGTGCGGAATCTATGGTTAGGAAGTTATAAATCTAAAGACTGACTTTTATCTTATAATTCAACTAGTATTATATCTAAACTTATATCTACATCTAGGACTTAATAGGACTTATGAAATAGCAGTTAATGATAGTAAGTAGCAGTAGATAGGAAGTGGGGCAGGAGGTAGCAGTAGAGTATATGTTAAAGGGTAAGACGGGGGGTTGGTACAATCCGATAGTAAGAATGTGTTCTTTAGTAAATAATGGTGTTAATAATAATATTGACATATTCAATAATAAATTATTTAAGTTTAAAAAAGATATCGAGGCCACTCTTATTAAAGAGAGTGATTCAGCCTTAACTCTCTAAATATTTATATTTTATTGATTATTATTTTTGTTATTACTTTGTTTTACCTGTGTAAGTGAACATTTCCCTTCAGCTGGACTACACAGAACTGCGCTAGAGTTATCATGCTGTGTACACATGCTTTGGGATACAACCTAGATCTAAGAGTCGATCACTATATTTTGTATCTGATTGGTTGTATTCTGTTTTGTGTGCCTTAAGAATAAAATAATATAATACTACCCGTGTTTTCATTTAATGTCGTAAATAACTAAACACGTAGTTTACCGGGTAATTTTGAACTCTACCTATTTTTTGAAAGAGAATCAAACATTTCGTTATAAAAGCATGAGAACTGAGAAACCTCAGGTTAGCCGAGATCAACCCGACAATATCACAAAAACATAGTCGACCAAACTGCATATTTCGATGTCACCTTTATCCGACTCAGTATCCAATCCTACCGAATAAACAAAGAAACAGATCGGAAACTCAATAATATGGAGATCGCGACGAATTTAAATACAGAGGTATGGTCTATTTCTATTTCAGAGAACGTAAACAAATTCAATATGCATTTATTCGAAGTACCGAGGTTGGTTCATTTGAATAACTATAGAGGATTTCTACTACTTGAAACCTTTCGAAGTTTTGACCTGAAAAGTTTACTGTGAACGGTTTTAGTGGAGATTTTTACGGCGGGCTTAGGATGATTTTATGTTTACAGGGATGTCAAAGCCGAACGGCTTGGTAATTCGGGATGTTGTATTTTTCTTTTCTATTCAACCGACTTTGTTATGGATTCGATGTTTATTTTTACTGAATAATAAAAAAAACCATGCTATCGATGCAAACAGGCGATGAAACTGGAGCTCATGCGGGCCGCACGAAATACCTGCTCGTTTAATATCACGCATGTCGATCGTTTTTTTTATCTAGCCTATTCGTTCCTACTGCTGCGCAAAGGCCTCCCCCTCATCTCTCCACTTTTCTCGATCTTGTACTAAATCCCGCCAGTCCCTATAAAAAGCGTCCAAATCATCGCGCTACCGCTTCTTAGGCCTTCCTGGTGTCGCTTTCCATCCACACGGATCCATCCAGTTACGACCTTAGCCCACCCCTTTGGTTGCATGCGGGAGAAATGACCCGCGCAATCCCACTTCAACTTGGCAGCCTTGATACTAACGTCAGCAATGCCGGTCCTTGAACGCAGCGAAGTGTTTCGAATCCTGTCTATTCTCTTGACACCCAAAATGCTGCACTCTATCGCTCTTTGGCAAACCCCGTGCCTAGACTTTTGAGATTCAGTCAGTGGCCAAGACTGGGCACCGTAGGTTAGGACAGGCAGAATACATATGTCGATAAGTTGACGTTTTTGTAATAATGGAAGGTCGCCTTTCATGAATATCTTCGTGGACCAGTAGCTGTTCCAGGCATTGTCGATACGACGATCGATTTTTTTGTCCTGCCTGTTTTCGAAGGAAGCTAACTGACCTAAGTAGATGTACCCACTGTGTGTATTTTTTGCCCGTCTACCACCACCCTACGTTTTGTGCTATTGGTCATAATTTGAGTCTTTGATCGATTTATCATTAGTCCAATCTCGAGGTTCGCTGTGCTTAGTTCTTGTAGTATTTCTTGTATCTCGGATTCATTTGGGGCAAAAAGAACTATGTCGTCGGCGAACCGAAGGTTTGTAAGCCTCTGGCCGCCGACTTCAATACCACTGACTGTGTTCATGGGACTGCCAATGGTTTGAAAACGTTTTTACTTGAAATAGAAAAAAGTCAGTATTATTTACAAATATTTAAAATTTTAAGCAGATACGTTGCTGAGATAATTAGCTGTGACAGACGAACAGACGGACCGACAAGTCGCACCGGTTTCCGTTTTCATCATTATGATCCGGAATCCATAAAACTGAAATACACACACATCAACATTGTCTAGCGATATTCCATTTTGAAGTTATTTGCTTACAAACTATTTGCTTTTTAGAAAATGTTTATATATGAAATTAAACCTCTTTTGTTCCCTTTTCAAAATTTGAGAAAATATTTAAAAATAGAACGCAATAATCAACAGATAGAATGGGGATTCCGATTTAAATAAAACAACGTTAATTTTGCCTGAGTATAATTAACTTCTATTTAATTATCAATAAGTGCATATTGTACCTTTATTTAATGTTTATTTCCATTATTACTGTATTTTTGTTTGGTGTGCAATAAAGGGTATTTCATTCACTCATTGACTACTGGGATATATCTCCAAAAATTATAAAACTCCTCTCAAATGTAATAACCTTGCCCACTACATTAATAAATGACTCGCTGACTTCAGGAACTTTTCCAGACATACTAAAATTAGCAAAAGTCATTCCGCTCTACAAAAAGGGGTACAATCATGACGCAACTAACTATAGACCTATCTCACTATTGCCAGTGATAAGCAAAATTCTCGAAAAGGTCATGTATATAAGATTAGAAAAGTTTTTAAATGATAATAAGATTCTCAATGAAAATCAATTTGGTTTCCGAAAACATAGGTCCACAACTGACGCTATTGCCGACATGACTAAGCACATCATCAAGCATATTGACTCAAAAATGAACACTTTTGGTATTTTTTGCGACCTATCTAAGGCGTTCGACTGTGTCAACCATGACATCCTCCTTTCCAAACTCTAACTTTATGGCATTCAAGGATGTGACCTACTTTTATGCCGCTCTTATCTGTCAGCCAGAATGCAGGTGGTGGAGGATAATGGAATAAAATCTAAGGAGGAGATTGTCAAATGCGGAGTTCCACAGGCATCGATTCTAGGCCCACTTTTCTTCTTATTATACATAAACGATATAAGCGTCAGCGTTGAAAACGATGTGGACCTCTACATGTTCGCAGATGACATATCTCTCCTTATTCATGCCAACAAAAAAGACAACATTATTACAAAAATAAATCGTGCATTAAACGATATAACCACATGGTTCGAATGTAATAATCTACAACTTAACATTGGTAAAACCAATTTAATGGACTTCTCTCTAAACTTAAATAATTATAATCTACCTGACGCAGACGGCAATGTCTTATTAATCAAGCCAACTGACTGTATTACTTTTCTAGGATTAAAACTAGACAATAAATTAAAGTGGAACAAACATATCGATACACTGGCTGGTAGATTAATCTCGGCATGCTATGCTATCAAAAAGATAAAAGAGTTGTGTGGGTCGAATGCTGCCTAAACCGTGTACTTTTCTTACTTTCATAGCATCATGTTATATAATATTCTAGTGTGGGGGAATGCGGCGGAATTCAACAGAATTTTCATTCTACAAAAAAGGGCTGTAAGATACGTACTAGGTCTAAAACCAAGAGAAACATGCCGAAATGCATTTTCTCAACTAGGGGTAATGACGCTGACTAGTGCGTATGTTTACCAGTGCCTCTTGTATATCAAAAAAAATATACAAGATTTTCCAACTTTGAATTCTACCCATTCCTACCAAACAAGGCATGGTGGCAGCATTCGACACCCAACTATTAGGTTAGCTAAACTTTCAAAGAGTTTTCTTTGTAATGGAGTCAAACTATTTAATAAATAAGATAAAGATTTGCGTGAAATGGACTATGCCATATACAAAATAAAATTAAAATTAGTATTAATTAGGAAAAGCTACTATAGCATGATTGAAGCTCTCAAGGATGACTCCATTTCACAGGAAATTACTTGATAGTAGGTATGTATTATTATTATTTTTTTATTTTTTTTTATATAAATTGTTATTTCTGTGATATTAGGATTAGGTATATACATTTTATTTTGTTATGATTTATTTAGGTAAGATGACAATGCCCTTTTACAGCAGCTACGATTTGACAATTTTTATTGCATATCTTGACATTCCTTATATTATAATCAATGACTAATGCAATTTAATGTTTTAATAAAATTAATGTTACTTACTAAAATAGGCAGCAGTTTAGAACTCAAAATAGGTACTATTATAATCAATTCTTTGACAATGCCCCTCTACAGCAGCTATAATCTTATGTACCTACATAGTTAATAGTCAGTATTTTTAAGTTTAAATGTAAATAGGTATATATGAAATGCTTGTCTGTTTCTGGCACCTCTACTTAGATAAAGACATGTAATTAAGTAAGTACTATTATTGACGTAACCAAGTGTTCCATTGTGTCCCTACGGTTTGAATAAATGAGTATGAGTATGAGTATTCATTCATTCAAGTGTTATTTAATAAGTAATCTAAGTAATTTTTAATTCAAACGGTGATATTCGTAATGTCATGGAACGTCCACATTTAAGCAGAGAATAAATGATAAGAGCGATAAGCATGTTAGAAGCCGGTGCTATACAACGCGTGGTTGCCTATGCCCTAAACACCAATGAAAACATCATTTCTCGATTGTGGTCACGTTATCGTATTACTGGGGATGTAAGAGAGCGCCACACTGGAAAAAAACGAATAACCACCCCTAAACAGGATCTTTTTCTCTTAAAATTCCGCCAGGAGGGAACCCAATCTCACAGCAAAGCAGCTAGTGCAAAGGCTTCAGTCAGACCATCAGCTGTCAGTCAGCGACCAAACCGTCAGAAGAAGACTACATGAAGTCGTACTTCTTTTTCGTAGGCCACTTCGTGTGCCAGCTCTACAACGAGGCAATAGCGGAAGGCGACTTTGGGCTCAAGTACATTTTTTTTAAGACGAAACGGTTCTTTTCGCGCACAGATTTATATCAAACACAGATGATTCGTCTTAAAAACATGAGTATAGTTTGTGAAAATTTAAAAAGTTCAAGTAATATTTGTTATGGAACAATGGCCAATGGTTGTCTTTAAAGATGAGTCTCGGTTTGGATTTCACCCCGATTCACGAAGAACACGTGTTTGAAGAGTTCCAGGCAGAGAAAGTCGCCTCCAGCAGCCACGAAAAGTCCATTCGTACCGAGGTGGGACAATCATGGTTTGGGTGGGAATCCGTATTGGCGCGCGAACCGAGCTCATTTGGTTAAGAGGCAGCATAACTGCACTAAATTACCGGAACTAGGTCGTAGAATCTGTGAGAGTTATATGCCTCATAGTGTTCAAATTGGCCAGGAATAACAGCTGATGCGTGATAATGCCCCTCCACACACGGCGCGTTTAGTGTCAGCTGCCCTTCAGGAACATGATGACGCGGTGTTGGACTGGCCTGCACAGTCACTTGACTTAAACCCAATTGAACACGCTTGGGACATGTTGCAGCAAGGGCTTTCAGCAATTTTTCGTCAAATTTGACCACAGAAGACCAAATTTTTTGCCATTTAAAAAGAACATGGGATCGCATACCCCAGCGAGACTTTGACACCCTAATTTTGAGTATGAATAACCGATGCAGAAGTGTTATCAACGTCAGTGGAGGCAACACTGAATATTAAATTGTAAAAAGGTAATTTTATAAAGTCATGGCAACGTAAAAATAGTTTAAACACAATTTACCGAACCTTGTAAATTTTCTGATTTTTCGAGATTTTGTTCCTACTTAAGTATTTGTTAAAAAGTAATATCAAACAGTTGTTTTATTATTATTATTAATAAACAACACAAAATAAAGATTTTTGCCATACCTAGTTTTCTAAGGAAATTATTAACAGTTTTTGTTAAAATCAACAAAATGTTGCATATCCCTAGACAATTTTGATGTGTGTACATACCTAAATTAAACGACGAAGCCATAGAATAATTAGAATTTTTATTCAGCTTTACCGTAGAGAAATATAATTCAAAATCTATTGAGTCCATAAGTTGTTCATAAACATTTTAGTATTTTTCAAACATTCACGATATATGTACATAATTATTTATATAAGGGTTAAAGCGGGTATTTATCGCGTATGTACCTTATTTACTTGTTATCCCGGCATTTCGGCTATGTTGCAACAGTCATGGTCTCGGGTTGTCAACCCGCTGTGTTGCAACAGTCATGGTCTTAGGTCGACAACCCGAGACCATGACTTTGCAACACAGCCGAAATGCCGGGATAACAAATAAACAAGGTACATACGCGATAAATACTCGTTTTAACCAATAATTACATAAACATTTTCACCGGGATTTGATTTAAAACTTATTACAAAGGATTGATTTTAAAAGGGACACTGTTTTATAACGGCAACAGGAGAACTGAATAGTTTATGAACTGCGCAATGTGTATGTCATGGGCATCTCACAATTGGTATTTGAACCAAACCTGAATTGGAATCCTTACTAATTATTGAAGCAATACTGATGTGACTACCAGCCTGAACGGTAATTATGTTTAATATCAGAAGGATGACTTGCAGCAAGAATAAATGAACTTTGCACATTTAAATATATTTTCCACGGAGTAGTTCCTACAGACATTGGGCTTAAGTTTCACAGACAATTGATCAGACGACAAAGTCCGTTCCGATTCTTTTTTTTTTGAATGGACTAATCTAGCTGTTGGTTTCTGAGGCCGTTGCAGCTTAACCGATTTTTTGGCAAGCGCAAAAGGCGCTCAGTCCTGTAAGTTTTGATGCACCACTTAGGTACGAACCTAGGCTTGGGCCGTTGCCAGAATGGAGATAGGAGATAAACGCCCGGGTACGTGCTTGTACCTCGTATAGGCGGCGACTGAAGGAACTCGTCGACCTCGCCGGCGAGGTCAGTGTATCTGTGAATTGTTTGCTCTGTCTAATGTAGATGACTCAGAAATCTCTTCCGCATTAGCGGAGGTGATTTCGTCATCCAGGTCTCCGAGAACGTGTCTCGGACGACGGAGGGTTTTGTTCGCGAGTGGATCTATTGGATAGTCCGGAATGGTATGTAGGTACCAAAGGATTCGGATGATGAGTGGCAAGTTCATAATGTCGCTTCGAAGGGAGCTCGATGAATTTGGCTATTGACTCTATTTTCAAGTCACGGTGTAGATTGTTATTGTGAAAATACCAAGGCGAGCCTGTGGCTTTTCGCAGGAAACGATTTTGTACTGTCTGAATAGCAGCAACTTGACGAGAATGGGCGAATACTACAGAGGAGTATGTCATGATGGGGCGAATGCAAGCTTTGTAAAGGGTCATCTTATTTTTAAGAGACATTTTACTTTTCTTTCTTAGGAGTGAGGGCAATCTTCCTAAGGTGAACAAAGTCCGTTCCGAGTCGGTTACAGGCCTTTTTATCAACCGTCTACCCCCACCAGCGCTCACTATCTCACTCCCACAGTAAGGCTAGTGTTGCAAGCAAAATAGTATTAGGCGTTTCGGATATGATACGATGTTACATTATAAATTATAAAATAATTCTATCTATCTGTCTGCTTGTCACAATTTCACGACTAAACGGCTGGATAAATTTCGATATAGTTTGGCACCTATATAGATAGTTACCTGGATTAAAACGTAGACTACTTTTTATTGAAAAACTATGCGTACAAAGCCGCGGGTGGAAGCTAGTACTGAATATAAAGCAGTTTCATAAAATGCACCATTTACCTCCACATCTAAACTCTAATATCCAACAGAAGCTCTGCAGTAATATGCGCTTCGAGTAATTTTCTCTACAATGTCAACGTTCATTATTCTGCTTACACTGGAATAACACTATTATGTCACAGGTCGGGCTAAACAGCTGGCTACTACCTTATTAACTATGTAGGTCACGCACCTTAGGAACTAGCCCGTTTTGATCGTGTATACTCTGTTCTGTGTCCATCAACTTGATGCATACAAGTGTAACGACTCATGTGCCAGTAATTTCACCGGCAACCATAACTAAAACACAGCAATATAGCTATGCGGCAGAAATATTTATAGTGATAGTACTTCCCTAGGTGAGCCCTTTCACGAGGAACTCTGCTATTATTGAAACTAATAAATAGATTTAGAGTTATGCGGACGCACTATGTCTCTAGGTAGGTACCTACTACTATTTTCTAATCAGTGGCCGTCTATTTGAATAATTTTCAATAATTTACAGCATAGTCTGATTTTTCACAAACTAATCTATTCTATATCCTTATGATATATAATATTTCCTTGTTAAGTAATAGGTTGGGGAAAAAGTCTTTTCGCATTATAGTATATGTATAAAAAAAACTTTTTCCCCAACCTAATATTATCAAGATCTAAAACCAGCCCGGTGCTAGTCGGACTCGCGCACGAAGGGTTCCGTAATATTATCTATAAAAACGGCAAAAAAATGTTTGTTGTATGGGAGCCCCCATTAAATATTTGTTTTATTTTAATTTAATTATTTATGTGTAAAATTAATATATAACTAAATATTCTGTGAACCATTCAAGCCTCTACCGGTTGCCGTTATCAAAATCGACCTAAAACTAGCAAAACAAATCACGTTTTTTGTATGGGAGCCCCCCTTAAATATTTATTTTATTCTGGTTTTAGTATTTGCTGATATAGCGTCAACAGAAATACACCATCTTGAAAATTTCAACTGTCTAACTATTACGATTCATGAGATACAGCCTGGTGATAGACGGACAGACAGACAGACAACGGAGCCTCAGTAATAGGGTGCCCTTTTACACTTTGGGTACGGAACTCTAAAAACTACAAATATTAAACTAAAAATTAAATCGAGCTTGAAATGTACTAATGAAGACCTTTCATTAAACGTCCCACTTGACTTAATAGTATTTTATTTTGACCGGTTTTACACCCCAATATCTAAACATCCCCCCAACATTTTTAACTCATTTAGATACAAACGTACAACGCTGATTTGTCCAAGTTGATTTGAAGATCTCGCTTCGCTGAATCAATTAGTACATTATAATAGCTGGACTATTTAAGCTGTGATACCACCTGCATTCCTCGTATGTATTAGAATTGGTAGACATCGAAGTTGGTTCGCCTAATTGGATTTTCATCTCAACTTCATTCAGTATTGATTTCGTCTGGAGTTTTGATTAACTGTTTAAGTTAGAAGTACATTTTAAGTATATTTTGTTACTTATTTTCAAATAGAGGCTTATCAAGTTCGAAAAGTCTCATTTTGATAAAGAAACGGACTGTCGTGTCAATTTAATGGAGATATAATAAACCTTTAAGACGAGGATTTTTAAAGTTACCCCCGGAATTAGAAACAAGGCAGGGTTTTCTTTATTTTAATACTTTTTTAAATAACAATTAGTATCCCAAATATCCAAAGATTGTCTGTAAGAGATCGCCAATTGTATTATCATAGATTTACGTTTTTCTTATTTTATTGTTTTGTTTTCTGGCGAACGACTGGTGAATCGAACGACTTAGTTTTAATCAACGGTACTACTATTTATATATTACATAATTAATTTTCTTTAAAATTTTAATAATATGTCATTAACCTCTTCTTTTTTTGTACCACTAATGTACCAATATATCAGTACAAACTTTCATTTGTTTTACAATTGATTTATATTAGGTACTTTCTTTTATTTTTGTAAAATATTTGTGTTGATATATTACGTTAAGGATTAGTTTCTTACCTAATTCTATAGCGATAAAATTGACGTTTAAAATTAAGTGATTTTAGTAAAATTTTTATGCATATATGAATAATGCAATTTGTATCCATATAAATCTAATTCAACGACTTCAATGAACCTATGAATAGCCATTCGATTGTAATTCCGATTTAGAATCCACAAATTACTTTGCCAAACGAAGTGTGAGATTAAAAAAACTCCCCAAAAACTCAAATGCACTCCGCTGGAAGTGGTCACGAGTCCCTCAAACTTTACGATAACATAAAACCGGCAAGTTCATTTTACGAGTTGAGTTTTCATCACAGTTTTTGTCGCGAAATACGGAACGTGTGAGTACGCTATACATTTTTCAAGATAAATTGCCGGTTAATTTATGCTTCGCTTTAATGAAATCAGTGTTTTTTTTATGTTTCAAAGTGTAACTTTTAAACGATTCATCAGTAATTGAAGCGTGACGATACATGTTACAGTAAGAAACTTTCCAATTCTTAAACCAGATAACAAAAACCAAGCTCTTATTGCAGCCAAAATATAAGTCTTGCCAAACGTAGCAACATTAGAATACTCTTGAGTTTGTCAAACGCCACATCTATATTGTTTAATCAGTTCTGAACTCCTTGCGCCTAAAATTCCTTCAGTTATCTTTATCTTTATTTTACGGCACGCACAGATGAGATTTGGAATATTAAATTCAATGGAGGTCGCGTAACCCCCTAAATAGGAAAACAGAATGGACTCACTCGTAGCTGCGATAGGACAAGATAAGAAAAAGACTGGTAAAGTAGGACTCGCGCACCGAGAGTTCCGAACCTACATGGTTTTATTTATGTTAGTTAAGCAGCGTCATCTGTAATTTAATTTAATTTATTCATTCAATTAAAACGGGCTTGGCCAATTATTGATCGATCGTTGCGAGATCTCTAAATCAACTTGGCAAAATCAGCGTTATATGTATATATGTATGTTTGTCCAAGAATAACTTACGATGCGTTGATCCGATCGTCGTGAAATTTAATACAAAAGTAGGTTGTGATGGCACAATTTTGATGTGACTAAATGAACTAAAAATATTGGGGGATTGTTGAGATATTGGGGTTCAAGAACGGTAAAAAAAAATAACTTGAGACTATTAGGTCCAATTGGACGTTAAATGAAAGGTACTCGTATTCTTTAGAACATTTAGACTCAGTTTTTATTTTTCTTAAATTCTATAGAGTTTTTAACTTATTAGCCATAATAAAAACTAAACTTTGACCAAATTCACAGGGTACACCAGTGTCCCCACAGTGCTGTAATTTAGTATGCGTGTAGCTTAAGTGACACAAATGTAGGCAAAAGTTTGGAATCCAGAATAACTGCAATTTGTACCCCAAAAAAGAATCCCAAATCACATGAACTCACGTTACCTGTAAATTGAATGAGGTTAAGTTAGCTGGTTATTTGTTTTGTGACACTATTTGGATAGTCAAAGATTAAAAATAATATTTATTTTGTTTTAATTGGAGATCTCAGTTCGGGGCGAACCACTAGTTAGTCTGTTTTGAAAATGCAATATCTTGATATTGGAGTTGCTTACAGAGACCCGGAGCTCTATTCCATACATTCGAATATTGGACCAGAGAAGACCATCTATTAGGTTGGGGAAAAAGTTTCTTCGCATTTTTTAAGAAAATTCAAAACATTTTTTAATATAGTTTATTTACATTTAACTATAGTATGTAGATACCATTTTGTTCGATAACTTTTTGCCATCTTGTAGGTAGGGACATGATCCAATTGCTACATAAATTTTGGGGCTTCTGATCAAATTACCGCTACTAGTAGTTTTGGCAGTCCTCTCGCGATGTTAACCTGACACTGCCTAAAGAATTCTGAAAAGACCGAAATGGGTAGAAATCTGAAGGTGCAAGGTCAGGACTATACGGCGGATGCATTAATACCTCCCAGCCAAACTCTCTTAATTTTTGCTGAGTGGCTAAAGATGTGAGGTCTAGCGTTATCATGATGAAAAACCACACCTCTTCTGTTGATTATTTCCGGCCGTTTTCTCCCAATTTCTTGCTTTAATCTCATCAGTTGTTTGCAGTAGAGTTCAGAATCGATGGTCCTGCCTGGTGGAAACAGTTCGTAATGAATAATGCCTTTCCAATCCCACCACACACACAGCATCACCTTGTTGCGAGTTAACCCGGGTTTTGCCACAGTCTGTGAAGCCTGTCCGGCCTTTGACCGCGACCTTTTTCGCACGTTCTTGTCGTACGTGATCCACTTTTCATCACCAGTTATCAGCTTCTTTAAAAATGGTTTGGTTTCATTACGTCGTAATAAAGAATCACAAATGAGTACACGGTTCATTAGGTTTCTTTAAGTGAGCTCGTGGGGTACCCAAATATCGAGCTTTTTTGTGTACCCAGTTTTTTGCAAATGTGCTAAATCTGTTTTGTGGTTAATTCCCAGTTCTTCAGCGACGTCGTAACTACTGATATGCCGATCTAGCTCCACTTTTTCAAAAATGGGATCAATTTTATCCGTAATAGGACGACCAGAGCGACGTGCATCTCTGACATCAAAATTACCGGATTGAAAACGCTTAAACTAAATTTGTGCTACTCTCACAGACACTGCACTAGATCCATTAACATCGCAATTTTTTTTCGCGGCTTGCGTTGCATTTTTACCTATTTTGTAGTAAAATTTTAAAATGTATCGAATTTCTTCATAAGATTCACTCATCTTTTTTTTACAGTACGAAAAACAAATAAAAATCACACATTTTCCTAATTTGAATTTGGAATTAGCTTCTTAAAAATTTAAACTTTGAATGAAAACCAGCCAGATACAAATAGTATAGCCAAAGAGATTTTATTACAAGTTCATACATACTACCTATATAATGCGAAAAGACTTTTTCCCCAACCTATTATTTCGTATAATCCTAAACGGTGCATTTTAATGAATCCCGTTTATGACAAGTAGTCACAAGCCAATGATAAATGATAATGTTTATTTATCTTTTGACATTTACATGTACTTAGATACGTCATAACAATAATCTATTTTAATATTATAAAGAGAAAAGATTTGTATACTAGTACTCATTACAAAACAGAATAATTTTTACAAATAATAAATATTATGTCAATGTTATACAAAATGTCAAAGCAATAACATTACAATAAATAATAAAAATTTAGTAATTACAATAAATAAAAATAATTACAATAAACAATTATCAATTGTCTAATTTATGTACGTAATTTAGTAATAAGGTTAATTATTCATATCAGCCATAGAGATATTATACCATATTTAGTTCCGAAAATCAAACTAGATGTCGCTACTAAAAAGTGCCCGTTCCTAGATCGCGCTGACGAAAACCTCTCGGCTTATGGTATAAGGCCTCAGAGTAAAATGTTCATCCGAGCTCATTTGAGTGTTTCGTTACTTGCAATAGAGCAACTTTGATAGTGCAGTGCCTTGTGATTTGGGAGGAGGGGACCCCCTTTTTACAATCATAATAATTACAGTAAACATTCACACGCTCTTCTCACAAAACCTCAAGCACTCCAGCATGGATCATCTGCCATCCGTCAGCAAACACATCACATTCAGGCATTGAGCGCAGAAAGGATTCACGGGATGGGCGACTGAGCGCGCGCGCGACTGTTCGGCCAAATGCCTGCGAGAACAATTTGTGTCTCCTGCCGCGGCGGTAATTATTGGGAACATAGAACCGCAAGAGCTCATCGTGGAGATCAGGGGCATCTAACTTCCTATGAAGCATTTTTGAGCATGGTCCTTAATTGGTCATTGGCTCTTCTTACCCTTAAACTATTAAACCCTAGGCAACCTAGGAGAAACTTAGAGGGGTACATAAATGGGTAAATGTGTAAAAATGGTTATCTGTGACCAGTTACAAAGAGAACTTAAAAGGCAGGTAGTATATCTATAAATAGAGTCTGAGTTATGTTTTTTTTGTAATATTTGCATATACAGTGGTGGTCCCATAATTAGAGACACCTCCGAATTGGTCACACAAATCTGGATTATTGCACTACTTTTAGCTAAAACAGGTATTAAATATAATGTAATTGTTACTAAATCATACATGACGTTGTATGGAGGGACAAAAAAGTTGTGTTCCTTACTGTTTTCCTTGGTAGTTTAGACACTGTTCGCTATGGGAACGTAACACAAACTTTTTCAAAGTGCTAGTATCTGGCCAGCTAATTAAAGACAGTAAAAGCTGTGTTCTGAATTTAACAAAAGAAAAAAACACTACATTCTGTTTTTTCTTTGTTTTATCGCGTATTTTCATACAACGTCGATATTACTTTTTGTATTAAAATTAATACGTTTTAAAGTTTTAAACCAATAAATATGGGAAAAAACAAGAGTTGCGATTTGTCCACTAGCAAGATTATATTGAACTTTCATAACAAAAGTTGGTCATATAGAAATCGACGGTCCCTACGTACAAAAAGTCATGTCTATATATAGCATTTTTTTATTACATATGTATATCGCTATAGATTGTCCATACGCTCATGCCTACATATATATATTTTTTTATATTATGTATTTAGTAGTTTTGTCAAACGTATAAGAGAACATGTATAATAATTACAAATAATTAGTGTCGTAGATGCGGATATATATATAGGTATCCGTTTGTACTATGTTTTAAAATGCGCGCCACTTGACGCGAACGCGGTCTTGTCAAACGTAACGCCATTTACGGGAATATACCTAACAAGACGTGTTGATTCGTATTCGCGAGCTGGAATAAGTGTTATGATACAGTTTAATGGTTCGTTTTTTAGTTAGGGTCAATTCACACGTACCACAACCACACCACGTCGCAGAGACAAAATGTGGTCAAGCTGTGGTTACGTGTGAATAGTGTCGCAGCGGCTTTTTGCAGTTGCGTTGTGGTACCGACAAAATGCCGATGTGGTTGCGTTGTCGCTGTCGTTGCGATGTGGTAACCACGTGGTCTTGTGCAGTTATACTCCGGCTTTCGTAGAGGAAACACGGCTTGACTGAACGTAGTCATGGAGGAAAGATTGTTGTTGCTATACTTGTTTTCGCACAACCACGCGGCAACTCAGTACAACGCAGAACGAAAGGGGGGAGCGCAGGCGCCAGCTAGGCGCACGCTGTTGATGACGTCATGTCATGGCAATGTGGCCGCGGTGCCGCCGCCGGTGGTGGCGTTGCCGTCGCGATGTGGTTGCGATGTGGTCGTATTACACAGGTGGTCGATAACAACGGCAAAATGTGGTACGTGTAAATTGTAATATTCATTTTCAATACAAAATATACGCCCGACCACATGGCGTCGTTGTGATGTAGTTGTGGCGGTGGTGTGGTTGTGGTACGTGTGAATTGACCCTTAGGTGCATTCATAATACTTCAATATAACTGTGAAACATGAGTAACAATAGATCAAAGTTATTGGTGGATATTGCACACTCCAAAAATAATGCACTATGCGTTTCTTAAGCACAATATTTAATAAATTACAATATTTAATCTTAAAGAACGTTTTTCTCATCTTTTTCCACCTGATCGTCCTTCTCGTTCTTCTCAACATCTGTTATTCAAGACGCCTGATCATAAAACTTCTTTCTTCACTAACTCTTTCACTGTGACTGCTATCTGCTTGTGGAACTCTCTTCCAGTGGAAATCCGCAAGGCCGCCTCTATGGGAATCTTCAAATCCAAACTCATTAAATATTTCATCTCTCTTCAAGATACCCAAGAAAATTGAGCACTTTATGTAGATATATTTGTGTATTTCGTTTATGTACGTGTAATATTATTATTTTTAATTTTTGTAAGTTTATATCTAAGCTAAAGTTTGATTAAATTTTCTTTTCCTGGCAATACCACTTTCTCCACACTACACAAAGGTTAGCTGGAAGAAAATGCTAATTAGCATTAAGTTCGCCTGTGTATCATTTTATTAGTGCAATAAAGAATTTTCTAATTACATCGATGAAATTCATGAGGGTAAGTTGTAATTTTTAAAAGTATATTCATACAATCAAATACATAAAAACTGAGTAAAAATTATATTACTTCATTTTTCTAACCTAGAAAAGTGCAATATCATTGTAAAAGCGGTCGTATCAGACATGTCTGCTTATACTTCGTTGTAGTAAAAATTATATATTTATTTAACAATTATTTTTTTAAGTGTTTTTTGAATTTCATACAGTCGATTTCATAAATAAAAGGAAGCTTTCTATTTGTTATCGAAGTATATGACGTCATGTCTTACATGTTGCTTTATACGTGTTGTAACTATTCAATTTTGAAGATATGTTCTGATTTACATGTATGCTATGCTATTGACATGCTTTAAAAAACTTGTTTATTGTTATAGGGATACAAATATGTACAAAAAATTACAATTTTATGGTTCTTGAACATCGATATTTGAAAGTCGCTAGCGATAGAAAACAAGCTCTCGAATCGCACAGTGATGGAGAACTAAACGATTTGATGGATATTGAGGATCGGACTTTAGAAGTTACTAGAAGCATAAGACAAGATGCTGAAATACATAGTGATGAAGGACAAAACAAGCATAGTTTGATGAAAAAAGGGGATCGGTCTTTGGAAGCTTTAAGTGATGTAAGACATTATACCGAAATACGAGTACGTAGTGATGGTGAACTAAACAAGGCTATTTTGAAGGATATTGAGAATCGGTCTTTGGAAATATCGAGAGACATAAAACATGATTCCGAAACGAACAGTGATGGAAAACTAAACATGCATAATTTAATGGATATTCAGGATTGTTCTTTGAAAGTTACTAGGAAAGACAAGCTGATGAAAGACACAATGATGGCGAACATAATTCTAATCTCTTACCGCAAACCGATTTAAATTATATAATTGATTCGGTAGGATAATTTTCAAATGAAGATATTGAACATTGTCTTGAAAACTCTTTGAATCTGCCCATTTGTGAAAATGAAACGCCACAACCAATACCTAATAATTCTGTTTTATATAAATAATCTGACTATGAAGATAATTCGACACCTGACATATTGTCACGTTCAGAGCCTTTTGATTCAACACGAATACCAAGCCCAAACATAGTGTTTGGAAAAACTGATGATGATTGTAACATTTTAAGCGAAAGTTCTGTACTATTATCAGATACAAACAGATACAACCAGTCAAAACCTTCTGATACCTGCACAGCGATGTTTAAACAACACTCCACATGCTGAAATTAGTGTGCTTTATTACAAGAGAAAACTATCAGTAAGTATATAATTTCACTGTTTTTGATACAGAGGTAAAAGAAGCTTCATGTTTCATGTGGGATGAGACAGTCGCTAGACGCGGCGCAAGCGAAGTGGCAAGTTGTTTATTCTCCTTCATTAGCGACAATACCAATACTGGCATTAAAGATTTTAGATTCTGGTCCGATAACTGCGCAAGCCAGAATCGCAATCGGATTGTATTTTTATGTACTTATATGTGAGCAACAAGAACAACTAGAACAAGATAGACGTGTGCCATCGCTTTTTGGAAAAGGGCCATACCCAGAATGAGGCCGATAGCGTCCATGCATTAATAGAACGTACTGCAAAAAACAAACTTATTTACGTACTCGTACCTACCCTAAGAATGGTATACACTACGGTGAACAGAATAATTCATCGTATTCCGTGATAGAAGTGGATCAAGACATGGTTTTGAATTTTAAAGCTTGGCTGCATATTAAAAACTGGCTCAAATGCACAAATTCGGAGAAAATTTGTTGGATAAAATAAGAGAAGTGAAAGCTCAAGGGAGTCATACACACATTAATGAATTTAAATATGACTTTTTTGAAGAAAGCTATCTATCATTAAACTGCGGGAACAATTTGAAATTGACTAGAGGAAGAAATAAGAAAGAGTAAGAACTGATACTAGAGAAGCAGTACAAAGAGCCAAATTCTATTGCTAAAGTGAAATACATAGACTTGATAAATTTATGTGATACAATGATTATTCCAAAAAAAGTATCATGGATTCTAAAAAAACCTTAAACAGAGTCAAGTTCAAAAAGAACAGGATAACGAAGATGATGATGAAGAATATTAATATGATACCTCTTACTTGTTTTTAAAACGCTTAATTGTTTTTTTATTGATTTAAAACATAGAATAATTAATAATATAAATATAAATCAGTCTTAATAAAGCTGTAATGATGATAATTAAGGTACTTAGGTATACTAATTAATAAAGGATGTTAGGCAAAGCTGTGATTTACATCGTTTAGTACCTATTTCAATGAGAGTACAAATAAAAACGTAAGAGTATTGTTTAGTTAGACTATTGTTCCTTACAACACTAATAAATATTTAATTTTTAACCTTGGTTTATTTACACAATATCAATTTTATTTGAGAACATGTCTTTCTTAACATGCAAAAAGTAATATTACCTCTATAAAATGTAACCACGTATAAACAGACATGACTCCTTTATTGTTTTTTTAAATTCATGGATAGCTTTCTTGGGTTGTTCAAGGTATCCCTATGAAAATATTATCAGTTTTCTATATTTTCATATAACATTTACTTGAATAATATTCTTAAATATTGTTTTGTTATTTCCTACGTATAAGCGGGTATCTTAGATTTGTCTGTTATGGTATTATTTTGATGATGATGTAGAAACGGTCATCTGTCAGTTTTATTAAGAACATGTATAAAAATATAATATCTAAAAATACATTTATAATTGTACAAAGCATAATTTATAGAACGATTGGAAACTTTACTGCGCTCTCCTGTAAACCGCCACTTTCGACATGTCGCTTATATGTAGGGACCGTCGAAATATTGCAAACCACTTAAACTGCTCTAAGGACATGGTTATGAATGCTATAAAACATTTCAAGAAATTCAATACGACCGAAAACGTATCTAGAAAACCGAGACCTAGGAAAACTACTCCGCGGGAAAACTAGGTTGGCAAAAAAAGAACCGTTTAAAGGATCAGAACTGATACGTTCCGAATTATTTGGTGCAGGAGGGTCGACGGGTGTATCTGCAAGAACAATTAGACGGAGACTATGTTAGGCAGACTTGAATGGAAGAGTGGCTCGGAAGGTGCCACTTTTGAAAAAGCAAAATGTTAAGGCAAGGTTAGCGTGTGCTAAAAAATATGAACACTGGACTAAACAAGAGCGGAAAAATGTGCTTTTTTCGGATGAAACAATTAACTCACACAAAAAAACCACATTTTATTCTTGATTAATTCTGAAAGAAAAGAAAACAATATGTCAGACGCCCCCCAAACAAAGAAATGAATCCAAAGTACACCAAGAAAGTAGTCAAACATGGAGGCGGAAATATCAAAGTGTGGGGCTGTTTTTCAGGACTTGGTGTAGGACCTGTCAGGAAGATAGAAAGCATTATGGATAAACACCAGTACAAGAATATTTTAGAAGAATCCATGCTGCCCTATGCTGAGCTAAATTTACCGGTCATTTGGACTTTCCAACAGGATAATGGTCCGAAACACACTGCTAAAGTAGTAAAAGACTTCTTAAGGAATCAGTCTGTGACAGTTTTGTATTGGCCCCCGTACAGTCCGGATAAAAATCCAATCGAAAATTTATGGTACCAGGTGAAGAAGACAGTGGCGACAAAGCGTACATTAAACGCCAATCAACTTTACACAGCTTTTACAGAAGCATGGGAGCAAATTCCGCTACACACTTGTACGAAATTGATCACTTCCATGCCCAAGAGATGTCGTACTGTTATTGCTGTAAAAGGACATGCGACCAAATATTGATTTGTACCGGAATGTTTTAAAAAAATGTGTTAGAAATCTTTTGTAATAAATATAATTTCAATAATAACTCTATTTTTTTATTTCTCCTAAGCAAATGGAGTGTCTTTACCTATATGGCCAGATCTTTCTAAAGTTTACACTGCTTACAAATAAGATAAACCGAATAAAAGATAGGAATAGGCATGTTTTGTTGTAAATATTTCGTTTTAACATTACACAATATCATCACAAATATTTCTTTATTGTGTAGCAAGTTCCAATGGCAGTCTGATAAAAAAATTACAGGGGAATAGTTTAGTTATTTTAATATGCTTCCAGTGTCTGTAATTATATGACCACCACTGTATATGTATCAATCATATTAATTTCAGATTTATCACTTCGCAAACTTCAGAACTACATCATTTTTCATCCTAACTCCAAAAGTGTACAAAATAGTGAGGAGCTATTTGATCTCATCCCGTCGTCGAGATTTTACCACCGCACTTCTCGACAACGTAATAAAGCTCATCCACATATAATCGACAATTGGGTATCGCGCACCACACGCTTCACGCGATCTTTTCTACCCCATACTTGCAAGATGTCGAATGAGCTACCATCTGAGGTTTTCCCATTAGACTACGACATGGCACGCTTCAAGAGAAATGTAAAGAGGTTTCTTCAGTGTAGGGAACGCATCGACAATACCCCGGGTGTTGCCGGTGTCAATAGGCGACGGTGACCACTTACCATCAGGTGGGCCGTAAGCCTGTTTCCGCACAAATAACATTAAAAAAAAAAATGATACCCCACTTGACCTAGAAACCCTATTTTGACATTTTCACCACCACCGTTTTGACTCTTTTGGCCACAAAGTGCTATCTAGCCCCAGATAACTGATAGAGTACTTATTTCTATATACGTAATACTTATACATTTTTTGTTAATACAAATTCATAATAATATAGAGAAACACCCAGTTCCATCAGGAATCGAACCTGCAACCCCTTACATCCCAGCTGGCTATTCGCCCACTACGCCACTTACGTCGTCAACAATTATTAAAACTAGTTTATGATCATCATCAACAACCTATAACAGTCCACTGCTGGTCGTAGGTCTCTCCCAGGGTGCGCCGTTCAAACCAATCCTCTGCTCCTCTCATCCAATATTTGCCAACCACAGCGCGTAAATCGTCACTCCATTTAGCCTGAGGGCGTCCTACACTTCGCTTGCCTGGGCGTGGTCTTCACTCCAAAACTGGTTCAACATATAAATATTTGATCGAGCGAAGCGAGATCTCCAAATCAACTTGGGCAAATCTCCAAACCAACTTTGGCGTTGTATGTATGTACGTTGTATGTGTGACTAAATAAGCCAAAAATGTGTGGGATTTTTGAGATATTAGGGTTCAAGAGTGGTAGAAAATAACCAAAATGGGACTATCCGGTCAAATGGCACGTTAAATGAAAGGTGTTCATCAGTACAATTCAACCTCATTTTTTTTATTTTTACCTTGTAGTTTTTAAGTTATTAGCCATAATAAAAACAGAACGAAATTCACTGGGTACACTCCACAGTGCTGAAATTTGGTATTTGTGTAGCTTAAGCGATACAAATATAGGGAAAAGTCAAACATCCAGAATAACTGCAATTTCTACCCCAAAAACCAGTAACCATTTTATATGAACTGTAATTTAAATGAAACTGTAGGTCAAGTAAGTTGATTTTCATTTCATGGCACTATTTTTATAGGCAAAGATCAAAGAAATAATATATTTTTTTTTGTTTTCATGGAAGACTCGTGAGATCTCAGTTCGGAGTGAACCACTAGTTAAGTAAAGATTACAAAAACTTTAAGAAATTTTATAATATTTAGATAAAAAATATTTACAATTTCTCGCTCAGTAGGTAAACAGTAGCGTTTGTAAAATAACTTATCATCAAATTATGCGTTATTGTTTTTCGTACCAAAAAGGATACGAATTATAATCGAATTAAATTATCAAAGTGATTAACTAAATTAAGCCAATTAACAAAAAGAAAAAATGTACTTACATAATTTATGATGACTAATGATTATTATTTTGACGTATGTTGCTACTCTATTGTATTGTGACTGTAATAATAGATGTAATGTGTTGAATAAATATACAAATAATTGACCATCGAGGTACAATAAACACATTAGAAAATGTTCCCGTATATAGAAAGAAAGAAAATACATTTATTTGCAGACACAACAAAACAAAGACATACACAGTAACAAAAATATTACGACAGTAGGAGTAACAATATAACAAACACAAATAGAAAAATAAAATATACATAGGTAGTTAGTACGTCCAGGTTATGAGCGTCCGCAAACTAGGATCCGGCTCAGCATTATGCGCCACGCACTAGTAAATACGAATACGCAGCGCGCTGATCTTCCGCCGGCTCCTACGTTCAGTACCGGATAGTCTGGTTTAAGAAACTTTATTCTCATAAGAATAACATATTCACTTACATGAGAACTTAAAAATAATGTTTTTAATGTTTAACGTACAGTGAGTAAGATTTTTATCATTACCTCTTAAAATAAAAATAAAGGGTATTAACAAAAAAAAAAAAAAAAACTCGTAACAAAGATAGTGAAACAAAGATGTTAGAAATGGATGCGGCATTTAGCGAAGAATATTTGGTTAAAAATTTCAAAGTTATCTATGGAATATAAGTTAAATTTCAATTACTCGGTTTATCGTCGATCTGTTACATTTAATGTTATTGAATAAGTACGGGAATTTTGTAGTAGGTACTGCCAGCTTTTAAAATATCTCTGCTGGGAACTTCTTTGTTTTAATTCGTCAGGACTTTTTTGGCAGCGGTTCAACTATCTTAGGTACTCCTTTTATATAGATAGTCCAATTTTAATAAAAATAATATTACATAAACTAAAGAAAAGATATATAAAAATAGAAATCTAAATATTGAACCTATATGTGTGTGAGTATGTTGGCAAGTCGTAGTCATTTCAGATTGAGGCAGTGTGGGTGTTTGTGTTTAGTGTAATAGTTATTAGCGAAAGTATGCAAAGTGGGTTTTCTGCTAGAAGGCCATTTGCATAGACAGGAGATGTATTTTAAGTTTGCGTTTAAACGTATGTTAAGAGACCGGTTGACGCAAAGGTGGTGGTACATTATTCCAGCACTTGGTGGCCTGGTAGCGGAAACTACCCCTGAAGGCAGTAGTTTTATGGAGTTGGGTTAGAAGAATATAAGATGATGCTCTAGTGGGATAAGGATTCTGAGAGGAGGACCAAACAAGTTTCTCGTAAAGGTACTCAGGGTGTTTATACTTTATGAGCTCGTGAACGAGCGAAGCCAAATGAAACTTACGACGAGACATCATGTTAAGGAGGCCAGCCTTATTAATGTAGGGAGTTACATGTGTGCGAGGAGGTACAGTGAAACAGAAACGACAGCACGCATTTTGTATATCTGTATAATATCCTATATAAGCTTTTCGCATTCACTAAGTGTTAGTAAGTCAGTGACCCTTAACTAAGTTGGTCAATCAGAGAGGTCAACGTCCTATTGTTTGCAGAAAGTTCAAAGCACAAGGAAAGTTACTAACATAAACCTTTCGGGATTTAGTTCAATAAACTTATACTTTAGTACTTCAAACACGCAAACACGCAAATTTTGAACGATAATACCAAAATAAAAACGTTACATACGTTTTACTTAGAAAACTTTCGTGATTAATTTCAATCATTATTATAAATACGTTATACACATTTCGTATCGCTCTGACGCGCGTAACATCAGTTAAACCAAGGTGAGTTCTTCTCGCTTTTTCTTAAAATTCACAGGGTACACCAGTGACCTGACAGTGCTGAAATTTGGTATGCGTGTAGCTTTAGTGACACAAATATAGGAAAAACCCAAAAATTTAAATAACTGCAACTTCTACCCCAAAACAATAACCAATTAACATAAACTCTCGTTACCTGTAATTCGAATGAAACTGTAGGTCAAGATATTTGATTATGCACTTCGTGGAACTATTTTGATAGTCAAAGATTACAAAAAATATATATTTTGTTTTAATGGGAGACTCGCGAGATCTCATTTCGGGGTGAACAACTAGTACATACAAAAAACAATAGGTACCTAAAAATGTGTCTCACAATTATACCTAAGCGACATACGTCTTATAAAGGCACTCCTAAAAAGAAAATACAATTTAACAGCACATACAATTTCCGCTTTCCAAGACATAAATAGCCCACAAAATTATGGCACTGTTTCATTTCCTTAGGCGGAAGTCAGCAGTAGATAAGTTTAAGGGGCTCTTATTAAAGTACTCGGCTTATAATCGTGAATTACCCGCAGGTATCTCCAACGTGATTTCGTTAACGTTGTAAATCATACTCCGGCCTCGAGTGGAAACCTGTAACTTTGTAAAAGTTATTAGTAGGTAAAATGGGCGTGGAAAATTGTACACAGCGCTCTGATAGAGAGAAGTAAATTTATATATCAGATTTACGCATTCTCGCGAACAGTGATGCGAATAAGAAGCGAATTAAACTTATTAAAGTTCTAAAAAAAGGGTCTAATGACTAAGTCTCCGATTAAAACAAAAAATATTATTTGTAATCTTTGACTATAGTGTGACCATTAAGCTGTGCACTCCCTGAGGTATGCGCGGCGAGGTGGGAGGCAAAGAAAAAACTGCATGAGTTTACATGAGATCAATACATGTCGGACATATCTTACGATATCAGTTTGCATTTCTAAGGCAAGACTTGTGGCGGGACGATGGTCGGAGGCTATTTATCTGTAATATATTATACTTACTTAGTTGATTAAAATGTAACTTAAATATACTCATATTTTATTAAAAATATGCAGGTGATAAATAAGAACTAAACTTATAATTCAAAGGACTTGTTTTATTGAACATTTTTTATATTTACAAACAATTATATATACTAACGAAAGTTATTCTGACATAGATTCTGTTTCAACTTCATCTTCCATTTCATATCACGAGATAACGCACGACCCATCTTTGAATATTTATCCCGTGTGCGTCTGACATAGACCGTCCGGTACAAAAGCTACCTACCGCCGTGAGCGTTGACGGCAGACTGATAGATCGGCGCGGCCGACACATCCCCCCCGTCTCGCCGCGCGCATACCTCAGGGAGTGCACAGCACTAATGGTCACACTATAGCAAAATAGTGCCACGAAATAAATATCCAATCTACTTGACCTATAGTTTCATTAAATTACTGGTAACGGGAGTTCATGTAATGTGGTTAATTTTTTTGGGGTACGAATTGCAGTTATTCTGGATTTCAGACTTTTGCCTATATTTGTGTCAATTAAGCTACACGCATACCAAATAACAGCACCGGGGGGTCACTGGTGTATCCTGTAAATTTTGTCAAAGTTCAGTTCAGTTTAGATTATAACCAGGATTGGCTACAGACAGGCTACGTTTTACCTGACAGTGCAGAATGAGGAAATGATAATGATAACGTTAATTTACCTTTGTCATTTATATGTACGTAGCTAATGTTATTATATTAATAGATCGATATTATGTATGTATGTTTGTTTGTCCGAGGATAACTTTCGAAGCGTTGATCCGATCATCGTAAAATATGCATAGGTATGTACTGATCGCACAATTTTGGTGTGAGTAAATGAGCTGAAAATGTGAGGGGGTTGTTGAGATATTGGGGTTCAAGAGGGGTAAAAAATAATGAAAATGAGATTATTAGTTCAAATGGGAGGTCAAATGAAAGGTCTTCATTAGTACATTTAGATAACGTTTTTATTTTTAATAATGTTATTATATTAGGTTGGGGAAAAAGTTTCTTCGCATTTTTTAAGAAAATTCAAAACATTTTTTAATATAGTTTATTTACATTTAACTAAACTATGTAGAAACCATTTTGTTTGATAACTTTTTGCCATCTTGTAGGTAGGGACATGATCCCATTTCTATAGAAATTATGGGGCTTCTGATCAAAATACCGCGATAAGTAGTTTTGGCAGTCCTCTCGTGATGTTAACCTGACACTGCCTAAAGAATTCTGAAGAGACCAAAACAGGTGGAAATCTGAAGGTGCAAGGTCAGGACTATACGGCGGATTCAATAACACCTCCCAGCCAAACTCTTAATTTTTACTGAGTGGCTAAAGATGTGTGAGGTCTAGCGTTATCATGATGAAAAACCACACCCCTTCTGTTGATTAATTCCGGTCGCTTTCTCTCAACTTCTTGCTTTAATCTCATCAGTTGTTCGCAGTAGAGTTCAAAATCGATGGTCCTGCCTGGTGGTAACAGCTCATAATGAATAATGCCCTTCCAATCCCACCACACACACCGCATCACCTTGTTGCGAGTTAACCCGGGTTTCGCTTTAGTCTGTGAAGCCTGACCGGCATTTGACCACGACCTTTTTCGCATGTTCTTGTCGTACGTGATCCACTTTTCATCACCAGTTATCAGCTTCTTCAAAAATGGTACGGTTTCATTACGTCGTAATAAAGAATCACAGATGAGTACACGGTTCATTAGGTTTCTTTCAGTGAGCTCGTGGTGTACCCAAATATCGATCTTTTTTGTGTACCCAGTTTTTTCTAATGCGCCTAAACTGTTTTGTGGTCAATTCCCAGTTCTTCAGCTACGTCGTAACTACTGATATGCCGATCTTGCTACACTTTTTCAAAAATAGTATCAATTTTATCCGTAATACGGCGACCAGAGCGACGTGCATCTTTGACATCAAAATTTCGGATTGAAAACGCTTAAACCAAATTTGTGCTACTCTCACAGACACTGCACTAGGTCCATAAACATCGCAAGTTTTTTTCGCGGCTTGCGTTCCATTTTTACATTTTTTGTAGTAAAATTTAAAAATGTATCGATTTTCTTCATTAAATTCACTCATCTTTACAGTACGAAAAACAAATAAAAATCACACATTTTCCTAATTTGAATTTGGAATTATCTTCTTTAAAATTTAAACTTTGAATGATACCAAAACCAGCCAGATACAAATAGTATATAGCCAAAGAAATTTTATTACAAGTTCATACATACTATAATGCGAAAAGACTTTTTCCCCAACCTATTAGTTTTGAGTTATTAGCCATAATAAAAACTGAACTTTGACAAAATTCACATGGTACAACTTGGTATTGGTATTCAATTTGGTATGCGTGTAGCTTAAGTGACACACACATAGGCAAAACTCTGAAATCTAGATTAACTGCAATTTGTACTCCAAAAAAAGTGCATCTACTTACATGAACTCCCGTTACCTGTGATCGAATGAAACTGTACGTCAAGTTAATTGGTTATTTATTTCGTGGCACTATTTTGATAGTAAAATATTACGAATAATATGGGAGTCTCGCGAGATCTCAGTTCGGGGCGTACCACTAGTGTATTAAGTTTTACTGACAAAGCACGCGTGCGAAGACGCGCTAGGAAACTTGTAACTCATTTAAATAATGTAATTGCATCAGCAACACTATTTTTAAAATGGAACACAGCAATTCTTGACTGCAGATTATATGTATAGGAATCTATGTTAGTATAATAGTCTCTGTAAATCTATGGGGCCTATGTTCAGTAGTTGACGTTCTGTAGCTGGTATGATGATGATGATGACAAAGGTACAGTGGAAGTGCTTTCCCAGCCAACTATTTCACAAGAAACTCTTTTTCACTAGAATAAATTACTTCCACGACAGGCAAATATTAATTTATCTGTGGTTATCATAAGTTCGGTCTGTGTTTTAAACACGTACAGCTTAGGAGGATTAATTAAAGGGATCCCTAACAACAAGTATCCATGAGGTTGTAAACGCGTGTACATATGTACAATGGGGTAGGTAAAAGTTAGATGGGTTTGGTGTTAACCATTGTACCTTACTTCCTGCTTGAATCGTAAAGGGAAGTTATCCTGAGTTTGTTATAGCTACTAGAGGCGATAATAACTCTTGGTTGAGATTGTATCATCTGTATATTGATTGAGATTGTATGTACATAAATCATTAATGAATGAATGAAAATTCTTTATTATACCTTACAAGCTAGACACAACAGATACAAACTTAACAAGCAAACAAATAAATGTAAGCATAATGGGCGGTCTTATCGTTTAACAAAGCAATATCTTCCAGACAAATATAGATGGAATGGATCATTGCTTAATGGAAGATCGGCCGTGGTGTAAAAAGAACAAACTTAATGATAGAAAAAATAATACGTAACCTTATACATATGTACATATTAGGTACATAAATAATTATAAATAACACATATAAAATAAATAAATATGTACTTAAATACACATATTATTAATATTATAGAACAGAAGAATGAATCACGACTCTTCATGGAGATTTTTTTCAAGGAGTTTTTGAGTCTAGTTTTAAATACGGAAGGTGAGGGGGATTTCCTAATGGAAACCGGCAAGGCGTCCCATAATCAGACAGCTTGGATGGAAAAGGAGTTTACATAGAAACTGGTTCTATGCGTCGGGGTTTTGAGAAGGAGGTTTTCAGAAGATTGGAGTGTTCAGGAATTTGTGCAATGAAGGAACTCGAAGCGTTCCTTTAGATAACAAGACGTGGAAGGATTACGAAGGATGTTGAATAGGAGGGATAGGATGTGAGTTATTAATATTATTTGCATGCTTACCAGATTCCGTATACAGTTAAACACTGATTGTATACCGGCCTCCCGCGACACAAGCAAGTCCTAGAGCGGGGACCACCACTCAATTTCAATGTATATAATGTAATTTTTCGGAATTTGTATCAAGATCCAGCATAAGATCTGTGTCACTGAAACGTTTAATTTTTGTAATTCGGATCACCAGATCTGTACATGTGAAGTAATCGCAGCATAGAACCAAAAATAAGTAGTATGTATCACCTAGAAATGACACATTATGGTAATATGTATCAGGTCCATTTGCATTTCTTTTAGCCTACTTCTTCTTCTTCTTCGTATGAGCTAAGGGGCCATACTCTGGTGTCGAGAGTTTTCAAGCCGCCTAAAGGCCTTTGACTTGGCTCACTACCCTACTACGCAACTCCTACTGGTTGTTTTGTTGACTAGCATAGCATAGCATGAAGTCTAATTTTGTTGCTTTTGATTCACGTAGAAACAAATTATCTCCCCCTCTCTCTATATATATTGTGTTTCCGTGGTGGCAAGTGGCGCACTTTTTATTAATAAATTATAATCTAGCGTTTGAGCACGATCTCACCTAATGGTAAGCGATGATGCAGTCTACGGTGAAACATGCTTGCCTAGAAGAAACCTATTCACTCGCGACTTGAAGACCTTTAGGTAGTAGTTATCAGTGTAATCCATGAAAGTAAAAAATCAAAGCAAAATGTTCAATCAGATGATATGAATACAAAAGCGGAAATAGTTAAATTAGATTTACGCATGAACGGAAGAGGTGTAAAACCTGATGTTTTTTTATTGATTGAGCGCAGCATCTTTAAATCATGTTGGGCAAATCGGCGTTCTATGTATGTATGTTTTTTTTCGAAAGCGTTGATCCGATCATCGTGAAATACATAGATAGTGATGGCACAATTTTGGCGTGACTAAATGAGCTAAACATGTTGGAGGGTTGTTGAGATATTGGGGTTCAAGAGGGGTAAAAAAATGAAAATGAGGCTAACTGGTCAAATAGGATGTAAAATAAAATCTATTCATTAGTACATTTAGATTCGGTTTTCATTTTTCGTAAAGTCTATTGTTTTTGAGTTATTAGTCTTAATAAAAACTGAACTTTGACAAAATTCACAGTGTACATCAGTAACCCCACCGTGCTAAAATTTGGTATGCGTGTAGCTTTAGTAACACAAATATAGGCAAAAAACTGAAATCCAAAGTAACTGCAATTTGTAACCCAAAAAAAGGAACCAAATAACATGAACTCCTGAAATTTGAATGAAACTGTAGGTCAAGTTAGTTAGTTTTATCACTATTTTATTAGTCAAAGATTAAGGCCGGCTTGCACAACGATCCCTAAACGTATTTAGAGACTAAACATGTTTAAATTTTACGTATTTGTATGATTTTACAACTCCTTAAATCATATTTAGCTACTAAATACGTTTAGGCATCGTTGCGCGAGTCGCTCTAAGAATATTTTTGTTTTGTTTTGGGATACTCGCGAGATTTCAGTTCGGGGCGAACCACTAGTAATATTTGAGATTTCAATATCGAAAAGTTTGTTTACTTAAACACAGACTCAGGCAAGGGTTTTAATTAGTTAAGTCAGAGAGAGTGAGAGAGCCTGTCGAGATCCAGATTGTATCAGTCTGAAGAAACGACTCCAAGATCCATATCCGTAAAAAGCTACACACCGCTAATAGCTACTTGCTTCACATATTTTTTTGGAACAACTGCAGTTTCAATCTAGATTACAGCTAGGTAACGAGCCATAGCGAGCTTAAGTGGCAGTGGTCGAGGCACATAAATTAAGGAACCGCAACCATTTGGATAGGAAGGTTCTTGAGTGGAAACTACGCACTGATAAACGTATCCATAGGATTCGTAGGACGACCCTCCACTGGAAAAACGACCGGTTGAAATTCGCAATTCAATAATAACTAACTAATTAAAATCACTTGGATTATTTCGAAACGTAAAAAATGTTTAACCGGCTATTCCACGCGACCAACCCAAGAAAGCAAATCATAATCAGGCATGAAACAAAGATGATTATTATATTCTACGAGTATTAAACTGTCATGCGAAAGCACTCCCAATTAATATAAGACTCAAACCTTACTACTAACAAACGAAGGTATGATAATGTCTGCAACATTGAGCGTCGACGCACGGCACTAGCAAGTCAACATACTAGTCTACATCAGCCCGTTACTTTATAATAGATTAAATAGTCTAATTAAATATCCTCTCCCGTTATTTAAATGCAAAATTAAATGCCTGGAATGGCTCCGATCACTGTCCTACAATGAAACGGAAGAACTCATGTTTGTCTCTAAGTAGCCTATCACACACACACACACGCACTCACATACACACACACACACATTTACAGGTACAGACGCATTAATATATACATACACGCACATATTGTATTGTTACGCCGAGGCTGTTACAGAATAAGTAATAGTCGGGTTTTTTCGAAGTTATACCTACTGTGTCACAGAATAGGTAATACTTGATTTGTAATGAAGTACACACCGCGTATTTGCCTACCGTTGCACAGATTAAGAAATAGTAGACCATCGAAATACCTACACTTTTCTAGATACTAGTGGAATGTTCTGGAAATAATACTCGGTATAAATAGTGCGTAGAGACGTCCGCAGAGTCAGTCTTGATTTGGCTATACGTGCGAACATTTCGGTGACTTTTAAGTGGTTTATTGTGCGATAGTGTTGTGAATCTTTTTGATTAAGATCTATCGTTTTAGTGTTGATTAAAAGTGTTATTTTGGTTAGATTCATTTTAATTATTTTATCCCGAACCCTCAGCTCGTAACAGTATGTTTAACTAATGCACCTAGATTGGGACCTACTGTTATACACATTTCCCGAAGGAGGTCGTTGATATCTGCGACACAGTTTAATACTTCTGCAGATATCATCTTTTTTCACATTACTTGTACCGTTGTTTATGTTCCAAATAAATAATTTAATGATTAAGATTTAATTCTCAATTCTATTTATTTCATACAAGCACTAACATACAAGGCCTAGTCCATAGTATAAACAATACAACAATAAATCTACAATAAATGATGAAATAAACAAATAACTACAAACATAAAATAACAGACCGGATCATTCGACTCCTGAGATACTAGACGTGCACAGTGTGCGCTCTCGTCCAGTGTTCCGTGAAAGAACAGTCGAAGTCCAGCCTCCCTGCAATGAGTTGCAGGTTGCTGTTGCTGTCTCTGTCAATAACCCTTTTACATTACATAGTTACATAGCAATATAAATAAATAAATATTGCTGGACAATTCACACAACGCTATCTAGCCCCAAACTAAGCAGAGCTTGTATTATGCGAACCAGATAACTGATAGAATACTTATATACTTTTTTTTGTAAATATATACTTATACTATATAGAAAAACAACCAGACCCGGAACATATATCTGTAGATCATGCAAACATTTGTTCCGCGGCGGGAATCGAACCCGCTACCTCCTGCGTCTCAATGGTCGTCAAATGTACCGATAAAACGGTACATGATAAATCCCGTATTTCTTATATTGATTTTAGGAATATATAGTTGCTAGGAGTAGTATGATGCAGGTTTCATTAGATTGGTCGCTCTAGAAACCTAAAAGGAGGCATTTGTCGACATTCCCATATGATTAGCATATTCAAAAAGTATGTCATGACGATTTTAGAAGTAAAAAAGCAAAATTTTTGTTGAGATTATTTGACACTCCTAACTTCAGGAAGTAAACAAAATTTTCCCCCTCATACGACGTCAAAGTCAAAAGTCAAAGTCAAAATCTTATATTGATTAAAATCACAAGGATCACTTTTAAACGTCAATTTTACTGCCTGTTCCTTCGCGACCAAGGCTTGGTAAGAAAAGGCAAGAAAACAAGGCTGGTTTATAATGATCCTTTTAGGCCGCATTTACATCTGTAAGTTACTTTCGTAATATTTATGTAAGTTACTTACGGTTGCATTTACACCTAAAATAAACTTACAGTAAAATAACTCTTACGTAATTTTTGTGAGTTTAAACTTACATAAATTATTACACGCCCATTTACATCAGTAAATGAATCAACCAGTATTAAAAATGCCTTCTCATAGACGCCACGTTCAAGCGGCTGCTGCATATATAATTTTATCCAATATAAGGTGACAGAAAAATAATACTGAAAGAAAATGCTGGGTTAAGACCTTGGTTAGAAAAAAGAATGGCACAAGGCGCGGTTGAAAATCTGTTGAAGGAGTTACGAATGGAAGACCAACACCAACACCGACAAGAAAGAAAGGGCCATAACATACCGCCAATTTGACACATAAATTTCGTCAGTAGGCTGCCACTCTTTTTTTTATTTAATTTTGCCACTTCTTGGCTCAATTGTCCTTTAAAATTATGCAATTTTCTAGCAATTTCCTCTGGAGTATAAACATTTCACTAAGTTCAAATTGACAATTAACATGTAGTGAATTTTGCTTTACACAGTTTTTGTAGTCCTTATTTTTATAGTTCCACAGTATGGGACGTGCTTCTAAAGCGGTAATTGAAGTTTCTACCTCGTTTAGTCTCCAGTTCTTATTTTTTTTTTATTTAGAGGACATTATTTTGTTCTAAGTTCTCAACTAACAAGCTGGGAGTCGCTTCCGTGAACAAACTCGAGCACGTTTATACTTGTAATTTTCCAATTTACGAAAGCAGTAAAAAATTACAGTAAGTCACTAACAATGAGTGTTTACACTTGAAAATTTATCGTAAGTGGCTTACGTAAGTGACTTACGTGAGTAAAACTTACAGATGTAAAGGCGGCCTTAGAATACATAACGATAAAGAACATATATTACGTCTAAATTGTAACATTTTCGAACAAGTTGGAGCAATTTCAATCCCAAGCTTCTCTATCATGTAAATAATCCAATAAATTATAATAGAATTGTCGGCTTTTTACAAAGATTTTGTTTAATTACGTTTTTAAATTTGTTAATTGTCAATTTTTGTACATCACTTGGGAGTTTGTTATAAAAGCGTACACCTTGCCCTTTAAACGGTTCAAAGGGTTCGATCAAAGGGTTGTTTCGTTATTGAAATCTCAAATATTATAAAAAAAAATATCCGGTTTCCACCCCTTCCGGTCATGCGTAAATCTCATCTAGCTATTTCCGCTTTCGTCTTCATATCATCGGATTGAACCTTTTGCTTATTGATTTTCGACTTTCATCGCATACACTTTAGTTTTTGTATCGAAACACAAATAAAAATTATTTTGTTGATATTTTGTTCAGAATGTTTTTTCAAAAATCAAATTTTTCACAGTTCATGAGATACAGCCTGGTGACAGACGGACACACAGACAGACAGCGGAGTCTTATTAATATGGTGTAACCGTTTTACCCTTTGTGTATGGAATCCTAACAACAAGACCGGCCAAGTACGAGTGAGACTCGCGCACCGTGGGTTCTATACCTTCTTAGACTTCTGTTAATTTAATAGATTTGTATAAAACTGTTACATAGGGACTTCGTTTTATTTTATAGTTTTGTTTGCTACCTCATAATTCCGTCATTTATTAACCGATTTAAAAAAATTATTTTATTATTTGAAAGGATATACTTTCTGATTAGTCTCATAGAAATTTCATCGAAATCGGTTCCGTAGTTTTTTTCTGTTATCTGAAGTCGGTTATATTTTTTGTTAAAAAGTTACTTGTATGTGTATAATACTTGTATAATATAGTTACGAGTATATTGTACTAAATATGGACTATGTACCTGCCTTGTATATAATGTTGTGTTAGGGCTAGTCTAAAATAAAAGCATTGAATTGAAAATCATATCAAACTGATCCATGTGGTTTTATTGAAAAAATGAATTTTGACTTTGAAACACTTGTCAAAATTATATAATAGGTTGGGGAAAAAGTATTTACGCATTATAGTATGTATGAACTTGTAATAAAATCTCTTTGGGTATACTATTTGTATCTGGCTGGTTTTGGTATCATTCAAAGTTTTAATGTTAAAGAAGATAATTCCAAATTCAAATTAAAAAAATGAGTGATATTTATTTGTTTTTCGTACTGTAAAGATGAGTGAATCTAATGAAAAAATTTGATACATTTTAAAATTTTACTACAAAAAAGGTAAAAATGCAACGCAAGCCGCGAAAAAAATTTGGCATGTTTAGGGACCTAGTGCAGTGTCTGTGAGAGTAGCACACATTTGGTTTAAGCGTTTTCAATCCGTAAATTTTGATGTCAAAGATGCACGTCGCTCTAGTCGCTCTTTTACGGATAAAATTTATGCCATTTTTGAAAAAGTGGAGCAAGATCGGCATATCAGTAGTTACAACGTAGCTGAAGAATTGGGAACTGACCACAAAATAGTTTTGGCGCATTTGGAAAAACTATGTACACAAAAAGGCTCGATATTTGGGTACCCCACGAGCTCACTGAATGAAACCTAATGAACCGTGTACTTATTTGTGATTCTTTATTACGACGTAATGAAACCGAACCATGTTTGAAGAAGCTGATATCTGGTTATGAAAAGTGGATCACGTACGACAAGTACGTGCGAAAAAGGTCGTGGTCAAAGGCCGGTCAGGCTTCACAGACTGTGGCAAAACCCAGGTTATCTCGCAACAATATGATGCTGTGTGTGTGGTGGGATTGGAAGGGCATTATTCATTATGAGCTGTTACCACCAGGCAGGACCATCGATTCTGAACTCTACTGCGAACAACTGATGAGATTAAAGCAAGAAGTTGAGAAAAAGCGGCCGGAATTAATCAAAAGAAGGGGTGTGGTTTTTGATTATGATAACGCTAGACACATCATTAGCCACTCAGCAAAAATTAAGAGTGTTTGGCTGGGAGGTGTTAATGCATCCGCCGTATAGTCCTGACCTTGCACCTTTAGATTTCCACCTGTTTCGGTCTCTTCAGAATTCATTAGGCAGTGTCAGTTTAACATCATGAGAGGACTGCCGAAACTACTTGTCGCGGTATTTTGATCAGAAGCCCCAAAATTTCTATAGCAATGGGATCATGTCCCTACCTAAAAGATGGCAAAAAGTTATCGAACAAAATGATACCTACATACTTTAGTTAAATGTAAATAAAGTATATTAAAAATGTTTTTAATTTTCTAAAAAAATGCGAAGAAACTTTTTCCCCAACCTAATAATAAAATTTTCATCATCATCATCATCCATAGCCCGACTTCACCCACTGCTGGGTATAAGCCTCCCCAAGTTTGTGCCATCCGCCACGATCCTAAAAAGAACTTTAGTTATAACTTATTAAAAAAATACTAGTGAATAATAACTATTTGTTATACAAGAGTGGAAAGTTGCTTTTTAACCCGTGCTTAATTTTGATGACCGAGCAAGCGAAGTATTATAAAATTGAATCGAGAGCGCAGCGAGTGATTAAAAAATTAGAATCCTTAGCGTTAGCGAGGGAATCAAAAGAGCACGAGGTGAAAAATCTTTGCATTCGAGTGCAACACGTAACTTTTCATCTCAGCGAGGAAATGACTAAATACTAAAAAAAATAATACACCAATAAAATTCCAAGTCTGAGTTTTTAACAAATTAAAAAAGGTTGTATGATAAATTCGGCACGATGGAGGTAGTAGTAAATAGATTTAATGATGTTTTGAATTCACAAACTTAGTGCACACGATGTTCGAAATTCAATTCATTTATCCTTTAGCGGATAAAAACGGCTTTTTCACTCAGATATCGAAGAGCAAAATACTCTTTCCGATGAAAAATATTTTCATAAAATACTAGAAAAATACTTTTTCTTTTCCGTTAAAACCGTAATCGTTATTAATATTCAACCACTACTATTTTTAATAACATCCACTGTGAAAGTTGGGTGCCGCAAATTATTCCCAGGTCGCCCTAAAAGGGGGACTTTGCGAGATTAAAGTCTACCGTTGATGCCTAGAGACAAAGCTACCCCTTGCCTTTTTAATCAAAGCCAACCTAGAAAGATATCACGGAACTTTGGGATTTTAGAATGGAAAATTGCAATGTCCTATTTTATAGTTCACCTTCGTGGCGCAGTGGGCGAATAGTCAGCTCAGACACAAGAGGTAGCGGGTTTGATACCCGCCGCGGAACAGATGTTTATCTGATCTATAGATATTTATTCTAGGTCTCGATGTTTTGCTATATACTATAATACAAGTATGTATTTACAAAAAAAAGTATGTAAGTATTCTATCGATTCTATCAGTTAACTGCTTAGTATAGAGCTACATAGCACTGAGTAGAATGTCCAGCAAGAATTATTTATTATGATTACTAGATATTGTCAGCGCATTCGTACGCACCTATGTGGTAATCCATGTTATAATCTACGTACATACTACATTTCATCGAAAACGGTTCAGCCATTACCCCGTGATTATGTAATAATAATAATAATCCTCCTAGCCGATTTCGGCTACAGAGACTTGACTTTGTGATTATTGGCCTAGGTGTTTAGCCTGTATGTGGCTGATGTACCCTATTTTTGCGCTAAAAGTCCGGTTACAATGAACACAAGTTAAGGCGCCATTAATGTAGTTGTAATTGATATTAGCCGGCGGTCGACTTTTAAGCTGATCTCGTTTTAAGTCTAGTTCTTGCCTCCTTTCTTCTTCAAACTCGTACACTTTGTCCTGAACATGACGCCTCCATTCAGGTCGTTTTTCAGCGAGAGCCTCCCAGCGCGACGGATCGATACAACACCTCTTCATGTGCCTCTTCTGTACGTCTTTGAAACGTAGGAACTGACCTCCGCGTTTCCGCTTACCATGTTCTAGTTCACAGAAGAAAATGCGTTTCGCCCTTCGCTCATCAGACATCCGAGACAGGTGCCCGCACCAACGCAGCTGACGCCGCATCAAATATGCCTCTATGCCACAGACATTAGCCCGTCGTAGAACATCGGTATTACGGACCCGATCCGACCACTTGATGTTAAGAATGTCGCGGAGGCATTTCAGATGGAATCTGTCTAACGTGCGTATGTGTCTGCGATACAGGCACCATGTCTCTGACGAGTACAAGATGTTAGGAAGTACAATAGCCATATACACCTTAATCTTGGTACTCAATTTGATGTTATGGGAGCGAAATACCTGGACTCGTAGTTTACCAAAAGCAGCCATAGCGGAGCCAAGTCTGCTGTTGATCTCCGAGTCAAGGTCGCATTTTGTTGTTATGCTGCTTCCCAGATATCTGAATGTATCGACCTGTTTTATGGGCTTTCCATCGATTTGCAGATTCAGTGGAGCTTGGTTAACAGTGTCCATGGCCATCACCTCTGTCTTTGTAATATTAATTTTGAGGCCAAATCTACAGCACGCAGCGTCAAGCCGAGTCATCAAGTCCTGGAGTCCCTCAGAAGATTCCGCAACGAAACATAGGTCATCAGCATACATCAATTCGGTATGTAACAAACATATAAACACAGATCCAAACTTTCATATTTATAATATTAATGTAAATATTTTTTTATCTGTTTTATGGTAAAAATCTGGTATTTGACGATTAAATAAATAAAATTAAGCCGTTGGACATACATAATTGAAGCATTATTATAAGTATGGGATTTATCACATACAGTTTTTAGGGTTCCGTACCTCAAAAGGTAAAAAAGGAACCCTTATAAGATCACTCTCTGGTCCGTCTGTCCGTCTATCAGTCCGTGTGTCATCGCCGATTTTCTCAGGAATGGGTGGACCTAGTAAGTTTAAATGTCATATCCGGCCGGTTTACTCCCTGGGAGCTAACAAGCACCGGAGGAGATCCCATTTCGAAATCGTGCAGCTAAAAGTCGCCCTAGGTAAATTCTTCATAACAGGAACTGAACATGAAAACATCTACGAAATTATATTCCTCGAAAAATTTTTGAGGACCAAACCTGAGGTTTGATTAAGTGGCCGTTGTATAATTAGGAAATACCAGGATTTTTACAGTTATTAAAAATAAATTACATGTCCCGAGTAGATTGCTCTCGTCAAACGACTTATTTTTGAAGTGAAAACTTCTTTAGGCACGTTGGGCTCTTTTTGGAAGGGAAAAAACCATTGTTCTCGCGACACTGTTACCGTTACCGTTACCGACATCCTCTATATAAGCAGTGAAAACTTTTTTATGCACGTTGGGCATTTTTTGAGATGGGAAAAAACCATTGAACTCGCGATACTGTTACCGTTACCGACATCTTGTATATAAGCAGTGAAAACTTTTTTAGACACGTTGGGTATTTTTTGAGATGGGTAAAAAACCATTGAACTCACGACACTGTTGTACCCACACCCATGTAGTAGTGAAAACTTTTTTAGGCGCGTTGGGCATTTTTTGAGATGGGGAAAAACCATTAAACTAGCGACACTGTTGTACCCACACCTCTGTAGTAGTAAAAACTATTTAGGCGCGTTGTGCATTTTTAAAGATGGGAAAAAACCATTGAACTCGTGACACTGTTACCGTTACCGACATCCTGTATATAAGTAGTAAAAACTTCTTTAGACGCGTTCGGCATTTTTTGAGATGGGGAAAAACCATTGAACTCGCGACACTGTCACCGTTACCGGAACCCTGTTTAAAAGCAATGAAAACTTCTTTGGGCGCGTTGGGCAAATTTTGAAATGGGAAAAAAAACCATTGGACTCGCGACACTGTGACCGTTACCGACACCTCTGTATATAAGTATCTCTTAATTGTTAAAGTTTTCACTTCTGTCGGCACTCCCAGAGTGCCACTTTTTTATTTTCTGAGGCGAATATTTTGTAATACATTCTACCTTAACAGCTCATAACTTTGTATGAAAATGTTTGTCCGACTATGGAACGCGCTGCCGGTAGCTATCAGATGTGCAAAGTCACTTGCCATTTTAACAAGCTTTTTATTAACTTGCAATGTATGTTTGTTTGTCCGGGTGTAATCTTGCAACTGAATTTTAAACCCTTTCCCCTAAACTGATTCAGCTGGAATTTGGAATACTTAGGTAACTTCGGTGACAATGCAATAATATGGTACCATGGAGGTGGTCTCATGATGGAGACGGATGCTAAAAAACGGAAGTTCTGAATGGATTATAGTAGGCTACTAGTGTTTGGGCTCATTTGAATCTGCTTGCGGTTCCGATTATGAATTTTATAAAAGCTTGTTTTGAAAAAGTAGTTTTTCAACAAAAAACTTATTAAACATATGGTCAGAGAACACTATTTGAATATTTGTCGCTAAATATGTATGTATTTATTATTAATTAATATGTTTCTTATATAAGTAGTTATTATTTAAGTTTATTCATTTATGTATTTTTATTTTTAATGTCTTAAGTATATTCATATATCATAGACTCCCTCCGTGGTACAGTGGGCGAATAGCCGGCAGAGACGCAAGAGGTAGCGGGTTCGATTCCCTCCGCGGAACAGATGTTTGCATGATATACTGATATTTTTTCTGGGTCTCGATGTTTTTCTATATGTTATTGTTTTATAAAACGTATATAAGTATTCCATCAGTTCTATCAGTTATCTGGCTCCCATAGTACCAGAACTGCTTAGTTTAGGGCTAGATAGCGCTGTGTGTCATGTCCAGCAATATAAAGAAGTATGTATATGTAGTATGTTAGGTACACGATTACACCCCAGGTAATGTCCATACAGTTCATTCCGTATACAGGTTGTTATTTTTAGTTGTAATAAGGTTTGCAATAAAGAACTATCTTATAGATAATTTCTTTATTGCACACCATTAAAAATAAAACAAACAAAAGAGAATACAAAATTAAATCAAAGGTACAATGAGCGGCCTTATCGCTAAAAGCGATCTCTTCCAGGCAACCTTTGGATGGACAGGATCTGTGTGAACAAATGAGAACGGCGGTGTTAATCAAATAATAACTAACAGAATTAGTATATAAATGACTAAAATAAAATATACATATAAATAAATATAAATAATTTTATAATATTAAACAACCTACTTCAAAATACATAGGTAATTAGAAAAAACAATAAAAAATTATATACAAAATTTAAGTTGCAAAGTCTTAGTGAGCGATGGACGACAGATAATGATTATTAACCATGTTTTTCAAAACAGGAAGGGATTTGGCGTTACGAATTGAAACAGGTAGTGCATTCCAGAGTCTGGTAGCCTGAAGAGTGAAGGGGTTAGTATAAAATACTGAGGTATGATGAGGAGTTTTCAATTTAAGGTTTTCAGAGGAGCGTAAGGACCGGGAGTTGGAAACATGAAGAAACTCAAAGCGTTCTTTGAGGTAGGGCGGAGTAGAATAAATGAAAAGGATGCTGTAAAGAAGGGACAGGATGTGATCTTATCTAATCTATGAAAATATTTTGGTAATATAAAGGTAGATTTTTAATAAATAAATACATCTGGTCATTTAACACAGCGCTATTTAGCCCCAAACTAAGCAAAGCTTGTACTATGGGAACTAGATAACTGATAAAATCTAATATTTTTTTGTGAATACCCCACACCCGGAACAAATATCTGTAGACCATGCATTAAAGGTTAACGAGTGCGCTTTTTTTGAAAAATGCAGTTTAGGATGATACCCCACTAAATGGTAATACGATCTGATAAGGATTTCTGGAAGCCGTTGGGTGCAAGCCGCCTATATTTAGTAGACTTCTGTCATGGCTAATTTTATGATGAGATAACCTTAAATATTGTTTTTTTTAGATTAATTAAAATGATGTACTCGCCAATCTGAATAAAATAAATGTCTTTAACCTGAACATTTAAATATTTATAAATAAACAAATGAAACAAGTAACTTTTTAACAATAATATAACCGACTTCAGATACACGTAAAAACCAATCTGCTTTACCAATTTTGATGACATTTCCATGAGATCAATCTATACCTAGTCAGGTCATAAGTTTATGTCACACAGTAAAAACTTTTCTTTTAGAATGCTGGGTCACAAAAAAGTTTATAGAATTCGAATTTCGGATTGTTCATGAAAATAAAAATGTATACGTTTAAGAATTTTACTCATTTTTAAATATGGAGTGGACGCTTAAAGAAGACCGTGTTGCAGTTATTGCGTTGCATCGTGCGGTTACGCGCCAATTCAATTTTTTGACATACTGAAAAATTTGAATATAACCAAAAGATTCGTTTATCGCACCATCAAACGATACAATGAAGACTCTAGTGTAGTTCTGTTAGGACTACAGCAGTGATAAAAACTGTGAAGGCGCGAATTCAAAGAAATCCCAAACGTAAGCAGAAACTGTTGGCCCTTCAGATGGGGTTAAGCAGAACCACGGTGAAAAGGGTGTTAAATGAAGACTTAGGGCTTCGAGCATATCGAAGAAAAACAGGAAATCGTTTGAATGCTCGTCTAATGGACCTGAGACTGAAGAGATGCCGCGCTTTGTTGAAGCGGTACGCGGGAAAAAAATATCGGGAAATTCTTTTTTCGGATGAAAAAATTTTTACCGTAGAAGAGAGCTACAACAAACAAAATGATAAGGTGTACGCACACAGTAGTGAAGAAGCGAGCAACCGTATTCCGCGTGTCCAACGAGGTCATTTTCCATCCTCGCTTATGGTATGGTTGGGAGTTTCTTATTGGGGCTTAACAGAGGTACATTTTTGTGAGAAAGGTGTAAAAACGAATGCAGTTGTGTATCAAAATACAGTCCTGACGAACCTTGTGGAATCTGTTTCTCATACCATGTTCAATAACAGGCACTGGGTATTCCAACAAGATTCGGCGCCAGCTCATAGAGCGAAGAGCACACAAGACTGGCTGGCGACGCGTGAAATCGACTTCATCCGGCACGAAGACTGGCCCTCCTCCAGTCCAGATTTGAATCCGTTAGATTACAAGATATGGCAACACTTGGAGGAAAAGGCGTGCTCAAAGCCTCATCCCAATTTGGAGTCACTCAAGACATCCTTGATTAAGGCAGCCGCCGATATTGACATGGACCTCGTTCGTGCTGCGATAGACGACTGGCCGCGCAGATTGAAGGCCTGTATTCAAAATTACGGAGGTCATTTTGAATAAACTTTAGTGTCATAAGAATCTATGTTTTGTTAAGTTCATTTTGGTATATAAATGGTTACATATTGAATAAACTTGTTTCAATTATTTTATATTAAACATGTGACAGAATTTATGACCTGACTAGGTAAATATATTCTTTCAAATCAAATAAAAAACTAACTTTCCAAATCGGTTAACGGTTAACTGAGTTCTGAGCTAACAAACATAACTTAACATAAAAATTAAATAAATTTATACTTATATGATTTTCTTATGGATGCCATAGTCAGAACTAGACCAAATGGAAATGGGACTACACGAGAAGCACCAGCTTTCAAATAAAAGAAGAATCATCAAAATCGGTTCACCGAAAGTTCTGAGGTATCAAACATAAAAAAAATACAGTCGAATTGAGCACCTCCTCCTTTTTTGACGTCGGTTAAAAATAATGACGCGCAGAAGTAAAATACTGTGTCCCAGTCCTCCATTCGAGACTGAATTTTTTAATCCACCGTTTTATGCAAGTTGCACTATTTTCATGCGGGTATATTTTATTCGCGCGTATTTAAATAAGAATGTATAAAACATTTAATATAAGTAATAATATACAATTATTTACAAGCCTATAAAATTTTTCAAACTTTTGCGATCACTGAACATAATTGTCATTATGATAATTGTCATTATGATAATTGTCATTATCATAATTGCAACAGTCATGGTCTCGGGCTGACTCAGTCAGCCGAAACGTCGGGATAACAAATAAAAAAGGTACATACCCGATAAATACCCGTTTTAATTAATAATTAAGACTATAAAATACCGAAGAAACAGTTGAATCATCAACCAGACGCTCGGCGATGTGCCACCGCTATATGGTAGAAATACCTCCCTTTCGCACAAAGCAGTTCTCTTCAACCTTAAAATTATGCGCACCGCCAAAAAGTGAAACGCCTTGCCAGATCTATCTTTCTTGATAGTTACAAGCTGGGTATCTTTGAGTCGCGAGTGAAAAGGTTTCTTCTAGGCAAGCGTGTACCATCGTAGACTGCATCATCGCTTACCATCAGGCGAGATCGTGTTCAAATGCAGGCCTATAATGTATAAAAAAAATCTAAAGACCGTTGCAAACAATCTATAGCTGACCTTCTCCAAATTACTACCCGGCGAAAGTGTTCCCAGGACACTGGCATAACTGTTTTTTTTTTTTTTTTTTTTTTCGAATGGACTTATCTCGCTGTTGGCCTCTGAGGCCGTTGCAACTTAACCGAGCTTTTGGCGAGCGCAGAAAGCGCTCAGCCCTATAATTTTATTTTTGATGAGGCAACTAGCGCAAGGGCACCACTTAGGTACGAACCTCGGCTTGGGCTGTTGCCGGGACGGGGATAGGTGAGAAACGCCCGGGTACGTGCTTGTACCTCGTGTAGGCGGCGACTAATGGGACTCGTCGACCTCGCCGGCGAGGTCGGTGTATTTGTGGAGTGTTTGCTCTGTCTAATGTGGATGACTCACCCGCATTAGCGGAAGTGATTTCGTCATCCGGGTCTCCGAGAACGTGTCTCGGACGACGGAGGGTTTAACTGGCATAACTGGATACACTGCATAACGTAAAAACGTTTTTAAAAAGAATTCATACTACGGTCCCGCCCTCCCGAACTAAATAGTGATGAAGATTTTTATCTCGTGCCTCGAGTTGTATCGCCAAGTCATGTTCTGAAAATAAACTACTGTTAATTGCCTTTTAGTACACTTACGCTATCGTGCACCTACGACATTGAGCGGGGTGAGGCGGTTGGAAAAAACCTTAAAATTTACTCTGCGCGATCAAATAATTAGTGATTATCACTGTATTTCCGCAACGGAAAGTGTTAGACGAGTTATTTGTACGATATCGTGTGGATATTGAGGTGTTCTACAAGAAAAACGAAGCAGAATGAAAAAGTTGTTGACAGTTGACAGATACAAAAGACATTTTTTCTAAGATATATTTTCCCACTGCTGGGCAAAGGTCTCCCCCATGTTCCTCTACATCACACGATCACTCGCCACGTCCCACCAGCCGTCTTGGAATGCATCGAGGTCGTCTCGCCAACGCTTCCTCTGCCTGCCCCGGCTTCGACACACTGCGCGCGAAGACCGGCATAGCAGATGTTGGCGACAAGACTGCCAGGCTGAAGTGGGACTGGGCGGGTCACGTCAGTCGTATGGTTACAGACAAATGGGCGACACTCGGGTGCTTGCAGATGGGCGTCGAAGAGACATTATCCCACAATTTTTTTTTAAATTAATTACTTGATAAATTAGTGTAGGACGAATGTCACAATAACCATCAAAAACAGTCTCCTGTTTTATTCATACGAAATCCTTTATTAATACACCACACATTATCCGTTAATTGAAAGCAATTAACTCGCGCCAGCTGAATTTACAGCGTTCGATATTAAAACCACAACTTAATTTGGGTAGAAAAACTCTTTAAAAAATTTAAATTTATCCTTTGTGCGGAATAAAGTTTAAAATATAAGTACAGAAGCTTTAGGATTACATAACACAGCACTTCAGTCTGTTAAAATCTACTTACACTTAGCACCTAACACAAAAAGTGTAAAGTGCTTAAAATTTGGATGGTTTCGTATACAGTACTTTTAGATAAATAAAATCATTGTTAATTAAGGACTATAGATGATCGATCGCACTGAAAATCAACGAGGGTGGAATATGTTCAGCACTGGACGTGCTATGGCTGTTATTAGGGTGATAATGTTGATGGAAATCATTGAGCCATCTTGATTCTGGATATTTATTTACACTAAACACAGGTAAATTGTACAAGATGACGACCTCCGTGGTGCAATGGGCGAATAGTCGGCTGAGCTGCAGGAGATAGCGGGTTAGATTCCCACCGCGGAACAAATGTCTGCTTGATTTATAGATATTTGTTCCGGGTCTGGTTGTTTTTCTATATATTATGTATGTATTTACAAAAAAAAAGGTATATAAGTCTTCTATCAGTTATATGGTTCCCATAGTACGCGAGTAGGTAGAGCTGTGTGACATGTCCAGCAATATTTATTTTATTTAATAAAGATTTGAAACTGTTTTTAAAACCCAACTTTTAACTTTTTATACTTGAAAATTAGTGAATCATTAGAAAACTTGCGTGAATAATGTCATTCATTATTATAAATACGGGATTTATCACGTACCATTTTATCGGTGTTTTGACCGACAATGTTTCGGTTCAATTCGTGAACCTTCATCATTCATTATTATAAATACGGGATTTATCACGTACCGTCTTATCGGTGTTTCGACCGACAATGTTTCGGTTCAATTCGTGAACCTTCATCAGGGTGAGTGCGATCCGCTCCGAATAACGTCTCGCCTCGCACGAATTAAAGGTTCACGAATTGAACCGAAACATTGTCGGTCGAAACACCGATAAGACGGTACGTGATAAATCCCGTATTTATAATAATGATTGAAATCAATCACGAAAGTTTTCTGAGTAAAACCTTCATCATCGTGAGTGCGATCCGCTCCGAACAACGTCTCGCACCGCACGAGTGGTTGAGTGCGAGGCGAGACGTTGTCAGTCGAAACACCGATAAAACGGTACGTGATAAATCCCGTATTTATTATAATAACTAGTAAAGGTTTAAAATTTAGATAAGTTTAAATAAATAAGGCTATGTGTTTTTTATATTCTCATTTTTCGGCAAAAACAAAAATAAAAATGTGTTGTCCTATGGCTGATATGACGATGGTGATGATTTTCTGAAATTAAAAGTATGTTTTATATTTTAAGGTTTCAAACTTACAAACAAAACATCTAAATGCTTCTTATTTTGATTCTACGAAAAGAACTATTTTCCCACTAAAACCACTTTAGGGGCAGGTGTCTTGCCAAACACAGAGATTATTTTTTTTATTTTCTAGAAAGGGACATCAAGTAACATGTTATTTTTCTAATACTAAATATACATTTTCAAAGAAATACTAATTTCGTTGAAAGCAGAACTTACTTTTTATAGTACTTTGGTGCAGAAACAACTAATTTTTACATTACAATTTTTAACCATTATTGCTTCTTGTCTTTTTAAAGTTCCGTACCTCAAAAGGTAAAACAGGAACCCTTATAAGATCAATCTCTTGTTCGTCTATCCGTCTGTCTGTCCGTGTGTCACCGCCGGTTTTCTCAGAAACGGGTAGACCTAGCAAGTTGAAAACTATACCAGATACTGAGGTCTATAGTCCCTATTAGGTGTATAAAAATTAAGGTCCTGAGTAAACACAAGAAAGAGATATGGGCAAATTTAAATTTACGCAAAAACCGAAATACCAAAATGTACCTAAAATACAATGGATGCCTGGAACACAACTTTTCTTCTTAGCATCAAACTGTTCTAGAAACTTAATTTCCGCGCATTCGTGATGAAAAGTTGTGTGGTATACTTTGGTGTAAGCGATCAATAACACCCTCGACTTATAGCGTCCTCGCTATAAAAATATGTATAAATATCGTATGTCAAAATATCTTAGGTGCAATACCTATACTTAAAACTTTTTATTTTTCGGAATGTTCCCTATACTAGCGCGGATCATCCTTGCTTTTAACCAAAATTGACAATTCTAGGTCAACCGGAAGTACCCTATATGGATCGAAAACCTATATTGTAGTTCCTGTTGACCTACAATCACGAAATTTGGCAAAAGTATAGTAGAGGAAGAAATAAAGGAAAAATTCGAAAAAATAATATAAGTTGAAAATTAAAGTGTGTTTCCATACATACAAAGTTGACGCCAATTTAGGTCCTCTGAGTTGTATGGGCGCTCATACAATTTATAGGACTAGCTTAATCGGCATCAACCTCAAATAAGATAATTAAATAAAGTTGTGGTATCGAATAAAATAAATATTTAAGTGGGGCTCTCATACAACAGACATTATTTTTTGCCGTTTTGATAGATTAAACGGAACCCTTCGTGCGCGAGTCTGACTCGCACTTAGCCTAAATTGACTTTACAGAATTATATTTGTGATTTTAATAAATGAAGTGCATTGAATATTATTTTTTTATTGGCGTGGAAAAAAATATTTTATTGAACAATTTTAGCGCAGTTAAAACGGAACCCTAAAAATACGATGTATAAAAAATTGTCCACAATTTATCTGAGATCATAAAGACTACCTTCATTAATACAGAAATGGTTATGAGTTTGTATTCGGAATTTTTTAGTAGATTGTGAAATAAATTTCAAGCCTTGTCGCCGATCCAAGTTTTATTTCTACGATAAGACCCTAATGATGAAGTGAAAACATTTTCAGAAGATTTAATTTATGACCGACCGTAATAAAACAAGATTTTACGACCGTTCCTAGCTAGTGGAAAATATCAGAATCAATATACCCCAATAGGGAATTACCTAAACTGAAAATACCGTTGGGCGTTATTTATTTTCTTGCATTCGTGCTTCATGTTTCCCTTAATTCGCTTTATACGTTTCTTGTATCGTCCAATTACTGTCGATTTTATTATACCTAACCAACAACAGGTTTCGATGGAGTGTAAGTACGACTAATCAACATCGATCTATTTTTAGGGTTCCGTACCTCAAAAGGTAAAAAAAAGGAACGTATGTCTGTTCGTGTGTCAGTACCGATTTTCTCAGGAACGGGTGGACCCAGCAAGTTGAAATTTATACCAGATACTAAGTTCTATAGTCCCTATTAGGTGTATAAAATCAAGGTCCTTAGTCAACATGATAAAAAGATATGGACATATTTAGATTTTCGCGAAAACTTAGTAAGTACCAATATTTACCTTAATTTTCATCTGTTTTATTTTTCGGAATTTTCCCTTTACTTGTGCTGTAAGACCGTGTTTTTGAAAATTGATAATTCTAGGTCAACCGGAAGTATACTATAGGTTTTCGGTCAAAAACCTATATGGTAGTTCCCGTTGACCTAAAATCACGAAATTTGGCAAAAAGTGAGGTAGAGGAAGAAATAAAAGAAAAATTCCATAAAATAAATGAAGCGTGTTTCTATACTATATAGTTGACGCCAATTAAGATCCTCTGAGTTGTATGGGCGCTCATACAATTTATAGAACTAGCTTAATCGGCACCAACCTCAAATAATTGAAATAAATAAAATGGTGCTATTGAATAAAATAAATATTTAAGTGGGGCTCCCATACAACAGACATGATTTTTTTACCGTTTTTATAGATACGGAACGGAACCCTTCGTGCGCGATTCTTTCTCGCACTTGGCCGATTTTTTTATGTTGTATTGGTGGTAGTCAAACGCTTGACCACTATCTCACCTGACGGTGTGATCGAAGATGGAGCATGCTTGCCTTAAAATAATCTGTTCGCTCTGGATTTAAAGACTCTGAGATTACTGGTCCGGAAAACACACACCAGGAGTGAGTTCCACTCTTTACTTCTGCTATCTAGAAAAGTTGAAGCAAATCGTTCGGTATAGCAAAGTGGTATGCCGACCAGGTATGGGTAGCTATATAAAGTTAGCTTTTAAAGATTATTTCAGGCAATAATGTGGACATACAAAATATGATTACAAAGCCTATATTTAAGACAAACATACATACAACAATAAACTTAAACTACCACTTCTATTTAATTGGGGGATTTCGTTTCACAGCCGCATCCCTATAGCGCCTGTAAACGATGCCGACTGGCCAGAAATCTGGATTAAGTAGTACATCCTTATACTGCGACAGAATCTGGAGAGTACAATGCTGTGGTGTGCTACTTTAAACAATAGATAGATAGATAGATAATTTCTTTATTGCACACCATTAAAAATAAAACAAACAAAAGAGAATACAAAATTAAATCAAAGGTACAATGGGCGGCCTCATCGCTAAAAGCGATCTCTTCCAGGCAACCTTTGGATGGACAGGATCTGTGTGAACAAATGAGAACGGCGGCGTTAATCAAATAATAACTAACAGAATAAGTACATAAATGACTAAAATAAAATATACATATAAATATATATAAATAATTTTATAATATTAAATAATCTACTTCAAAATACATAGGTAATTAGAAAAAACAATAAAAAATTATATTATCAAAATTTAAGTTGCAAAGTCTTAGTGAGCGATGGACGACAGATAATGATTATTAACCATGTTTTTAAAAACAGGAAGGGATTTGGCGTTACGAATTGAAACAGGTAGTGCATTCCAGAGTCTGGTAGCCTGAAGAGTGAAGGAGTTAGTATAAAATACTGAGGTATGATGAGGAGTTTTCAATTTAAGGTTTTCAGAGGAGCGTAAGGACCGGGAGTTGGAAACATGAAGAAACTCAAAGCGTTCTTTGAGGTAGGGCGGAGTAGAAGAAATGAAAAGGATGCTGTAAAGAAGGGACAGGATGTTATAAGCAAACTCCAGCGCAGCATGTTTTGTTTAATTCCTCGTTATAATCTACTAGCTAACCCGCCCACGCTACGCAAAGATTATTCTATTCGTTATCTATGAAGGGCAAACTGGCTAAACAGAAGGCCAATTCACGTAACTTAAAATGGTAAAGAAACTCGATATGTTACATTTATGCTACTTACTTATAATTTAAACAAAATAGGAAAAGTTTCTGTTTGTCAAATAAAGTGTTTTCTTTATTAGGTCATAAGTTATTTTTTTATTGCTGTTAATATACAATAAATAAATATTGCTGGACATTTCACACAGCGCTATCTAGCCCCAAACTAAGCAGAGCTTGTACTATGGGAACCAGATAACTGATAGAAATATATAAATCTTTTTGTAAATACATACTTATAATATACCTAGTCAGGTCATAAATTCTGTCACATGTTTAATATAAAATAATTGAAACAAGTTTATTCATTATGTAACCATTTATATACCAAAATGAACTTTACAAAGCATAGATTCTTATGACACTAAAGTTTATTCAAAATGACCTCCGTGATTTTGAATACAGGCCTTCAATCTGCGCGGCCAGTCGTCTATCGCAGCACGAACGAGGTCCATGTCAATATTGGCGGCTGCCTTAATCAAGGATGTCTTGAGTGACACCAAATTGGGATGAGGCTTTGAGCACGCCTTTTCCTCCAAGTGTTGCCATATCTTGTAATCTAACGGATTCAAATCTGGACTGGAGGAGGGCCAGTCTTCGTGCCCGATGAAGTCGATTTCACGCGCCGCCAGCCAGTCTTGTGTGCTCTTCGCTCTATGAGCTGGCGCCGAATCTTGTTGGAATACCCAGTACCTGTTATTAAACGTGGTATGAGAAACAGGTTCCACAAGGTTCGTCAGGACTGTATTTTGATTCACAACTGCATTCGTTTTTACACCTTTCTCACAAAAATGTACCTCTGTTAAGCCCCAATAAGAAACTCCCAACCATACCATGAGCGAGGATGGAAAATTACCTCGTTGGACACGCGGAATACAGTTGCTCGCTTCTTCACTACTGTGTACGTACACCTTATCATTTTGTTTGTTGTAGCTCTCTTCTACGGTAAACATTTTTTCATCAGAAAAAAATTTCCCGATATTTTTTTCCCGCGTACTGCTTCAACAAAGCGCGGCATCTCTTCAGTCTCAGGTCCATTAGACGAGCATTCAAACGATGGCCTGTTTTTCTTCGATATGCCCGAAGCCCTAAGTCTTCATTTAACACCCTTTTCACCGTGGTTCTGCTTAACCCCATCTGAAGGGCCAACAGTTTCTGCTTACGTTTGGGATTTCTTTGAATTCGCGCCTTCACAGCTTTTATCACTGCTGGAGTCCTAACAGACCGAGGGCGACCACTTCTTGACCTGTCATCTACACTAGAGTCTTCATTGTATCGTTTGATGGTGCGATAAACGAATCTTTTGGTTATATTCAAATTTTTCAGTATGTCAAAAAATTGAATTGGCGCGTAACCGCAACGATGCAACGCAATAATTGCAACACGGTCTTCTTTAAGCGTCCATTCCATATTTAAAAATAAGTAAAATTCTAAAAAGTATACATTTTTATTTTCATAAACAATTCGAAATTCGAATTCAATAAACTTTTTTTATGGCCAGCATTCTAAAAGAAAAGTTTTTACTGTGTGACAATACTTATGACCTGACTAGGTATAGACAAACAACCAGACCCGGAACAAATATCTGTAGATAATGCAAACATTTGTTCCGCGGCGGGAATCGAAGCCGCTACCTCCTGCGTCTCAGCCGGCTATTCGCCCACTACACCACGGAGGTCGTATTATGAGATACGGTCTTAAATTATATATGATAAAGTGCTCATAGATATTATCTGCAGGTTCGGTTAGGTCTTCTTTCTTTCTTTTTTAAAGCGACCGGTAATTGACTTAATTTTAAATTACTAAAACTGGGTTACAGTTTAAATTATGCCTTTATCCATATTACTTGTCTGTGCCACTAGTTCAACATACCGAACACGCCGCGGGACGAACTAACCTGCCCTGCACCGTGGTCAATGTAGTCTCATTAAAGATTCATAAATCACTAGCTTCAACCGGCGGCTTCGCACGCGTCAATAAGGTAGTGATGGAACAAGCATAAGGCCCAACTGATCTTAATGTTAACCATCACCTATATCAAAGTACTGCTTCGTAACTCACGTGCCCTAGATACCTGCCCTACGATGCACTGCCTTGCGTGCGACAACTTGAGGCATACAAGTGTAAAGTTTCATTGCGTGTAACTTCAGCAGCCCTTCAAACCTAAACACAGCAATGCTGCTTGGTTGCAGAAATATGTATCAACTGTACTACTTTTTATTGCCTATGTTTTATTCTACGTCATAATCTATCCATATATCATTTTTCATCAAAATCTGATAAGCTGTTACAACGTGATTTATAGCGGGTTTCTATATCTATCGGTAACCAGCTACGACTCGTTTCTCCTTGAAAACGTGTCAAAAGTTTGACACTTTTCAAGGAGCAACGAGTCGTAGCTGGTTACGGACGGATATAGGAACCCGCTATAAGTAAGACACACATAATACAAAGAAAAACCTTTAACATTTACGAGTATATTACGTGCAGACGTGGTAATTTGGGATCTCCTTAAATGTTCATAATTTTATTTATGTGTTAGTTTTGTTATAGAAAAGCATTATTCTATTCAAAACATAAATAACTTGGTGTCAGGATTCATTTTGCTCTCATATCTTCAGAAATAACAACATCACTCAAAAGTTGATTTCCGTGCTAACACATAGTAACAGATTAAAACCCAGCAAAGCTTAGTTTTACCAATCTAGCCGAACTGAACCAAAATCCTATTATAAGGCCTAGAATTCACTCGAGACCATACGTCTCACTTGATGCCGGGACAATGCATAGAAAGTAGGGAGGTGTAGATCAGAAGCTAGGAGCGTATATTCACTACTAAAATTTGCACGGATTTCTATTAAATAAAGTATACTAGCTGCCACCCGGCTTCACATGTGTTGTTTTCTTAATGGCAACCAGATAACTAATACAATACTTATATACTTTTTTTATGAGTGCATGGTACTTATAATATAAAGAAAAACACCCAGACCAAGAATAAATATCAGTAGATCGTACAAAAATTTTTGTTTCACGACGGGAATCGAACCCGTAACCTCCTGCGTCTCAGCCTGCCCTTCGCTCACGGCCCAACGAAGGTCGTCCCAATCCACGTCATAAAATTGATGGAGCAAAGCGAGATCTCCAAATAAACATGGGAAAATTGCCGTTGTATGTCTGTATGAATGTACGAGTATGTTTGTTCTCCGAGGATTACTTTTGAAGCGTTAATCCGATCATCGTGAAATTTGGTATACAGGTAGGTAGTGATGGCACAATCCTGGTGTGATTAAATGAGTTACTACTTTTTAAACAAAATCATTCCATTTAATCCAACTTTCACGTTGGTACAGAATAGTTTAAATATGGTGGAAAAGTTCGGTGCAACATGTTCAGCTAGTTTAACTAATATTTGAACTAAGCATAGGGAATAGATCGATTTTATAATAGATAATATTAAATTCAGCTGGTGTTATTAGTAGTATTGTGGGCCTAAATGACTACACCAGAATAATGTTTTTTACGTAGAGTATAAAGAGAAGTAGAGGAATGCCGAAGAAGAGATGGATGTATTGTGTGAAGGATTATAGAGAGATGTTGAGGAAGGATATATGTTGTGCCGACTCTGCGTAATATGGGAAAAAGAAGAAGAAGACGTAGGGTAGAGACTGGGCCCGCAGGGTTGGGCCCAAATGCCACTCGATCCGACCGTCTTATGCTGCAATTTACAACCCGTGGTTTATTGACACCGATACTCGGTGAGACAGAGCTGTATAATCATGACCTATAACATAAGTGGGGCTATATCGACTCATTCCGGAGCCAGTGCCACTGCGGGGCCACCATACAAACAATGACCCACCTGCTTTCATGTCCTCTATGCCAAACCAGCTGCACACGAAATGACTTGTACCAGGCAACAGAGAGGGGTGTGGAAGTTGCTTTCTATTGGGCTAAAAAAATTTAAAAGTCAAACAGCTATTGACACAAATGAAAAAGAAGAACATAATATAGTTTGTTTACATAAATGCAGTTGTCGCAAGAAAAATTACTAGAAAAATTGTATGAATAAGGTTTTTTATAACACACTAACTCTTCGTCCATAACCATAGGCAAAATAATAGTTACAATCTGAACTCTCACTATGGAAGGTTAAAAACTGATATATCAAAGTTTAATGCTACATACATTGCATGCACATTAACCAATACGCAAAAGTTCGTACACGCTCCATGGACGCCGCAGCGTGTACGGTTCCCGGTGGCGACTTTATAAATTCAAAAAATTCAAAATGGAACATAAACAAAATACAATAGACAAATGAAAACGTTGACAACTGTCAAAGTTAAAAAACTGAGTAGCAGTGTCAATTAAATAATTCATTCATACATTTAGTCATCTCAACATTTAATCAGTTATTCAGACTCAGACATTTGTTCATGTATCCATCCATACTATCCATACTCTCGCGTAATCTATAAGAATCAAAATAGTGCCACGAAATTAATAACCAAATATAACCCGTGCGCGATAAGTTGGGACCTGAGCGCGGTGACGTCATATTGGCGTGTTTGTACCGCCCGCAAAAAAGCGAACATAACAAGCAGCCGCCCGCGGCTTCGTCTTTGTTTTTTTTAACCTAATTTATTATGTTAGGACGCTGCTTTTTATCTAATCTTTTTTACACTATTTGAATAAAATAAAAATACATTAAAATACAAAAATACAAATACAAAAATACATAAAATTACATTTAAGTTTATACATTTATTTTATCTATTATTTACATTATTTCATCTTCGTCACTACTTAGTGGATTTATGCCTTCTAGAGGTTGTTCTTCGTCCTCAGACTCACTATAATCACTTGACGAAGAGGTATCCGATAAATTTACAATTAATTGCAATTCATTCGTCTCTTGTAAGAGGTCATCGTCGTCGACTTCTTTTTTCCAGACAACAAAACAATAACACAAACGAAAACTAAAAGAATTCCAGAGCGCGTCGTTACGTGACGTAGGCCAGTACGAGACTAAAAACCCTAGTAAAAAATAGTGATGCGAACGGTACAATACGGGCGCCATCGGGAAAGTGCAGGGGAAGCGGTCGGGGAGTCGCATTCCTAGCATGTCCCAAGTTATCGCGCACGAGTAACACCTACAGTTTCATTTAAATTACAGGTAACGGGAGTTCATGCATTTGGTTACGTTTTTTTTAGGACAAATTGCAGTTATTCTGGATTTCAGACTTATGCCTATATTTGTGACACTTATGCTACTCGCATACTAAATGGGGTCACTGGTGTACCCTGTTAGTTTCGTCAAAATTCAGTATTTAATATGGCAAATAGCTCAAAAAAAACAAGAATTTTACTAAATATAGCAACACCAATATCTCAAATAATGCCGTGGGGTGCCGGCAATAGAATGTTGCCCCTCCGCTCTTGCCCGTGGATGCAGTAGGAGTCTGCTAAGGGATACCTCCGAAAGATGGGCAGCAGCGTCTTTTCGTGTTTCAACACCTATACTGCGCTCGCCAACCCGCCTGCCAAGCGTGGCGAGTATGGCAACAACCCCTCATGGATTTACAACATAAAACCAGGCCCCGAGTCCCCGGCGGCCCCGCTAATCCTGGCTACGGTAGCAGTCACGGTAACGGCGGGGCCAGGGGTGCTAAGAATCCCCGGGAGACGATCGGCTACCAAACCCTACGACGACCACTGGCCCTGGTAACACACAACATCCGCACTTTGAGGACAGACGAAAAGATTGTTGAGCTGGAAGAAGAAATTAGTAGATTACACTGGGGCATTTTGGGGTTATCAGAAGTCCGTAGAGAGGGCGAGGACTCCATATCCCTTATATGAATATGGGCAACATTATACAAATATGGATATGGGCAACGGAACCCCAGAGGACAGAGGCTGGCCGACTTTCTGGAGAAAGAAGGACTCTTTATGATGAATTCTTTTTTCCAGAAGCCGCCTCACAGGAAATGGACCTGGATGAGTCCCAAAGGTTCCACGAGAAATGAGATTGATTTCATCTTGACCAACAAGAAACGGATATTCAATGATGTCTCTGTGATTCACAGGGTGAAAACCGGCAGTGATCACCGAATTGTTAGAGCCACATTGAATATGAACGTTAAACTTGAAAGGTCCCGTTTGATGAAATCTACGCTCCGACCCACTCGCGCACATATCCAAAACCTCGAGAGCTTTCAACTCGAACTTGCAAATCGCTTTGACTGTCTAGAAGTAGATGCATCAGTGGACGAGATCAATAACAGGTTCGTAGAAACCGTCCATACGGTGGGGTCCCAGTTCTTTAAGACCCCCCGTACCAATAGACCTCAGAAACTCTCTGATGACACCCTTAACCTCATGGCTGAACGACGTTCTTTGCAACTGCAGTCTCCCGATGATGCTCAGTCACATAGGAAGCTCAATAGAAAGATTTGGAAATCCTTGCGGCACGATATTCGTACCTTTAATACATCTCGTATTAAAGATACGATAGAGCGGAATAAAGGCTCCAAAGTGTTCGCGAGAGATAATTCTATTGGGCAGAGCCGCATGACGAAGCTCAAGAGGGAAGATGGCAGCATAACGTCAAGTAAAGCGGAAGTGTTAAGGGAAGTCGAAAGGTTCTATGGACGGCTCTACGATTCGGCCACTAAACCTGTTTGCAGTGCGGTTAACGACCCAAGAGCCAAACTGACCCGACATTATACCGAAGATATTCCGGACATCAGCCTGTATGAGATCAGGATGGCCTTGAAGCAGCTTAAGAACGACAAGGCGCCGGGTGAGGACGGAATCACTTCAGAGCTTCTGACAGCGGGTGGATCACCGGTACTTAAAGTCCTTCAGAAGCTTTTTAATTCCACCTTGCTTGAAGGTACGACGCCAAAAGCATGGAACGGGGGCGTGGTGGTTCTATTCTTCAAGAAAGGTGACAACACCTTGCTTAAGAATTACAGACCCATCTCGCTTTTGAGCCATGTTTATAAGCTGTTTTCGAGGGTCATCGCGAACCGTCTCGAACGCAGGTTTGATGACTTCCAGCCGCCCGAACAAGCCGGGTTCCGTAAAGGCTACAGTACCATAGACCACATACATACGCTGCGGCAAGTCATACAGAAGACCGAAGAGTATAACTTGTCGCTATGTCTCGCGTTTGTGGACTATGAGAAAGCCTTCGATTCGATCGAAACATGGGCAGTGCTTGAGTCTCTCCAACGATGCCGTATTGACTATCGGTACATCGAAGTGTTGAAGTGTTTGTATAAAAACGCCACTATGTCAGTCCGAGTACATGAACAGAGCTCGAAGGCGATTCCCTTAAAAAGAGGCGTAAGACAGGGAGATGTCATTTCTCCGAAACTGTTTACGACCGCATTGGAAGATGCCTTCAAGCTTCTGGAATGGAAAGGACTGGGCATCAATATTAACGGCAAATACATCACTCACCTTCGGTTTGCCGACGATATTGTGGTCATGGAAAAGTCGATGGAAGAGCTCAGCACGATGCTCGAAGGCCTCAATCGAGTCTCCCAATGGGTAGGACTTAAAATGAACATGGACAAGACGAAAATCATGTCGAATGTCCATGTCGTCCCTGCCCCAGTTATGGTTGAGAACTCGGCTCTTGAAGTTGTCGACGCGTATGTATACCTAGGACAAACAGTCCAATTAGGTAGGTCCAACTTCGAGAAAGAGGTCAATCGTCGAATCCAACTCGGATGGGCAGCGTTTGGGAAACTTCGCAACGTCTTTTCGTCCAACATACCTCAGTGCCTTAAGACGAAAGTCTACAATCAGTGTGTGTTACCAGTGATGACATATGGAACCGAGACGTGGTCCTTCATTATTGGCCTTATGAATAAGCTCAGAGTCGCTCAACGAGCTACGGAGAGGGCTATGCTCGGGGTTTCTCTACGGGATCGAATCAGAAATGAGGAGATACGTAGGAGAACTCAAGTCACCGACATAGCCCGACGGATTAGCACGTTGAAGTGGCAGTGGGCAGGCCATATAGCGCGCAGAACAGATGGCCGATGGGGCCGAAAGGTTCTCGAGTGGAGGCCACGGACCGGCAAGCGCAGCGTAGGACGTCCACCCACAAGATGGGCAGACGACTTGGTAAGAACCGCAGGTCAGCGTTGGATGCAGGCCGCTTCCAACCGCAGTTCCTGGAGATCAATGAGGGAGGCCTTTGTCCAGCAGTGGACGTCCTACGGCTGATATGATGATGATGATATGAGTATCTCAACAACCCTCCAATATATTTAGCTTATTTAGTCACACCAAAATTGTGCATACCTATTATTAAGTTCACGATTATCGGATCAACGCTTCGAAAGTTATCCTCAAACAAACAAACATACATACATACATACAATGCCGATTTGCCCAAGTTGATTTGAAGATCTCGCTTTGCGCGATCAATTATATGTGTGAAAGTAACTCTGTTTGTTTATTTGTTACCTTTTCATGACTAATCGGCTGAAGCAGGGATTCCCAAAGTGGTCTAAGGAAAGGAAACCAAAGGACCCCAAGGGGTCGAGATCGGTTTCCTAGGGGTCGACATAAACGAAAACTGATTTTGGGGGTCGACGAGGTCTAAAAATCGACCCCTATTTAATTAACACAAGTTCTTATTTAAATCTTTCAAGATAGGTAGGTAGGTACTGTATTGTTTATTATTATTGGTACTGTATTGTTTATGTATTGTGTATTGTTACGTGTACTAAGAATAATTAATATTTTTGTAGGAAATAGCATTGTTGTAGTAATGTAAAGTCTCAAGTTCGTACAAGATGAAAAACTCGGCAAGTCAGTGTGGACAAGTTTGTGCAAGATAATGAGTTCGAGCGTACGTCTTTCAGGCGCGTTTTGACTTGCTCTCTATTTGACGCTTACGCGATTAAATACGAACGAATTCATTATCAAGTTGCAAGTCCAAACATGTTCCCGATATTTTACTATTTAACGAGCTTGCACTTAGGTTGAAAGTTCATTTGCGTTTTGAAATTCGTTGGAGCTTGAACGATAATAACTCATATAAGTACTCATTTATTTTAAGAGATTACGAAGTTATAACATAGCTAAATTAAGTGAAGTAAAGTGATAGGAAAATAATTTACAAAATGCTGAGCTCCTTACGCGAGTTAATAGCGTAACCATACAATATCTGCAGTTTATGAAAAATTAACAGGGTAAGTACCAAACAGTTTTTATCCGGCACAGCGCATCAGCATTGCCATACAATGGGGCAATGCAGCCAGCGTCTTGGGGACGCTGTCTGCATTGCCCCACTGTGTGATAGTGATCAGTTGAGCTATGTGTAGGTTGTTTGCAACAGTTTGCAGTTGTCTCAGTTGTTTCAATTGTAAAAAATTACCAGTAAATTAAACAGTTTATTATTATTTTTTATTTATGTAGTTTCTTATTTTTTTATTTGCAGGATTACTGAGAGTTTTATGATGGCGGACACGAAAAAAAAATGCAGACAATACAGTTTGGACTACTTGAAGTTCGGATTTATTGCATCTCGATCAAATCAACACTTGCCGATGTGTATCATATGTGAAAAAGTAATCAGTAACGATGCCATGAAGCCTTCAAAAATGGATGACCACTTATCAAGAGTACATGCTGACAAAATAAGTAAGCCCTTGTCATTTTTTCAAGCACTTAAAGAAAAACTAGACAAAAGACCATCCATAAGATCGATGTTTGCGTCATCATCTATTAAAGACGATGATGGCTTACGAGCGTCCTCTAATATATCTTTACTAATAGCGAAGTCGGGGAAACCCCACACAATTGGAGAGCAGCTCATCTTACCAGCCATTGCGGAGGTACTTAACAATGTATTGCACAAACCAGCACATGATATTTTAAAGAGAATACCTTTGAGCAATAACACCGTTCAGAGACGCATAGACGAGATGGGAAGGGACGTGGAAAACATTTTATGCAAGTTCTGACAGACCAACAGATTCTCTCTCCAGTTGGACGAGTCTACATTACCCGGCAATGAAGCTCTGTTGTTAGGATATGTTCGATATATCAAAGAGGTAAATATGTGCCAAGAACTGCTTTTTGCTACATATTTAGAGACTGATACCAGAGGAGAATCGATTTTTCAGGTCGTGGAACATTTTTTACTGACAAAGCTATTCCATGGAAAAACATTGTTTCTGTTGCGACTGATGGTGCACCGTCTATGGTTGGTCGTCATCGTGGTTTTATAGCTCACTTAAAGCGACAACTGCCTGATGTACTGGTCATTCACTGCGTGATTCACTGGCAGCATTTAGTAGCAAAAAAGCTGAGTCCTAGATTGCAATATGTAATAAAACAAGTCTTTACAATATGTAATAAATGCTATCAACAAGATTCGAAGCAATTCTTTGAACTCTCGGTTATTTGCTCAGCTATGTGAGGAAAACGACGAAGTCTTTACTCGATTACTTCTGCACACTGAAGTTCGCTGGCTATCAAGGGGCTCTTGCTTAGAAAGATTTTCAGGCATTTTTGAATCTGTGTTGGAGTTTTTACAAGAAAAAGATCTGAATTTGAAAGAAAATCTGAACAATTGTAAAACAGATATGTATTACTTGACTGATATCTTTGGAATATTCAACAAAGTTAATTTGCAGGTGCAGGGTGACGATCATTACTTGATTAAAACAAAATCAATAATATCGGCCGTCGTGGGTAAACTAATCCTTTATAAACAAAATTTAGGCAGAAAAGAATATTCGCAGTTTCCGCATTTATAACACTCTGTATCAGCTGTTTTAAGTTAGCGGACCATTATGAATAAGGGGGTTGATCTTAAAAGTAGATGATTTGGCCATGGGGGTCTGAGGTAACAGTTCATTTTGGAAAAGGGGTCACTTGTCCAAAATAGTTTGGGGATCCCTGGCCTGAGGGGATCGTAATGAAATTTTGCAAAGAGATCAATTATACCCTGGAGAAAGGCATAGGTTATATTTTGTCTCAAAAAAACAATCTCGAAAAGGGTATAACTGAATTAGGGGTTGAAAGTTTTTATAGGCACTCCATTAATCCATCACCTTACGTTAGGTATCTGAAAATTCATATTTAGGCTTTTGGTAAGCAATTAAGAAACACGTGCTTCAACTTTTTTGCAATATCATCCCTAAAAGCTGGCATACCTCAAGGTGGTGTTTTGTCTCCTCTCCTGTTTTCAGTGTTTATTAACGCCATAACCCACGTTCGTACTTCGCACTACCATGTTTATGCTGACGACGTACAATTATATCGCCAGTTCAAATTGCACGAGATTTCAATGGGTATTGACCAAATCAACTCTGATCTCAACCATATCTACTCGTGGGCAAAGGCTTTTGGTCTCCTGGTCAACCCATTGAAGTCTCAGGTTGTACTTTTTGGGAGCCCTCATATGTTAAATCTTGTCGGTAAGTGTGGTCCTCCTCCGGTTTTATACGCTGGAGCACCGATTAGCTACTCGACCAATGCCAAGAACCTTGGCGTCTATTTTGACAATCATCTGTCTTGTGTGCGGCATGTTAATGAGATTAGTAAAAGGGTTAAATACTCTTTTCAATCTTAAGCGTCTCTAAAAGTTTTTACCCTTTGAAACTAAAATTACTTTTGCTCAAACCCTCATGTTACCCCTTTTAGACTATGCCGATATCTGTTTTCTTGACGCCACAGAGGAACTTCTAAATAAACTGGAACGTCTTCAGAATTTGTGTATCCGATTCATATTCGGGTTGCGCAAGTTCGATCACGTCTCCATGTTTAGATTCCAGCTAAAATGGCTTCCCATTCGTCGTCGATGTGATCTTCATGTTGTAACTTTTCTCTTCAACACTCTTTTCAATCCTTTAGCTCCTTCTTACCTCCGTGAGCGCTTCGATTTTCTTGTCCTACCGAAGATGACTTGTAGGTCATCTAAGTCCCTCCTTCTCAAAACCCCTTCTCATTCCTCCAGTCGCTATGGCGGTTCCTTCACTGTTCGTGGAGTCAACCTGTAGAATTCTCTACCACACTCTATCCGCGCAAGTCCATCACTAAGCACTTTTAAGCTTAGAGTCATAGAGCATTACCTGTCCTTGTAAGCTTTTAGGTTATTTATTATGTATAAGTAGGTATATTATTTATATTTTGTATAATGTATTATGTTTATCTCTAATGTAGGTATAGTATAAAGGTATTATTATTATTCTTTTAATATGGTTAAGTGTTGTATTTATTATAGTATAAACTATATATTAGTATTTTACTCCAGTGTCATTCTCTGTGCACGTACCCACCACTCTCAGAAGAAAACTCTTATTAGGGTAAAGCTCGCCTTTGTACATGTCCATTTTGTAAGCTATTTTTATCTGTAAATCTATTTGTGTACAACAAAGAATAAAAGGAGAGGAGGGGGAGGGTGGGTAAAGTAAAATTATGCAGTATTCTTTAGATGCGCTCCTTAAGTATAGTTGGTATATAGATAGATTGTGACCGGGATTGGGACATAGGCTACTTTTTGCCCGACTGCGCATGAGAGTAAGGTTTTTATTGACAAACCACGCATGCGAACCCGCGGGCGAGAGAGCTAGTCAGCTAGTTGATTACAAACTAAGCATCATAAGGCTAATTTTCAATTCCAAGTAACTGCGGGGCAATCTCACTAACAATGGCTCACCTGTTATCTTGTCCTCTATGCCACCTGTACATGAGAGGTCTTAAACCAGGCAATAGAGAGGTGTGCACGTCACCCTCTATCGTTCGAACAAATATACACGGTCTAATTGGATCATTGTTTTTCCAAAACAAACTTTGTTTAAAACATGGTCTAATTCTTACCGTCTTCTACCGTATAGTATAGAAAATAATAAAAAAAACTTAGCAGGGCGTTCATAAATAAGTCTTATTTAATTTTTAATTTAATTTCATTGTAGGAAAACTAACAGCTGTTATCACACTAATATTATAAATGCGAAAGTTTCGATGTTTATTTGTTACTCAATCACGTCGTAACGGCTGAACCGACTTCGATGAAATTTGGTGTGTACGTAGATTGTAACTTGGATTAACACATGTCTGAAATCCAGAATAATTGCAATTTCTACCCCAAAAAATAATAACCATATGATTTGAACTCTCGTTACCTTTACTTTCAATGAAACTGTAGGTTAAGTAAATTGGTTTGTACTTCGTGTAACTATTTAGGTAGTCAAAGATTACAATTAAAATATTATGTATATACTGATATTGATAATTTAAATAAACTGACACGCTTAAATAAGTGACCTCTATTATTGACAAAGCCTCTTAATAGCTGCATGTGACATGTGTGTAATTGATAGAGCGAAGCGAGGTCTCCAATTAAAATTGGGTAAATCGGCGTTGTATGTATATTTGTTTGTCCGAGTAATAAATATCGTCTGAATGGTCTGAAAAATATTTTTTCATGAAAAACAGTGAGTTACATTTCAAAGTATAGATATAGCTATTGATACGAAAGAAGAATTGAAAGTTAACTTGAAGTGACACAATATAGTCCCATTGCGAGCACGCGGCATAAATTCAGTGTTTTGACACAAGCTCTAATAGTGTTCTCACCTTTTCATAGGCTTTGGTGTTGTGCGTAACTTTGTGTGAAATAAATATTATGTTTTATTAAAGGTTGCCCTGAGTATAGACTACGAACGTAAGGTAAGAGTAGCGTTTAGCAGGGCCTATGTAATGTAATAAGGTTTCGAATATGATACCTTGGTACCCACCCTGTTTTCTGTTTAATAAAGACATTTATTTCATCATAGTATTTCGCTTAACACTTTGGCAGATGCGGATATTGATCTATTCAATACTTCGACAAGCAAGTTAAAAAGCTTGCTTGCTATGTATTTGCTACTGGAAATAAAAATGTATTTCAATCTATCTGTCTATTTTTAATTACAGGGTGTTTGGAAAATGTTTGAGGGCTGTGGCTCATTCACCTCATGAATAATGAATTTTCTAAATTATAGTCGAATAACAATAATACGACATTTCAGAGCTTAATTCTTATACTTTGTAACAAACCTTTAAATCTTGAGACTGTGTTTTAACTTATTTGAACCTTATAAGGTTTTCAAAATAATAGATTTAAAAAAAATCATCAATCTATGAATTGAAATTGGAAAAGTCGTAGATAAATCCGATGACCTCTGTGGATCTGTGGGCTAATAGCCGGCTGAGACGCAGGAGATAGTGGGTTCGATTCCCGCCGCGGGACAAAAGTTTGGATGATCTACAGATATTTGTTCCGGGTCTGGTTGTTTCTCCAATTAAAACTCCAAATTCCTTGAAACTTTTGGAATTCGTCAATTTACGCCTGTTTCTGGCGACCTTATTATGTAAACAGTTGTTCGGTTCATGCCGTCCCTTTCACACTTATTGTGCGTATCTCACGAGTGTAAGGAGCGCCCTGACCCGAACGTCAGGCATGCGGTAGCAAGTGGCTTACGTAACAAGGCTACTGGAAGACTCAATTCCACGCTGGTTTAAAAAGAATTGTAATATATCTTGTATTGTTATTAGTTTTATTGTAATATAAGAATGGAGAACTGCGTGGTGCCGAAGAGATTGCTGAAGCGCAGGAGGTTGCTGGTTCGAATTCCGCCACGGAACACATGTTTTACAGATATTTGTTCCGGGCTGGATGTTTTTCTATAATTAAAAATTTGTATTTACAAAAAAAAAGTATAGAAGTGTTGTATCAATTATCTGGTTGCCATATTATAAGCTTGACTTAGTTTTTGGCTAAATAGCGCTGTGAGAAAATGTCCAAGATTATTTATTTGTTTAGCGTCAAAACATTTGTATTCATTTTTCCCACCCTAAAGTTTCATAAAAAAAATCCCAATATTCTTAATCCCGAAAATCTTTGGCCTCAATGATCGATTGTTCTGGAAGTAAACAATTAGTATGGCGAATAAATTAGATCATCGGTCTTCGTTATAACAAGTGATACATCCTGATCGATGGTCCGATTAATCAGCGCAAATTGATAGATATCGACAAAAAAATGTAGTTAGCGGTGTGTATCTCTTTAGAGATAATGGCTCTGGGAGTCGTTTCTTCAAACTGACGTAAATGATTCATATCTTCCAAGTGTAAGTGTCTCATTTGAAACTGACACTTGACAACTGGCTCTTACGTCACGCGGATACATAATAGAAGATAGATTGACATAGACAAGACAGGTAGTTAGTTTTTTTGTACGTGAATCGAAAGCAACAAAACTAGACTTCGGTTATAATCGAATGACTTCGGCTTGTTTCCGCTCTTTGCATCGTCATTCTGGTGAACAAAACAACCAGTAGGAAATGCGTAAGGGAAAACAGATGCAAATGGATCGGATACATACTGTTACGAGCTGAGGGTACGGGATAAAATAATTAAAATGAATTTAACCAAAATAACACTTTTATTCAACACTAAAATGATAAATACACGATCTTAATCACAAGGATTCACAACACACTAAATCACACCATTGTTACACAATAAACCACTAAAAGTCACTGAAATGTTCGCACGTATCGCCAAATCAAGACTGCCTCCTCGAGCGTCTCTACGCACTATTTATACCGTGCATTATTTCCAGAACCTTTTCGATGTGTGTACTAGTTCCTAGAAAAGTGTAGGTGTATACAGTTGCACAGATTACTGTTTCTTAATCTGTGCAACTGTAGGTAAAAACGTGGTATGTAGGTATATTACATACCAAGTATTACCTATTCTGTGCCACAGTAGGTATAACTTTGAGAAGCTGTCTATTACTCTACTATGACTTATTCTGTAACAGCCTCGGCGTAACAAGACTATCATAATGTGAATATGAATGAATCGTTTTAGTGATTCAGATCTTTCGCCGGAGCCAGATAGAGATGAGCCAATCTTAATCAAGCGACATTTTTACCGCCTCTAGTACATAAACGATGTTTAGACGTGACTGAAAATCATCAGTTTACAGATCAAATTATATTTATACAAGCTTTCAAAATTCATACATTATTTTGTGAAATATGGAAATTACCCATATTTCGCCCATATAGTACAGATAAAAAAGTATTAATCAGGTACAGCCATGGTCTACTATATAGTATGCAAGATACTTCAAACCAAATAAGTTTATTACGTAATGGGTAGGTACAAGGTGTTTAGTATTACATAGTATAAGTGCAGCCATATTCATCGTTTTAAGCATGCAATGTCGAGTTTAATTAGTAGGTACCATATTATATGTAATAACAATATCAAAATTATTGAGTAAATGATAGGTATAATTATAATTAATTCCTTAAAACTATATTATACTTTTTCTACAAGCAATTTTTTCAGATTTGCCTTGAATACATTCAGACTTGAAGCATCTAATACAGACTCAGGAAGTTTGTTATATACAGGGTGTTTGGTAATATACTGACGATATTCAAGTGACGGTTTCTCATGACATAAAAAAATACTTCTCGAAAAAAAATACTAGTTATATCATCAAATTTTAAAGATAATCGAAAAAGTGTAGCTAATCTTGCAATCGACATCCAAAAATAAAGGCCGATTCGATATCTCTTTCGGAAATGGCTCTGGGTTTTGGGTTAGAAAGGGACAACAAGAGATATCTCGAGACGTCACCAATAGTACCTACAGTATCTATGGTTAGATGGCAAGCATTATGCAATAGCACAACATAAGTTCAATAAAGTGTTTGATTTTACATGCCAAATTAAATTTCACATTTCTATGGTAAAAAACTAAAGGACTAAAGTCTTCAACCAGTGTGTGTTGCCAGTGATGACCTATGGCACTGAAACGTGGTCCTTTACTCATGGCCTCATGACCAAGCTCAAGGTCGCTCAACGAGCTATGGAGAGGGCTATGCTCGGGGTTTCTTTGCGTGACAAAATCCGCAATGAGGAAATTCGCAGAAGAACTAAAGTTGCCGACATAGCTCTCAAAAGTAGCAAGTTGATGTGGCAATGGGCAGGCCACATCGCTCGTAGAATCGATAACCGTTGGGGAAGAAAGGTTCTCGAGTGGAGACCACGGACTGGAAGACGCAGCGTAGGCCGGCCCCCCACAAGGTGGACCGACGATCTAGTAAGAATCGCGGGGAGCCGTTGGGCGCAAACGGCTACCAACCGCTCGTGGCGATCTAAGGGGGAGGCCTATGTTCAGCAGTGGACGTCTCCTGGCTGATGATGATGGTAAAAAATCACAAATTTATTTATTATGCTCATCAAAATAACCCCTTTCAGTTTTGTGCGTATATTATGAAACACCCTATATACGGGCAGCCATACAGATATAACACTATACAATGCAACATCATGTCAATAGTGATTATAAAACAGTCATTCTAGTCAAAATAATATTGAATTAAGTGGTAAAAGACACATAAACAAATGAATTCTTCACATTTACTAAAAATTTTGAGATATATATTTAGTCGTATTATGCTTCTGCTCATATATACTTTCAGCATTACGTTTTGAGATCTTTGGAATGCGAAAACAAGTTCCTTATTAAATTTATTTGTAGGAAAAATAACAGCTGTTTTAACTTATACTTTAGACAGATTTTATTTACCAGTTATTGCAAAAAAAACATCACAATAAGCTAATCAGTTTTAAAAGAATTAGCAACAAATAAATACACCTGAAATAAAACCAATCTAACTAACCTAACACATATAACTTCGGTGTATCTTGGCTAAAAGGCAAAGCTACCAGATACAGTACTCCGATAGGTTCCATCGCTGTTCATATGCATGGGAATCGACTCGTAAACTATTTCCATATATGTAAGACAATCCCTACATTCAATAAGATTCCTTGATGCTGGAATATCCCGTTTTATAAGGGTTGACACCAACACCCAACAATATATTCTTCGACATTTATGAATTTTTTGTACGACCTAGCGATGGAACACGCATATCACCTAATGTTAAGTGACAACTATCACTTACCTTGCCTTGCAGAAACGAATGCTGAGCTGGACGCCTTTTTGTGACGTCGGTCATTTATATATAGGTAATTGTGAGACACACATTTGTTGGGTATTGCTGTTTTTGTGTGTATGAATTTGTTCTTTTGTGTGTATCTTACTTGTGTGCTGTGTATGTTTTGTACCGTCACAAATAAATGTTTTTTATTTCTTTATTTCCTTAAAACGTGCCCTACGATGCACTGCCTTGCGTCCATCAACTTGAGGCATACAGGTGTAAACCCTCATGTGTCTGTAATTTTACCGGCAACCACTCTTCAAATCCTTCAATGCTGCTTTGCAAAATATTTGAAGGCATCAAAGTTAATTACAAGCTTTCGGTCGCAGCTTCACTCACGTGGTTTCTCAATAAAAAGAAGATAGATAGAAAACTCTTTATTGAATACCACCCAAACAAAAACAAGCTTTAAGCTAGATTAAAGAAGGCAATACAAAAGGTGGCCTTATAGCTGAAAGCGATCTTTTCTAGGTAACATTTGTTTAGAGTAAATTTTATATATTTTGTCTCAATCCAGGTATATAGCAAGTTACATCGACGGTCTAACCGTTTAGTCGTGAAATTGTAACAGACGGAGAGAGAGAGAGAGAGAGCTACTTTTGTATTTACAATAATAATATTAATTAAATTTTAATTGAAGTTTTCATATTTTTATACAAAACATATAATTTTTCTTATATTTTACTATCAAAGGTTTAGAAAGAATATTATGGGAGCTAGAACACCCCGTTAAACAGGAATACAACCCGCATCTTAGCTTTTATCTTCGCGTCTTATCTAGCAAAGGCTTACGTTTGTAGGCATTATCCTTCCTAAGTGGTTAGGCTGTAGGTATTACAGTTAATATTATACTAGCCATGTAGTAGAGCTACACGAATTGTGGCACTGGCTTCAGCCACAGCTGAGTGACTAGACGTGGCCACAAGCTACGGTGGATATTTTACGGTTCCGTACCCAAGGGGTAAAAGGGGACCCTATTACTAAGACTCCGCTGTCTGTCTGTCTGTACGTTTGTCACCAGGCTCTATCTCATGAACGGTGATAGTTAGACAGTTAAAATTTTCACAGATGATGTATTTCTGTAGCCGCTATAACAACAAATACTAAAAATAAAATAAAAATTTACGGGGGCTTTCGTACAACAAACGTGATTTTTTTTGCACGTTTTTGCTGTATATTAATAACGGCAACAGGTAGCCACTTGGAATATTCACAGAATATTTAATTATATATTCACTTGGCCGATTTTTTTATCTCATTATGTAACATGTGAGGAAACAGGCTTACGACCCAACTGACGCTAAGCGGTCACCGTCGCCTATTGTTACTGACAACATCCGGGTTAGACCTTGTCCAGAAGGGCGAATTCGTCGCAAATCGATACGCGCGTTGGCGGGTAACTTGGCGCCAATACACTGCGTCCACAAGCATCACGCAAATTTAAAATACGCGTAAATCGCTTACACTTCGCCAGACTCTCGACTCACGCGTTATACGCGGGTGTTGCGCGCGAGTCGAGATACTTTTTCTTTTTTTTTTTTCGAATAGACTTATCTCGCTGTTGGCCTCTGAGGCCGTTGCAGCTTAACCGAGCTTTTGGCGAGCGCAGAAGGCGCTCAGCCCTATAATTTTATTTTTGATGAGGCAACTAGCGCAAGGGCACCACTTAGGTACGAAACTCGGTTTGGGCTGTTGCCGGGACGGGGATAGGAGAGAAACGCCCGGGTACGTGCTTGTACCTCGTGTAGGCGGCGACTAAAGGGACTCGTCGACCTCACCGGCGAGGTCGGTGTATTTTAGGAGTGTTTGCTCTGTCTAATGTGGATGACTCACCCGCATTAGCGGAAGTGATTTCGTCATCCGGATCTCCGAGAACGTGTCTCGGACGACGGAGGGTTTAGTCGAGATACTAGAGACGCCTTGCTGCGTCCATATTACGCGCGAACTTCAGAGTGAGTGCACGTATTAAGAGAAATGGAGTGCCAACATTTTGATACTGAAATGTTTATCCGTCCCCAACTGCTCGCACGTTGGTACGCTCTTTCTGGACGCACGGACGGAACAAATGTTTGCATGATCTACAGATAATGTTCCGGGTCTGGATGTTTTTCTATATATGACAAGTACCTATGTATTTACAAAGAAAAAGTATATACGTATTCTATCAGTTATCTGGTTCCCATAGTACAAGCTCTGCTTAGTTTGGGGCTAGATAGCACGTGTGAAATGTCCAGCAATATTAATTTACTTTTAGTACATATGGCCGTGACTAGTCACCGATTACAAGCACACGTAAGACATTTCCCGGCCACTGAAAAATAACGTGCATTAGTTACTTTTACAAGTATGGCCGCGATTGGTAGCTTCAATATGTTACTTGGTCTTGTCTCTAAATGGCAGTCACCAGTATAATCTTTTCATAGTTTAAAATAAAGTCGCTTCCGCTTTCTGTTACATTAGATCTTTTAAACTACTCAACGGATTTAATTGTATTTTTTAGGAACAGATAGAGTGGTTCAAGAGGAAGATTAATATGTATAACTAACTTCCGAAAGCGGCTTCGCACGCGTTGTTTGTCAACAAAAAGTAGCCTATGTGTTAATCCAGGTTATAATCTACGTACATACAGATTCGAAAGTAACTCTGTCTCTCTGTATGTTTGTTAACTTTTCACGACTTAACAGCTCGACCGTTTTTGATGAAATTTGGTACTATATACCTAGATCGATAATGAAGTGGCTTGAGACATAAGATACACTTTACGCGACTGCGCCGTAGGAGGGTAATGTTTTATTGACAAACTACGCGTACGAAGCCGCGGGCAAGTCAGCTAGTGCAATATAAAGAAGAGAGATTTAATCAGTTACCAACGGTTTATATTTTAGGGTTCTGTACATCAAACGAAAAAAAGAACACATATAGGATCACTTTGTTGTCCGTTTGTCTGTTATTTATTTTATTCTCACTACGAAGCCGCGGGCGGGTCAGCTAGTCCAGTATTATGAAGGAAATAATTTCCTCAATTAGTCATCCTTGGTACAAAATGGTAGCTTATATTTTTACCTTAGTTTTTATTTATTTTTTGTTTATTTATAATTGTTCTTTATTCTATTTTCTGTGTTTTAGTCAAGAGCTGTATTTATGATAAACTATCGACACGTTTCGCTTCGCACAGGAGCAATGCTGATACTAAATATACTACAGAATATATTTACATACTCGTACAACGTTCACAGCTTTTTTGTCATTAGACACTTAATTTTCTTTAGAGGTTACTCTTAAAAAAAGTAATAAGAGTATTTACGACATCACATGAGAAACCTCTAAAATTATCAGTGTTTCTCTTCTATATTACGCATGTATTATATATGTAAAACTTCCTCTTGAATCACTCTATCTATTAAAAGAAACCGCATCAAAATCTGTTGCGAAGTTTTAAAGATCTAAGGATACATAGGGACAGACAGCGGGAAGCGACTTTGTTTTATACTATCTAGTGATAAAATGTCTGTTTATTCCTGCTCTTTTATCACATTACGTGGGGTTGGGAAGGCACAACATATATTTTTCTTTTATACATCTCTATCAGCCGTCATCTTCGTTGTCACTTCTTTCTTACCCATATCATTTAAGAAAAAAATGAATAAGTAATTTTATTTATAGCCACTAAACGCTGCCACTAGTAGCAAAGTTTGCGAGCGCTCTAAGGCCTCGAGCATCCATTATGTATACTTTCAATGTCAAATTTAGGTGCTTTGTTCGAACTCTGTTTGTAAAAAAAGGACAACCCTATAGTAACCAAATCGTATAAGCATCGAAACGAGATCGTAATTTATTGATACTGTTATCTCTGTACGCGTTTATTACGTGTTTCTAGGATATCCGAAGGTGCCATTTTTACGTATTTTGCTTTCTTCTGTATTTTCTGTAGCTTTGATGTGATGTGGGTGTTTTAGAGAGTGCGGTAAGAAAAGGGTTAATCTTTATAACCTAGATACGTAAGTATGGACAAGGTTTCAAATATCATTTATGTTATTCATTGTCCTCTCAATGGGGCACCACTAAAAAGGGTATTTCAATTTAAATATCTAGAGCATCTGGTAACTGATGATTTGTGAGATGCCACCGATACGGAGAGGGAACGCAGAGCATTGTCAGTCCGGGCGAATATGCTGGCCCGCAGATTCACGCGATGTACAGACGCAGTCGAAGTGACTCTTTTTAAAGTGTACTGTACATCGCTGTACTCCGCGAGTCCGTGTTATGAGTTTACACAAAGGGCTTACAATGCAAGTCCAATTTAATAATGCGTACAGGGCGCTGTTGCGGCTTCCGCGCTTCTGTAGTGCCTCAGGCATTTTCGCCGAAGCACGAGCAGATAACTTTGATGCCATCTGGCGTAATAAAACAGCCTCACTACTGCGCACGATACGCAAGAGCAGCAACACCATCCTGAACGTCATCGCCAGCATACTTGACTGTCCTCTGATGTGGAAGCTCACGCAGAGGACTGTATCGCAATTAGTAATTAAGATTTAAGCTTTATACCAACAAAATAGATCAATTGTTATGGGATTAAATAAATAAATAATAATAATTGTGATTAATTTTTAAACTTGCGAGGTGAGACGCAGTGCGGAGCGGATTGCCCTCACCCTGATGAAAGTTTACCCTATTGCAGGAAACTAGCTTTCTATTTAAAAAAAACCACGTCTGAATCAGTCCATCCGCTTAGGAACTCCGACACCACAAACACACATACAGTCAGACATAAGTATCAAACTTATAACACTCCTCGTTTTGCGTCAGGGGTTAAAAAGCACAATCGGTAACATAGGTTTGAAATCGGCTTTAATCTATAAATAGGTTTATACCTATAAAAGTCCACTGCTAAAGGAAGTAGGACTCTCTCAGGGTGCACCATTGAGCCCGATCCTCAGCACTTCTCATCCAATCCTTGCCAGCCACAGCGCGCAAATCGTCACTCTATCTAGCCGGAGGGCGTCTTCCACTTCGCTTGCCTAGACGTGGTCTCCACTCCAGAACACGTTTACCCCAACGGTTATAGGTTCTGCGGCAAATATGACCGGCCCACTGCCACTTCAGCTTGCTGACCCTCTGAGCTATGTCGATCACCTTGGTTCTCTGTCGGATAACCTCGTTTTGGATTCAATCCTTCAGAGAAATTCCGAGCATAGCCCTTTCCATAGCTCGCTGAGTGGCTTTCAATTTGTAGACCAGTCCCAAGGCGGCATAGACACAGGTAGGAAGCACTGGTTTTATACTTTCATTTTTAGGCATTGTGGGATGTGTTACGAGAAGACCTGACGAAGTTTCCCAAACGCTGCTCAGCCCAGCTGAATTCGCCAATTTCTTTCTCGAAATCGTATCTACCCAATTGCAGAGTCTGCCCAAGATAGACATACTTCTTCACAACCTCCGTGTGAACTTCCAGTGTCTGCAATCGGCTCTGGGGTAACACGATCATTGATCATGATTTTGGTTTTATCTAAGTTCATTCCCAGGCCGTTAAGTTTTGTTCAACCCCATAAATAACTCAAATGATATTCAATTCTTTCGTGAAAACTTCCGAGTATACATTTTTCCGCACGATTGAAATTTTAAGGAATCTGTTGACACGGAAATAAATATTATAAGAATTGTCGATGTAAAGATTCTGCGAAATATTAAAACTTTATTGACCTACGAATGTTACATAATAGTGTAGTCTGCATGGCGACACGTATTTACAACAAAATACCAAATGCATATAAAATACTTGATGATAACTTATTTAAATCTGAATTTAAGAATAATAATATAGATTCAGGAGTTTTTAGAGGACATATTATAATAATTTTAGGGCTAACTTTGACGTTTAATTTGCGCCTCAGCCGGTTGTTTGCCCACTGCGCCACAGAGGTCCACAGAGGTCGTCATAATGACCGGAATGATATTTCATTTGTCGCTGTTTAATTTAATTATCGCTAGAATGATCAACTTGTAAGAAAATTCTAAGGCGTAAATAAGATTTTACTTAGAAAACTTTCGTGATTGATTTCAATCATTATTATAAATACGGGATTTACCGTGTGACTGCGGTAAATGCTACATTGGTGAAACAAAGCGTAACGTATCTACTAGGTTGACTGAACACATACGTGCAATGAAAAATGTTGACTCAAACAGTTCTGCAGTGGCGGAACATTCCCTAGATTCTGATTCGACGCACTACATACGTTTCGACAAGGCCCGGGTTTTAGCGAGAGAGAAGTTTTTCGTTCCTCGCAAGATCCGAGAGGCGATAGAAATAAGTCGTGTGCCGAACTTTAACAGGGATAGAGGATGGATTCTACCGGCGGCCTGGAGGCCATGTCTTCATGATGCAAGTGACAGAAGAGTGAGTGAACCTGGTAGAGACATAGTTAGTGTTGTGTGTTTGCCTGTACCAAGAACTACAGAAGAGAACAGCAGTGATGATAATGATGATGACACAGCGGGTCAACGCACTGTGCTTTCGTTAATCCAATCCCCACCACCCCGCCCGTCCACTCGCGCGCAGAGAGCAGCGGCGCGCAGTGCGAGGCGAGACGTTATTAGGAGCGGATTGCACTCACCCTGATGAAGGTTCACGAATTGAACCGAAACATTGTCGGTCGAAACACCGATAAGACGGTACGTGATAAATCCCGTATTTATAATAATGACGTAAATAAGATTTATAAAAGTGAGAGATTTTCCTTTGATCATTCGACCATTGATAAGAGCGATGAATTGGTAAATTGTGCATAACAATGAGGACTATAACGACATTTACCTCTTATGATTCGCCGTTGCTGACGACATACGAATCGGTGTTACCCGGCGCACTCTAGATGTTATAAATCAATTAAAATTATTAGGGCAACCAAGACGGTGATAGTATATATAGGTATTTTGTATATATTACGGGTTTTTTTTTGTTTTATTTATTGTTTATTATTTTTCTTCTGATTTTCAGTTATGTATCTATTCATTTTAATTATTTAGTAGTAGTTATGTCCTTGAACATGCTTTTCCTTTAGATTCCTTGATGAGTATATTTCTGTTTTTCTGTGCGCACATAAGTTACGTATCAAGCCAGATCAAATTGTTATTTTAGTTAAGTTTTATTTTAATTGCTTATAATGTGTGCCTTATTAAAGAAATAAAAAAATCAATATTAAAAAAATTAATAAAATGTGGCACTCCGGTGCCGACAGAAGTGAAAACTTGTAACAGTGTCGCGAGTTCAACTGTTTTTTCCCATCTCAAAAATGCCCAACGCGCTAAAGTAGTTTTCACTCCAAAAACAATTAAAACTAGCACTTTAAAATCATAGATTGTACTTTTATCTTTTTTTTTCATCATATCAGCCGTAGGGCGTCTACTGCTGAACGGATTTTGTATAGTCTGCACCCAACGCCTCCCAAGAACTTTAATCAGCTCGTCTTTTTATATAACGAGGGGGCGTCCTACGCTGCGCTTTCCAGTGCGCGGTCTCCACTCACAACAATTCTGCTACAACAGCTTTCAGTTCTTCGAGATTGTCAGTGGTTTGTCTAAAAGTCTCCTCATTCCCTCAATTAAGAAAAACAGTAATTGTACCTTATCTTTAAAACACAGAAAAACATGAACATACGTGATGCGAGCACTCGAGATACTGCGCAAAACCACATTAAACCTTATGGGAATGCGAGTTAACTGCAAAAGTTACGACATTAATTATAGTTAATAACATTCTAATACACTTACCAAGCAATTCCATGGTCCAAGGAAGCTGGAGCGATAGTGTACAGGGTGATTTTTCAAATAAAACAAAGTAACTAACAAGTTAATTTAAACAGAATTAAAAAAAACGTTTGATGTTATAAAATCTGTAGTATTTTTCAATTTTTGACGACCACTGTATGTGCATAATTACTGATTGAAACAGGGTTTTAACGCGTATGTACCTTTTTATTTGTTATGCTAACATTTCGACTGTGTTGCAACAGCCGTGGTCACAGGCAGACTGGAGTACTTGAATCTACCTTGAGAAGCGATTACAGCTGCAGAAAATACCCACACTTGGTCTTCATAATCACTCTCAGCGTCCTGGAACCCGGTGATTATTAGGTGTGGGCGTCGTGATCGGTCGTCTCAGTGCGTAGATACGGTTAGTGTAGAGAGTCGTAATATGAACGAGGACATTTCTAATTCTGAAGACCAAGTGAGGGTAGTTGCTGCATCGTTTCGCGACGGTAGCTCCAAGTACTCTTGTCCGCCCGCAACCACTGTAGGACCTTTGCCCTACAGTGGGACAGTACACGCTCCAAATTACAATATTTATCAATACTTTAGGATTTGATATACCTAAAATATTAAAGTTACTATTCTACTATAATAATAATTTCATTTTATTCAACTCTCAGATGTCAAAGATCGATAATTGTTAGTAATATAAAAAAAAAAAATAAACATGTCAAATGGTTAGTACAAGTGCAATTTTATCAAACGAATATAAATTAAACAGAAAAATAATAATATTAGAAAGTACAGTGTATGCAGTAGGTATGTGAGCATCTAGTGCAGATACTGCGCATATACCATACAACAGTGGTTTAGATGCTCACAGTCGAACCTGTTCGAGAACGCATTCAGTATACCGTTGGAGCTGGCCCGAATTCTGCGTCCCAGGGATGTGCACCGCTTGCGCACGGTGCTGTAGAAACCGTCCACTCGTGCCTCGGCGAACATCTCCGACGCGCTGCGGAACCGGGGCAGCCCCCCCCCCCCCCCCCATCAAGCACCCTGAACACGTTATTATACTGTAAGCGTAGGGCATTGTACTGTTTTTGCGTATAACTAACCCATACATAATATAGGGGTAGATCTGTATTTGAAAAAACAATAATTAGACAGTGCATAAAAGTGTACCGTACCGAGCATGCAACGAAAGGAAGGTATTATATCAGCTACAAGACGTCCAATCCACTACCAGACATGATATGTCTCTCATATAAATTTATAGAGTGATTTGTGGATCCTCCACCCTACGGCTCCCAGCAATCTTTACTGACTTCTTATCTTATGTCCTCCATTACTTTGTAAATTTTGATCCTGGATTGATGGATCAGCCTGTATGCCAAGTAGTACAAACTTCTATGAGATTACTGCATGGCGAGCCAAATCACTGCAAATTAGATTTTATGGCAGTAAGTTATGGATTAAAATAGCTTGTTACCACATAAGTCACCAAGTTTCACAGAGTACAATCGCGTGGAGTAGTGTTTCTTGTCATGAACGGTTCAAAGTGGTGTCGTCGCCACTGTTATGAAGCCTACAAAGGTGGTGACAGAAAGATGGTAATATTCGCACTTATTTTATTTGCAACCGACTACGCGTTAGTGCATATAGGTAGATACCGGTAGATATTAGTATACATACATAACATGAATGTATAAAAACATTTTATTGTACACCAAAAAAGAAACAAACATAAGTACAAAAAAAAACTAAGACACAAGCAGCATTGCTGTGATTAGTGCAAGTAAATTACAGGCACTCGAGGGTTTACACTATATACCTCAAGTTGATGAACGCAAGGCATGCATCGTAGGGCACGTTCTTAAGGTGGCCTACGAGGCAATGCTTTGTTATAGGCGATGGTTATTACTTAACACCAGGTGGACCATTTGTTTGTTCCATCTTCAGGTATAAAACAAGTGAATTTTTACAAAAATAAAAAAATCAGTTGACGTGTTAAAGAATTATCCACCCAGATACCTTTGCAAATTGAAGATAATGATAATTTTCTCATGGGTTCCATCATCAAATCTAGACCAAATTTATATTGGACTACCTTTGACGTAGGTAGGTACCATCTTTAAATAAAATAATAATTTAAAACGGACTACGTGATAAAGAATTATCGCTGAACATACACTAAAAAATTGCCAAATTGGGAACCTCTGCCTTTTTAGGGTTCCGTACCCAAAGAGTAAAACGACACCTTATTACTAAGGCTCCGCTGTCTGTCTGTCTGTCTGTTTGTCACGAGGCTGTATCTCATGAACCGTGACAATTATACAGTTGAAATTTTTCAAAGATGAAGTATTTCTGTAGCCGCTATAACAACAAATACTAAAAACAGAATAAAATAAATATTTAAGGTGGCTCCCATACAACAAACGTGATTTTTTTTACCGTTTTTATAGATAATGGTACGGAACCTTTCGTGCGCGAGTCCAACTCACACTTGGCCGGTTTTAATCTTTAAAGTCGTTTATATTGAGACTGAAATGCGTTGAAGAATGCTTTCACCAAGGTTAAAATGCAAACGAAACGCTCTGTTATTGTAAATTTTATTAATAAAACAATTTAGCATTACTATTATTTGGAGCCTGTACTGTCCCACTGCAGGGCAAAGTCCTCCCTTCGTTCCTTCCACTCCACTCTATCATGCGCGTGTGTGGTCCACTCTTCCATATACGAGTTGAGCTCGACTTTCCATCGGGGTCGCGGTCTGCCACGTGCTCATTTTCTGTCTATTGGGATCTACTCTGTAGTGGATTTTGCCCATAACTCCTCCGACATGCAGCAGACATGGCCCGATCGGTCCCACTTTAATTTAGTATACTATTAATAAAATTTATTAATTTAATATCGTATTTATCATCATTTTCTTGTACTGTGTAACTTAGCAAGTATATTTCCTTCTTTCAATTTTATGAATTCCCTTGTGACTGTGACTGTAGCCGGCCATAAACAACTAAAACTATCCGGCAAGCAGTAACCGCTCTGCCATGCGCCTAATTAGAACTTAACCCTAATTCCTGCGGGTTCCGTATCCGTAATGTTAAGATGTATCCGGTATTAATATAAGGAAATACAGCCTAGTGGAATCTTGGAAGCACTCTCATCATCATTATATCATAAGAGGTCCACTGCCTCCATATAGATTTCCATAGCGATCTTGTGCGACATATGTTCAACGGCTCCCAGCAACCTTCATCAGGTTGTTTTTAGGTGTCCGCACCCAAAGGGTAAAACGGAACTGTATTTCTAAGATTCCGCTGTCTGTCTTTCCGTCTGTCACCAGGATGTATCTCATTAACCGTGATAGTCAGACAGTTAAAATTTTCACAGGTGATGTATTTCTGTTGCTGCTATAACAATAAATACTAACAACAGAATAAAATAAATATTTAAGTGGGGCTCCCATACAACAGACATGATTTTTTTGCCGTTTATAAAGATAACTAGCTGACCAATTCGCAGCTTCGCACGCGTAGCGTAAAAACATTACCCTCTTTCTGCGCAGTTGGGTAAAAGTAGCCTATGTCACCCGGGGATAGTGTAGCTTCCTAAAAGTGAAATAATTTTTTAAATCGGTCTAGTAGTTTCGGAGCCTATTCATTACAAAGAAAGAAAGAAACAAAGTACATTACAAACATACACACACACAAAAATACAAATCTTTCCTCTTTATAATATTGGTATAGTATAGATGTTACGGAACCCTACGTGCGGGAGTCCCACTCGCACTTGGCCGGTTTTTTCATCTAGTGTGAGGCCGTCTTACGGTGCGCTTTCCAGTGCGTGGTCTCCACTCATGAACCTTTCTGCCCCAACGGCTTTCAGCTCTTCGAGCTATGTGCTATGTGCCTCACCTACTACCATTTCAGCTTACTTTATATCTGGGCTATGTCAGTGTCTATGAATTTCCTAATTTCTGATTCGAGGAACACCATCCGGCACGGTACGCTGGGTGATCTTGGGCTTTTTAAGGCCCATAGTGAGAGACCACGTTTCTGTGCCATATGTCATCGCTGGTAGCCCATACTGATCAAAGTGTCTCTTCAGATACTGAGGTATTTTGGACGAGAAGACGTCTCGAGTTTTCTGAACGCTGCCCAGCCGAATTGCATTCGCCGACTGACCTCTTTCTCGAAGTTGCCCGACTGGAATCTAGCAACACTATTCAAACCCACATGATATAAGCCCTTAACAGCTTAACCATTTTCAGACATTCATACCGCCTAAATTATAAGAGCTATTTCTGTTTAACCCTCATCAAACATTAACAGACTCATTATCCTACAGGCCAGAATTCCCAGATGCTCTATCCCGTAAAGCCTTGGTTTCTGTAAAATGGTGACCGTTAAATGGCACACACTTGGAGACGCCTATACCCAGCAGTGGGTGAAGTCGGGCTGTGGATGATCATGATGGTGACCGTTAGATTATGGTGGTAAATTCGCATGAGGTTGTAGCCAACTTCATTTTATACCTTCATATAAGAATTGTTTTAATCAGACCAATTAAAAAAACATCATTATCCCAGTCCATTCTTAGGTTGTCTGGAAGAAATTGCTCATAGCAATGAGTCCGCCGATTGTACTTCGCAATTTATTTAAGTATTTATTTTATCTTTAGGATGTTGGTTTTAGGTGGTGTTCAGGCGATATCCTGTGTTTTTAAATTGATCCAGAATATGCGCTCATTTTATTTTTTCACGGACAAATTACTCAATCTTGGCGGTAATTTTAAATTTTCAAGGTGCAAAGATATTCATTTCCATAAACATGTGTAGGTCCAATAAGGCACTTTTTACTTGTTTTGCCCTTTACGAGAATCGCAAATTACTGATTACTGATACTCATAAAATTTTAGTTAAAATACTGATTACTGAGGACACTTTTTTTACAATAAAAAATGTGGGGGACTCTGTTAGTAACAAAGAATTTGAACAAGCAGTCAGTCTGATATTTGACTTTGACAGTACCTACGTCATGGCATTTACAGCTATCAGTCACAGAGAAATGGCAAAGATTCGAACCTTGCATGCAACTAACCGCATTAAAAAATCTTTATTTAGGTCAAATTAGTCTTTATCTTCATTTGTCATTTGAGGTCACAGAATAATTGACATTGTAATTAGATATGTGGCTTAAGGTTGAAAATCAAGTGCACCCAGTTTTCTAAGGCGGTCACCGCTTCTAAACAAAATAATGTAATGAATAAGGTTGAAGATTAGTATTGTTACCTCGTTGTAATTAATCTAACTGACCTAAAATTACGAAACAATGTTTAGATAATCCTTTACATTCTAGACCTAGACTTCAGACAAAACAACGGTTGTATAAACGGTTAATATTCCTAATGTGTTAATTTAATATTTATGTAATCTTATTTAAGTATCACATATTTTATAGTAGGTATATAAGCTTAAATAATTTGAAGAAAATAATACACACTTAAGCTAGAGATTAAGGATTTGATTACCACTTCTGACACTGAATTATGTTACTCTTCTTAGCGTTAAGTTCAAATTTGTACATACCCTCTAATCAAATACATATACAAAAATCTTTATTGAACTATTAAAGTGCAACTTAAACTTACATAAAAGCATCTTAAAATATTAGTAGGTAGCATATCGGGTATCTATAAGGATCGGGAATAAATATATATATTCCCTGTATAGTGGATGTCAGGAATATGTACTTATGTACCATCCGACATTTTGTCTCGCCAATACTCGTGCTACATACTAGGATGAAGTTAGATAGTAGGATGGTTCTCTGAACTCCACACTGATAAACTGTGTTGTGGAACTTGTAGAGTTCATGTATTTAATTCTACATTTTTTTGTATAATATAAAGAGTTACGAAAATATTTGCATGATCTACAATATGAAGCAATATCTGGGTGTTTTGATAATAAATATATATAGACACACAAGCTGACGGGCCTCCTGATGTTATGTGGACACCGTCGCCTATAAACTCCTGCAGGACTCGAGGTACTGCAGTAATATGGTACTTTTTAGAGTTGCGCAGTCGAACTAGTAACCTTTATAGTTTTTCCATTCCCGTCTGTCTGTCTGACCAGCTACAGCTGTACTGTATTCGAAGATATGTTAAGTTATGTCAAGTTTGCTCCAACTTTCCTTGTTAGCAAGGCTATGGAGTGGAACTCACTTCGAGCGTTTTTCCGAACCATTATAATAATTTCGGAGTCTTCAAGTCCAGAGTGAGATCTTTGACCACACCATCACTTACTCAGGTGAAGTAACAAATAAAACATTCTTCTTCTTCATTCGTATCAATGGCTATTTGACTTTTAAATTTGATTAGCCCAATAGAGAGCAACTTCCACACCCCCGCTGCCGAGACAATTTAGGTAAGTTGGCCTACATCGACCCATTCCAGAGCCAGTGCCACTGCGGGGCTACCACACAAACAATGGCCCACCTGCTCTCATGTCCTCTATGCCCAACTACCTGTACACGGAATGACTTGTACCCATTAAAACATTAAAACCTGTCTACTGTAATCCTGCTAATCATCCTGGCTATGTCTGTGACCTTCGTTTGTATACGGATCTTCTCATTCCTCCAAATCCGCTAAAATGTAACTTCACTATAATCTTCCGTAGAGAATAGTTTTTAGGGTGTTCAAGATAACCCGGCAGGTAACCTAAGCACCTGTAGTTTGCAAACAAAAACTGTATTTTCTTCCAAAAATAATATCCATCCATCCATACAGATAATATAAATTCGAAAGTAACTCTGTTTGTTTGTTTCCTTTTCACTAGTAAACGGCTGAACGGATCGTAATTAAACTTATACAAGAAATATATGCAAGGAGATATATTCTTTGAGAAGGACTTAGGCTATCTTTTGTCTAAAAAAGAAATAAAGAAATAAAAATTCAACTTTTTTGCAAAATCATCCCAATAGAGGGTGTAAAGTAAGGGGTTAAAATTATGAGGTATTCTTTAGATGCACTCCCTATTACAGTTGGTATTAGATAGATATATTGTGACCGGGATTGGGACATAGGTATCACAGAACACAAAAAACAATAGAAGTCGTAAGTAGGCGGGGCCCGCGTAACACCAAGTACGCGGAGTTCCACGCACTACAAGCTTCGCAACTTCAGTCGTGTTTCAATTACTGTGGGGTAAACGTACTTCAAAATATATAAAATGCCATATTGTGCCGTTTTGGAGTGTAAATATTATAGCCGAACCAAAAATTTAACAAAAGGGAGCATATCCTATCACCGGTAAGTATTATTTTATTGTTTTTTGTTAGTTTTGTTTAAAATGCAAAATCGTCAAACAAAATAGACTGTGAATCATACTCCTTAAGGTCGCGTTTCTCTTAAACCTCAACTTAAGCTACTCAATTAGGGATGTGACCCCAATATACTGATGAATGTGTTATCGATAGCTTTAATTAGTTACCCCCTATTAAAAGGTGTATAAATTTTAGGGCGTTAATTCCTTGTTGTTTTATTGATGATTTTCTGAATGTATTTTTGACCTATGGTATGAAATAATATAATAACTTCTGTTTTCAGTTTCCCCAAGGCGCAAGACATAAAAAAAATAATAAAACGTATAAATTATGAGTCATTCAGCATACAGAGTCATGACCTGGCACCGTGTGACTTTTTTCTGTTCCCAAAAATTGAGAACCAATTACCCGATCGACGGTTTTCATCACCAGAAGAGGCTGTCAAAGAGTATGAATAACATGTATCTGACGTCACCACCGGAGGAGTGGCACACATGTTTTCAAAATTTGTTCAATCTTATGAAAAAGTGCATTGACGCAAAGGGAGAAACAATTATTTGAGAACTTATTTTGACTTATTTTGAGAAACAATAAATTCATTTTTGACCATTATTAGTATTTTTTATTGATTTCGGAAACTTTTAGTGTGCCCCTCAAATTATTATTTAGTATACAATGTTTTTTTACTGTAACAGTACGGCAGCACCCATAACCAGAGGAGATACAGGTGCAGTTTCTTTTAAAACATCAGCTCGTTTTCGAAGAAAAACATTTTGACATTAAAATTTTTTTGGTCAAGTTTGAGTAGCGCCTTAAAATGAATCAAGTTGGTATTTTTTTTTTGATGCCGATCGATGCAGTCCTTTGTAAGGACCATTTTATTGTATCGTATGAAAAAAATCTAAGAAAGAAAGAAAAGAAAAGCTATTTAATCACTTCTTTATTTATTAATTTTTTTATTTTTCTACGTAGCTGCTGCACTACCTATTGCTTTTGGTTTCAGTTGAAAATCAGCGTTGGGTGCTTAACATCCAACATTATGCTGAGCTGAACGCCATTTTGGTACGCAGACACATGAGTCGAACTTGTTTTATTGGATTCAATTGTATCTACTGTTCCTTTAAATTATTTCACGTGTCATTTTGTGTGTACCAAATAAATGATTATTCTATTCATTTTATTTCGACCACTACAAATATAACCTGACGTACCTATTTCGTTACCCGTAGTAGGTAGGTGATAATCGATATCGATACATTCGTCTTGTATGCTCACTGGTACATCACTAAGTGAGTAGTGCTGTTATTTGAGCATCCGAGTAACAGACAATGCATTATCGATCTTATACTTTGCTGTTAGAGACTATAACAAAAATCGTTCGCGACAGCGCCATCTGGTATTGAGTGGCTTTGTTTTGTGGGTAATTAAGTAACAGCCATTGCATTATCAGTCATATTTCTAATAAATAGAGACTAAAATAAAAATATTTTCTAAAGCGCTATCTTTGGCCAAGTAGAAGAAGTAAACTTTAATTTTTCGTTACTGTTTATTTTATTGAATTTTCAACCATGTTCCATAGTAGCTAAGGTTTTATATCCGTTAAATTGGTTTTATGGTTTTAGGCCTCTTTGAACGTTTTCTTTCAACCAATTATAACTTTTATTTGTAAGTGTGCTAGTTTTTACATGTGTGAGTTTAGCTACACTGGTTTTCTTATTAAAAAGTCATCATGCTATTGTTTTTTATGTTATGTGATAGGTATACTACTTTTACCTGACTGCGCAAAAGAGTACCCTCCTTGTTATTATTGACAAATCACACGTGCGAAGCTGCAGGCGGTTCAGCTAGTGTATAAATACGTGAAGGTTAAACTTTTTACCCCATTTTGAGATTATTTCCCGCACGGAGGAGTCTGAGATTAGGCATAGTTAAAGTAAATAGGGCATGCTTCAAATAAGCTAAAAAAAACTGTTGAATTTCGACCACTGTGCACTGGCAAATAGTTTAAATAACTATAGAAAATCATTACCTCAAAAAGTACTCTCACAATCGGGAAAAAACTAGAGATGGTACGTGACTTTGACCGACTAACCGATTGGCCTTCTAGTCAGTTGAAACATTGCATTCAGTGGAGTTTCGGTGGCATCTGCAATGTTCGCGTCGCTCCGTTTTCTATCGTTACATTTTTCTCTATTATTGTTTAAATACGGGCTGGGTGTTTAGATTAGATTAGAAAATTCTTTATTGCACTAATAAAAAGATACATAGGCGAACTTAATGCTAATTAGCATTTTCTTCCAGCTAACCTTTGTGTAGTGTGGAGAAAGTGGTAGTGCCAGAAAAAGGAAATTTAATCAAGCTTTAGCTTAGAAATAAACTTACAAAAATTAAAAATAATAATAATACACATACATAAACGAAATACACAAATATATCTACATAAAGTGCTCAATTTTGTTGGGTATCTTGAAGAGAGATGAAGTATTTAAAGAGTTTGGATTTGAAGATTCCCATAGAGGCGGCCTTGCGGATTTCCACTGGAAGAGAGTTCCACAAGCAGATAGCAGTCACAGTGAAAGAGTAAGTGAAGAAAGAAGTTTTATGCTCAGGCGTCTTGAATAACAGATGTTGAGAAGAACGAGAAGGGCGATCAGGTGGAAAAAGAGGAGAAAAACGTTCTTTAAGATAGCAAGGGGACAGAGGATTTTGAAGGATGTTATAAAGAAGACAGAGTATATGAGTATCCCGACGAAACCGGATTTTGAGCCACTTTAACTGTGAGCGGTACTGTGAGATGTGGTCGTACTTTCGTAACCCGTATATATATCTGATGCAGAGGTTTAACAACCGCTCCAGTTTATTAAGTTGCTCCTCAGTAGCGTCGGGATAACACACATCTGCATAATCTAGGATAGGGAGTAGGATAGAATTTACAAGTGTAATTTTAGCTGCAAAAGGAAGGAAATTATGCATACGCTTTAGAGCGTGCATTGATCCATACATCTTCCTGCTGACTTCAGTAATGTGCTGTTCCCATGATAAGTTCTCAGTGATGATTAGGCCAAGATTCTTTACTTCAGAGCAGTAAGCTAAGGGGACATCGTTATACGTAACATAAGGGAGAGAGTTTAGATCAAGCCTAGAAATAAAGCCCCGGCTGCCAGTAATCATCACTTGGGGTTTACTAGTGTTGATCTGTAGTCCAAATTTATGTGACCAAGAAGAGACAGCACGTAAATCCTCAGTTAGGAGGTGTATGGCATCATGAATGTCCTCGGGATTGAACGAAAGGTAGAGCTGTACGTCATCAGCATATAGGTGAAATGAAGAAGAACGGAGACCAGAGACCAAAGTATTTATGAAGACCAAAAAGAGAAGAGGGGACAGGACTCCACCCTGCGGAACGCCGGCAACAACATCGCACCAGCCAGAGTACGTATCGTCAACTTGAACACGCTGCTGGCGTCCACTAAGGTAGGACCGAAACCAGTCACAAGCAGATAGGGAAAAGTTTAGGGAGCGCAAAATCGCAAGAAGTATGGAATGATCCACACAGTTAAAAGCGTTGCTGAAATCAAGTAGAGTTAGAAGGGTGAGCTGCCTGTTGTCCATAGCAAATCTAATATCATCAGTAATTTTAAGTAGAGCTGTGCTAGTGCTATGAGCGGAGCGAAAACCTGACTGAAAAGGGTTCAAGAGCGAGTGTGATTAGAGATAAACAGACAGTTGACAATATACAGCACGTTCCAGAACTTTAGACAGAAAGGGAAGGATGGAAATAGGACGAAAGTCTTTAAATTCTGTGGTAGCTGACTTTTTAGGAATTGGGATGATCTGAGCTTTTTTCCATAAAGAAGGAAAGCAACCAGAGGAGAGAGAGAAATTTAATATGTGAGAGATATGAGAGAGGAGATGATTGAGGATGGGGAGTAATAAGTCTCGACCGAGGCCGTCCAGTCCTACTGCTTTACTTGTTATGCTAGTAGCAATCCGCTTTATTTCATCTTCGCTGATAGGACAGAAGGAAAACGGTGTGAAACTATGCTGTGTCTGGTTGCCCAGCTCCGCAATAGTCGTTTCTCTCACGACGTTGCTGATAAGGTGTGTCACTGTTGCAAAATGCACATTCAGTGCATGTACATCTACCGAGAAACTAGCAGAAGTCTTAGTAGTTTGGTGTTTATTAGCAAACTAAAGCTAATTAGTAGTTCGCCCCGAACTGAGATCTCGTGTGTCTTTAACTATCAAAATATTGGCTCGAAATAATATAACCACTTACTTGACCTACAGTTTCATTCAAATTACAAGTAACGGGAGTTCATGAGACCTGGATAGACTTTTTTGGGGTAGAAATTGCAGTTAATCTGGATTTTAGACTTCTCCCTATATTTGTGTCACTAAAGTCACATTATCTGTCCCTGTGTTGAAGTTGTAACTGCTTGTTAATTCATCATAACCATTTTTATAGTTACTTATTGTATTAAAAATAAATTTGTGTTAGTACTAGTATTTTAGGTTTATAGTATGTAGGTATGTTTTTAATTTTATATAGATGCACCGCCGTCATGTGATACATTATGATCCTGTTCATACAAAGGTTGTCTGGAAGAGATCGCTTTTAGCGATAAGACCGCCCATTGTACTAAATCTTTTTGTAAGAATTATGTTCTGTATTTTATTTTGGTGTACAATAAAGATTTATCTTATCTTATCTTAAAGCTACACGAATACCAAATTTCAGCACTGTGGGGTCACTGGTGTACCCTACGAATTTCGTCAAAATTCAGTTTTTATAATGGCTAATAACTAAAAACTACAAATATTAAACTACAAATAGAAACGGGGATAAAATGAACTAATAAATATCTTTCATTAAACGTCCCATTTGACCTAATAGTCTCATTTTAATAGTTTTTTACCCCTCTAGAATCCCAATATCTCAACAAACCCCAACATTTTTAGTTTATTTAGTCACACCAGGACTCTGCCATCATTATCTCAAAAAAAATCACGATAGTCGGATCAATAATAATAATAATAAATTGCTGGACATTTCACACAGCGCTATCTAGCCCCAAACTAAGCAGAGCTTGTACTATGGGAACCAGATAACAGATAGAATACTTAAATACATTTTTTTTGTAAATACATACTTATAATATATAGAAAAACACAACCAGACCCGGAACAAATATCTGTAGATCATGCAAACATTTGTTCCGCTACGGGAATCGAACCCACGACCTCCTGCGTCTCAGCCGGCTGTTCGCCCACTGCGCCACGGAGGTCAATGCTTCAAAATTTATCCTCGGACAAACATACTTAAACATACATACAACGCCGATTCGTCCAAGTTAAATTGGAGATCACGCTTCATTAGATCAAAAATGCAATAAAGGTTACGATATCATTTTAATATCTCTATTTCATGCACATATATATTAATTAAAGTAATAGGCTGACTAGCTTATCGTCGATAATAGTCGCCGACTACAAATATGGCCGGATACGGCGACTAGTCAGTACCTATTGATCCCACATGTCAGGCCGGTCTCAATTCCACTGACTTAAGTGACAAAAACTATGCGACAGTTCGGCTACATTTGGGTTCCGTATACCGTCATTATGCCGTAATCAGAGTTCCGTCTTCATCCGAACTCGGTGATTGATCGAACCCGCGTCAGTATTGTGAGGTTTCTTACTTTTGCGGCCATTTTTATTATCAATTTTTCTTTTTGTCGCCATATGATACCTAGTATTTTGTATGGATTTGCTCTATTGGTTATTCCCGATAAGCAGTAGGAGTCTTGAATATCAATTTGATTGACTAAGATTTACCTTTTAAACATTGATATAAGTTGAAACTTTAAAATATTTCAGAACAATTAATTCTTACTTTATTTAGATAAAAACTATCTTTCAATTTATAATTTAGTATGCCAGTTTAAAAAATACAGAGAATATACAAGATGATATTTGGGGACGCTTTCAATGTAGATATAACTACAAGGCAAGTTGAGCGATTTAGATACTGATTGGAACAGCCATTAAAAAACTTAATTGTTTCTTATAAATAATTAGTATTTTTTTTATACTACTAATACGGCAAACGAGCATGCAGTCCACCAGATGTTAAGTGGCTACTGCAGCCCATGGATATCCACATAGAATTCAAAACAAGGTATTATGTTGTCTTGATCTCTATGTGGATACGTTGCCATACTATAGGGCTTAGCTGTTATGCCTATGTGCCAGTAATTAATTTAGACGACATCCGTGGTGCAGTAGGCGAATAGCCGGCTGAGACGCAGGAGGTAGCGGATTCGATTCCCGCCGCGGAACCAATGTTTGCACGATCTACAGATATTTGTTCCGGGTCTGGTTGTTTCTCTATATATTATATGTATGTATTTACAAAAAAAATTATATAAGTGTTCTATCAGTTATCTGGTTCCCATAGTACAAGCTCTGCTTAGTTTGGGGCTAGATAGCGCTGTGTGAAATGTCCAGCAATGCTTATTTATTTATTTATTTATAACATACCATTACCATCTGCCCGGAACACAGCAGCACAAGTACTGCTATTTGGCGGCAGATAAAGGTAAGGCGGTGGTTCCTCCTTCCTCCTTCCTCGAGCCCGTTCACAAAATATCTACCACCAGTAAATATATATATATATATTCTATACTTAAATGAATCGGCCCTTAAAGAGTAACCTTATTTTTTAATTTCTGATGACTCAATAATTATATGAAAATAGTATAATCAATTGAATATCAGTTAAAAAGCCACAGTTTACAAAACAGATGGTACAATTAAGAACGTACCCAATCGAAGACTATCAGATAGAGTAATCCATCTTAACTTTGCGATTGGCAACCACTAAACCCCTCACTAATTTATACTAAACGCGGCTTGCACAATGATCACTAAACGTATTTACTGACTAAACATATTTCAATTTGTATGATTTGGCTACTCTTTAAATCATATTTAGCCACTACACTTGCTACACACTTGACCATATAAACCAAAATAATAAGATTCGTTATTAAGCGCATCACATGACAAATTTGCAAATTTTTTTTTTATTGTTCTTAATAGTTCCAGTAAGAACTCTTTTGTCTCACGCCTTTAATTAAAAGAACCCACCTACAAAATAACATAGTATAATAAAACGGAATTAAATACTCGAAATATATTTTATAACGTAACATTATCACGGCGCCTTGTAACAATCTATCGTGTTGTTTAGTACATAGAATAATGTTGTATTAACCTAGTAATATTATAAACGCAAATGTTTGTAACTCTTTCACGCCGGAACGGCTGAACCGATTGCAATGAAATTTGATAGGTACGTAGATCATAACTTGGATTAACACATATACTACTTTTTATTAGCAAACCACGCGTGCGAAGCCGCTGGCAACAGCTAGTTGGAAATAAAGATATGGCAGAAACTGGATCGGGCTCTGTGGCACACATTGGGAGAGACCTACGGCCAACAGCGGACTGCTATAGACGATGACGACGATAAAGAGTTTTTGACGCAAAAACTATACAATTTTATACACTTAAAATCAGTCTGTTAATTTTAAAACTTACGCTTTCTATCGTAATGAAATACTTGGCAAACCACAACTAAATGTAAAGAGAACCAAAAAAATAAAGAGATTGACTGCGATTCTGTTTACTAACTAAAATTTCAAATAATACTTTCTTGTTTTGTTCAAGTTAATCACTGAATTAGCATCCTCATTCACAACCAGAATCGAAATTTGGAATCCCCACCATACGGTTCATATTTACCTATATCAGCCGACGACGTGCTAAACATGGTATTATTAATCAAGGAAAACGTACTCTTAGTACAACCGGGGGTAACAATTTCATTTGATCCCATTCATTATGGGATTAGATGGAGAGATCGGATCCACACTTTGGTTTATTTTGATCTTATGCGAACCTATGGTGGTCCTGTTTTGTACCTGTGGATTCATTAATATTAGGTCTTTACCTATGAAATTGCCGTTTTGTATAGAAAAAGTGAAAGAACTTATTTTTTTAAACTTTTTTATTTCTGTTATTCAAAATTTTACCATACAATCGACGCAACTTTGCCAACGCATTGGCAGTTTATTGATGCCCTTCTTGTAAAAATCAGCTCGACGGGAGGCAACAAACTCTTCAAAGGCATTTTGTACTGCCTCTCGGGAATTGAATTTTGTACCCCCTAAAAAGTTGTCTAAATTTTGGAAAAAATAATAGTCGGTAGGTGCAAGGTCTGGTGAGTATGGCGGATGAGGGAGAGCTTCCAACCCCAGCTTTTGCAGCTTAGAGACTGTCTGTTGTGCAGTATGAGGTCGCGCGTTGTCTTGAAGGAGCAGTGGGGACGACCGATTGACCAAAACTGGTTGCCGAAGTGCAAGCTTCTCCATCATTGTCTCCAGTTCTTCACAGTACACATCTGCAGTAATGCTCATGAGGTTTTGTAAAAAGCTGTGGTGAATCACACCCACAATAGACCACCAAACAGTGACCATCACCTTTTTAGGGGTCATTTTTGGTTTAGGGCATTGCTTTGGTGCTGAACCAGGATTTAACCAACTTGCTGAGCGCTTTCGATTGTCGAACAGAATCCATTTTTCATCGCACGTAACAATTCAGGTCAAAATTCCTTCATTTCTTTGCCTATTGAGCAGCGCGAGGCAGTTCTCGACGCGTACGTTGCGCTGACGATCGTTAAGTTCGTGGGGCACCCATCTTTCAAGTTTTTTTTCCTTGCCTATTTGTCGCAAATGGGTCAAAATAACTTTGATACTAACATCAAAAGCTGCTACTAGCTCAGCTGTAGATTGAGTTTTGTCAGCTTCCACAACCGCCTTTAATTCATCATTGTTGACTAAAGTCTCCGGACGACCACGAGCTTCATTTTTCAAGTCAAAATTTCCAGAATGCAACCGGGAAAACCAATAACGGGTTGTGTGTTCTGTTATGAGCCTCGAATGATTTGGGTTTTAAAAAAAAGAAAAGATTATTTATTAGGTGAGCCAGCCGTCTGGTTTGGATGATGGATGGAATGAGACTGAAGTACTTTGAATGGGAGTGTTTACGGGTTTTGAATGGAATGTGTTGACTGCGCAAAAGCAGAGTGTCTGATAGGCAAGAACGGGTGCATTGGTCATCTATAAGACCTCCCGGGGGTAGACTAAACATTGGGGTGAAATTGTGAAATTGTTTAGGAAGAAAAATGGAGAAAAGGTAGGTATAGCACATTGTAAGAATTTAATCAATAAAGAGATAAAAATAAAACCATGTATGTGTTGCAATACATATAATTGTCAAAATAAGAGAAGTCGGTAGAGCGAGTAGGTTCGTTACGTTCAATTCCTTATACTTGTGGCAAGATCAACAGAGGTTGATAACAAATAACTTGGTCTACCGATGGTACACACTTAAATTACAGATTACAGTTATAATATTTTATAGTAAGGGTGGTACAAACAGGCGTTGGCTTGAAGAGCACAGAATCTTAAGGCTTATGGCCTATAGTGCAGCAATTACAGAATGTGTTGAGCACACCTAGTAGAATAGATTTATTTAATATAATAAAGTGGGCGCCATCTGACGAGAGCGTCAGAAAAGAGAGAAATGTTTCTGGGATTCAACCCGGATAAAAAAATAATGAAATAGATACACCTCGTGTTATTTTCGTCGACCGTTCCTGGCGCCTGCTCGGATAGATGAAGCGGGCTTGAGCTGCGGCAGTAGGCTTCGTGGGCAGGCGTGGTCCTGGCGTGCGTCAAGGCAGCTAGCAGGTTGGCAGACGAACGACCTCGTGGCGGTAGGCTTCGTGGGAAGGCGTGGTCCCGGTATGCTTCGAAGCAGCCAGCAGGGTGGCTGAAGAACAACCACGCTTCTCGACGGCTCAGATGATAGGTTTGACGGGTGTCAGGTATAGATATGGAGAAGTAGGAAAAAAGACCAGGAGCGAAGACCGTAAACGACTTCTCGACTTGGAAGTACTGATCACGAATTTACAATAAAGAGTATCAGGAATACACTGTCCAGAGATTAATTCTGTAGCACGTTGATTAGAAGTTTTCACTGATGTGTCCAGACCTGGAAAAGAGACTGAGAAAGATCGACACTGGCTTTATATAGTGAGCACTTCAACCCTCTTTTAATAATTAGTAAAAACGCCTTTCTTCCGAGACATTCTAGAACTGGGTGATGCAATAAATTTTTGGTGATGCCATAAAAGAAAATTTTGACGCATCCGGCGTCACTCAAGACAAAGATATTGTTTGCATCAGTTTGCATTAGTCAAAGACAATGATTGAATGCGGTATTACTATTATTTAAGATTTTTATTTTATTATGATTCTAAGAAGCAAGGGATTATTTAATTTAAGTATATAAGAATGTTTCTGATAATTGAAATTGATTATCGATCAATAAAAATATGCAGTCAATTGCTTTGAGATACGTACAACGCCATCTGCCGTAAACATGGTGAACTATGATGAGAACACGCTTGGATATCGGTATATTGAAAAACGAGGCATCAAGTGTCTTTGCAGTTAGTACTCCGCCATGTCGCTAGATGTCGTGGTATGTAGTGTTTTATAAGAGTAGTTATGTTAAATTAAAGATGTAACGTGTCGTGAAATTGTACACGGGACAACATTTCGGCGAATACTAGGAGATGGGAGTTCTTCTGCATTAGAATGAAACTTAATGACCTTCAAAGGAGTGGCTGGTTTAGGAGCTGGAGTTGGTTCAACAGGTAAGGTTACAGGATCGACACGAGGAGATCTCGGGAAAAGGTAAGTCAGACGACTGCGCGATTTAATGTATAAAAATATCTTTAAAATACAAAAGATTAAAACTAAACATACTGAGTAATGAGTCTCGTATTTAATAATCGGATGTTTATTTAAGATTTTATCAGTTTGATCAGATATATATCTTAATTTTGATTTTGTTTCTAAGGTAAAGACATCTAAATCAATATTTTGTAGTTTCATGGGAGCCTCATTACTGATTACTTTACTAAACTTATCTAAAGTACAACAAGATTGATTTATAATATTAAAATCGGGGTGGATTACAGTAGTGTTAACTCTTACATTATTTAATTTCGGTATTAACTTTGTACTTTTACAGTAAGCGACACAGTTGTTGGGTACTGTAAGTATCCCTATGCCAATAATACTTATTTCTAAGATTTTTTGGTGTGGGCATTCAATATACAGTTTATTATTTTAAGATTGTACATAGATCCAATTATTATCATAGAGTGGTGTCCATAAATCAATATTTCTGTAGACGAAATCGGTTTGACACTGCACTGGCATAGCCTTTAACACATTAGTCATTAGTTCACTTTCACAACTTGGATTCGCACTGACTGGGAACACGGCCATGACGTCGCAGATGTACTCGCGCGGGCTTATATTGCTACATATCTATTGCTAGGTATAATATAGGTAAAAGAATTCGGCTTTAGTTTATTGTGAAGTGTAGGTAATGCTATACTGTGATACAAACTGAATTCTCTTGGAGAAATTAAAAGTATTTTTAATACAAAGACAATCTTGTTGCTTAAACTATAACATACTATACTAGAGACATTTAATAATACGTGGATATTATTTAATGCTAAATCTACAGGTAATTTAAAATCTACAGGCAAGTATCGGTAGTTAGCGAAAATTTCATCGTAAAGCTGTGTGGGAGGTAATACGGCCAGGTGCAGAATGTTTTGATTACTAATTATTATAGCATTTGTTATGTCTTCCAGCCGGAACGATAATGTTAACAATGAAGCTTCTAAACTGTTCAGGATTGAATTAATATTTGCTTTAATAGTTAATTCATTAGAAATTAATGTAATATTTTTTAGTTTTAGAAGGAAATTGCCGATAGCTTGGTTAAGGTTGGCCTCGTTAAGTTTTATGGTATGTAATGTTTCATTAAATTGTGATAAAACTGAAGAGGTGACTAAGAGATTGTCTTTAATTAACGATGCCAATCTTTTCTCGTTATTGTGTACATTCTGGATGGCGTTGTCATACTTGATACCATCATCTTCGTCCAAGGTCCCGAATATAGTTTTGACGAGAGAACCAATACCACCTATCCATGCCCCTTTCTTAAACCTTTTTTCCACCAGGTGAGAAATAGCGGAGTATTCGGAAACTAAATCGTGATACCTAACTGTTAATGGTTCCAAAATATTATGGCATTCTATATCGTAACTGCTTCCTAATTAAATTTTAGTACATATGAGACGTAGTGTACCCAGAATAGAGTTAATGTTTTTAATATGATGTTCGATATACGATATATCGATAGGCGTTATTACGTCTAAATGGCTTACGCGAATTTTGAGTTCGCCGATTGGATCAAAGTATATGCCAGAACTGGAGGTAATTTTTTGGACGAGCTCCGGATGACCTTGGGCCAATATGCTGTAATAAAAGGAGACATTCTGTTTGGAAAGTTTTGTTTTCAAGTTATCTATTGTGTAATTATGTATTTTATGTATATGCAGATTCCTACTCTTACCTGTAAAATAAAATAGCCTAAATATAATGATAATAATAAAAATAAAATGTAAATTAGAATTATTGTTAACCTATAACAATAAAAAAAAATAATTGTCTTTCTACATGTTTAACCTCGTCGAAGTGGTGTCTTACATGGCGTCTGTTTATTAATAATGTCAATGTATGGTTCACATGTACTTTGGCAATTTTGTATGGGCCCTTCCATACAGGGGACAAAGCTTTGCGCATCCTCAGATAATTTTTTAACATGACGTACTGGCCTACTTTGTATTGTATAGGGCGAATACGGAAATCATAGTAGGTTTTTGAAGTATTTTTTGATTTTTGGATGAATTCTATGGCTTTATCTCTGGTATGCTTCAATCGATGTTGGAGCATTTTAACGTATTCTGGATACGTCGTGTTAGAACTTTCATCGTACACTGAGTCTGGTATACGAGATTTATATCCAAATAATAATTCAAATGGTGAGTAATGTGTTGTCGAATGTACGGCGGTATTATATGCGAGCATTGCAGTATAAACATATCGGGGCCAATTATCCTGGTTGTCATTGGCATATGATTTAAAATATTATTTTAGGGTTGAATGTGACCTTTCTAAGGCGCCTTGCGTTTGCGGATGGTAAGGAGCGGACCACAGCTGTTTTGTTTTCAGAAAATCGCATGTCTTTTTGAATACCTCAGCGGTGAAGTTAGTGCCTTGGTCAGTGAGTATATACTTTGGAATTCCAAATAAGGAAAAAAAATGAAGGAGGCACTCGCAAGATTCCTCAGCAGTATAACTGCGAATTGGGTAGGCTATTGAAAATTTGGTTAGGTCATCTTGCATAGTCAAGATGTAGCTGTTCAAGATGAAGTTTAGCTGCGCCGGATTCGGGTAAAGGTCCTACTACGTCAATGGATAATCTCTCGAATGGAGTTCTTGAAGTGGATGTTATTATCATGGGCGCTCTGTTAACTTTTCGTAGGGCTTTATTCGTTTGACACGATGTGCAATTTTTGATGTAATTTTCTATGTCGCCTTGCATGTTTTTCCAGTAAAACCTTTCTTTTATGCGATTTAACATTCGGATAGCCCCTAAATGTCCGGCGATAGGGATGTCGTGATTCTCTTTAAGGATTTTGGGAATTTCACTCATTGATGGATATATAATCGAATCATGGTAGATATGGATGTGTATATTTGTTCCATCAAATAAGTAACTGAACATATTATATATTTTTACAAAGGAATGCCTATCAAACGGATTTTTGAAGTCAGATGTAATAATTTCGTTTACTGTGGGGTATGACATCATTATTTGATCACGTGCATATTTTAGGGATTTAAAGATATCAGAGTACGAGTAATCATCAAAGTGGCGCACTTTCGTAAATAAGAACAGGTAAGTTTTGTTCTAGACTGTAAGAGGTAAACAAGTGTTTAATGTTCTATCTAATTTTAGGGATTTGTCGCGTTTAGGTTCTGGACAATTATTAATAATTTCTTGGACATAGGGCATGGAATCGTCCATGGCTATCGAGGTAGGTACGATGATCAACTTCTGAGTTCCCTTTAGGAGGGTTTCGTTATGTTCTGTGATTTGGGCATCATGTGATTTCGTGGGTGACTTCAAGAATTTACTATAGGTTTCATCGGACATGGATAAGGTTTCTAGTGTTGAAATAGGATCGGGCGAGGTTGGAACTAGTAAGTTTGGTTGCGTTACAGGAATAGGACTTAAGGGTTGCGCTGGATTCTGTGCAGGTAAGTTATTGTCAGGATGTGGAACTGTAAGGGATGCCTCTGGTTATGATTTTTATATTCGGTAGGGCTATATTGGTGACCGATTTCATCGTTACTTTCCAAGAGGTCGATGCAGGGTATGCTGTCGCCCTCTTCGAATAGAGCGGGAAGTTGTACACCCAGGTCTTCAAGAGTTAAGGGGCTGAAAGGGAGTTCTTCGCCTATAGCAGGAGGAGAGGTCGGATTTTGACCTTGTGACGGAGCAGGAGAGTTAGGGTAGTTAGTTTGGTCTGAAGGGTTAGTAGGAATTACAGGGTTTACCGGATATCGAGATAGTGCGTCTGCGACGGAGTTCAATTTGCCTTTACGGTAGGTTATCTCGTAATCATAATCTTCCAGTTTTACTCTCCATCTTTGAAGTTTGCTACTGGGATCCTTGTAGTTAAATAACCACTTCAAGGGGCGATCGTCGGTAATGATGAAGAATTTACGTCCATACAGGTAAGGACGGGAAGTTTTGCAACCGTATAGGATAGACAGCAACTCTTTTTCGGTAGTGCTGTAATTGCATTCGCTTTTGTTGAGAGTTCGTGAGGCAAAAGCGACTGGTTGATCTTTGCCGGCAGGACCCTGGGAGAAGACGGCGCCAATGGCGTGATTTGAGGCGTCACATGTGAGGATGAAGGGATTTGAGAAGTCTGGATATATAAGGAGCGGGGCAGTTGTCAGTTTATGCTGTAACGTGTCGAAAGATAGTTGCTGTTGATTCTGCCATATGAAAGGCGTATCCTTTTTCAGCAGGTTAGTAAGGGCTTTAGCAACTTTAGAAAAATCGGGTATGAAACGGCGATAGTATGATACAAGGCCAAGGAATGATTTTATATCTTTTGGATTTTTAGGAATCGGGAATGCGGTTACGGCTTTGAGCTTTTCAGAATTCGGCTTGACACCTTGTTCGGTGATTATGTGCCCTAAATAACAAACTTTGCGTCTTAAAAACTCGCATTTCCCGGGCTGAAGTTTTAAATTGAAATCTCGGATTCTCTGGAAGATGGCTCTTAAATTGTTGATACAGGAATTCAGATCGTGTCCGTATGAGACGACATCGTCTAAGTAGACAAAACATCGGATGCCTTGGAGGCCTGACAAGGCAGAATTCATAAGTCTTTGAAACGTTAAAGGGGCGTTTTTAAGCCCGAACGGCATCTGGGTGAACTGGTAGTGCCCTTAAGGAACTGTGAAAGCTGTTTTGGGTTTATCTGCTTCATTCAGCTTAGTTTGATGAAATCCAGATGCCAGGTCTAAGGTCGAGAAGTAGGAGCTGTTACCGAGTTGCTCTAGTATCTCGGTAATCTGTGGGATAGGGTAGGTATCGCCGATAGTAACGTCGTTCAACTTCCTGTAGTCTATCACTACGCGCCATTTTTGTGTGTTAGAAGCGTCCAGTTTCTTGGGGACAACCCAGATAGGTGACGACGAAGGAGAATCAGAAGGTTCTATCATATTTTGTTCCAACATTTTGTTGTCAATTTGTTTGCGTACTTCGGTTTTGTGGACTTCAGGAAATCTATAGGACTTGGCATGTATTGGGACATCTGTGGTAGTTTTGATTTCATGTTTTAGGGCGTTAGTGTGGGTTAGGTTTTCTCCAGGAAGATGGAAAATATCGGAAACTTCTGAACATAATTGTAAGAGTGACTCTCTCTCTTCGTGATTGAGATGTGAAACACGTAGTTGCTTTAGTACTTCCTCAGTACGTTTGTGGCAATCCATTGCAACGTATAAGTGATTTATTGAGACGAAAGTTTGTTCTGTGAAATCAGAAGAATGAAAAGGACTGAGTTTAAGATTTAAATCGGATTTCAGGGCGACAGATGTTTCTGACGTATTAATTACGGATAAATTTAGTCTATTACTTCTTTTGACAACTACTAGACAATTGGCAATCAATAAGTTTTCGGAAAGTTTTTGATCGAGGATTAATTCTTCTAATATTTCAAGATTTGATACTGAACACTCAATAATGGTCTCGGTTCTAGGAGGAATAATGTACGCAGGATCATGGAAATGTAATTTTATGGACATTTTACCGAGGTGAAAAAGGTTATCGTTATAATTAATGCTGCAATTATGAACATTGAGCATGTCAGAACCGATTATTCCATCATATGATAAATGTATTGCATCTATAACGTGGAATGAATGTGACACATTTGATTTGGGAAATTGTAATTTTAATTGGAAGTGACCTCTGGTACGGATCGTTTCTTCAGCAGGGTCAATGCCTTTTAATTGGATGATTTTTTTAATAATTTTAGGATGTCTCTCAATGCACGAATGTTTTAACAGACTCAAGGAGGATCCTGAGTCGACTAGTAATGATAGTGGGATATCGGATACAGAGGATTTTACTAAGACATGAGGTAGCAATGTTTTTGCAGGATTATTGATTATTTCGAATATATTGGATTTAGCAGGATTTGGCAGATCCCCTTCCTAGGTTGCTGCACGGATACAGTGGATTTTGTAGAATTTGGCAGGTCAACCTTTCTAGGTTGCTGCACGGATACAGTGGATTTTGTAGGATTTGGCAGGTCAACCTTTCTAGGTTGCTGCACGGATACAGTGGATTTTGTATGATTTGGCAGGTCAACCTTTCTAGGTTGCTGCATGGATACAGTGGATTTTATACGGTGATCATGTAGCGATGCTTGTGTTAACTCAGGTTTGGATGTGAATTTTTTTATGGGTATTTCTTTGGATTCCCTGAGTAAATTAACGGTGTCGATTTTTAAACCGCATGGTCCCGCACGACACTGGGGCGAGACGGCTACTCGTTTTTTGGATTAGCATCAATGGTATCGTATCCGTCTGCTGGATTGGCTGGATATTCATCATCGATGGGTTCCCATGGCTCATCAGATACAAAATGAACGCGTTGAGACGTTCCTGGCTGATTTCGGTTGAAATTTTTGAAACGATTGTTATTAAATTCCTTTTTGCGATATTGCTCCAGGGTATGTCCTGAGTTTTTACAATACCTACAGAACGAAGTAGAGGGGTTGTTGTTGGGAATATTATTATTAGGTCGGTTGGAGCCGAAATTCAATCTTGGATTCGATTCATTAGAGAAGCCCTGGTTACGACGGTTGAATTGATTATTTGCTCTTGGCATGTTGGACCTATCCTGTCGTGAAAATTGATTGTTAGAATGGCTTGGATTTGATTTGAATAATGCTTGTTGGATTCTCTCCTCCGAGATTGCAATGTTAATGGCATCATTTAAAGATTTCGTTGATTTACACCTAACGAAATTCGAAAGACGGGGCAATAGACCCATCTGGAAATGATGGAGGGCAAGTTCCTCCATTGTCGCAGTTCTCCCTAACGTTTTCTTGCTTTTATAGCTGTGAGATATCGGAATTTCTGTGAGCAACTGAGACAGACATGTTTCAACTCTTAGAGCAAACTGGCTTACTGGCTCTGTCGGTCGTTGTTTACAATCTTGCAGTTCTGTAAGGAGGTGCGCATAATGCTTCCTCTCGCTAAATTGAGTTTTGAGGAACTCTTTTAGTTGTTGCCAGTTGGTGAACTCTTTGATGGAGCAGGCTATTTCAGCCTTGCCTTGCAGTTGGCAAAGGATGTATTTGAAAAGGATATCTTTCGAGGATTCTGATGCTAAATCATATGCATTGGTACAATTTACTAAAAATTAATTTAATTTCTCACGACAGCCGTCGTACGGCTTAATGAATTTTAATAATGTGGATAATTCGACTTCGACTACTGATTTTATTACTGCCGCTTTCTTCTTTGTTTGGGACCTGGTAGAAGGTCCAGAATGGGGTGGATGCTGGTCCTGGCCTTTCTTCTCTACGTCAGTCAAAACAATTTCAGGCCTTTCGTATTTAGGGCTGGTTGCTCTCTCAGTCATTTTATACAGTTAAATTAACAACCACGAAAAACGAGATTAACAAATTATTATACTCGTAATACGATATATAATTCTACTAATTTATAGGATGATTTGATATAACACACACAATAAAATAAGGTAAGTATTACAATGGTTAAGATCGGACGATAGCAATGGCCAAGTTACTCACTGGAATGCGGATAGCGTGATAAGGACGATCATTCTTGGAATTTTCGCTGCTCTCGGCGAAATGTCTGCGTTAAGATAAGCCTTGCTCCGGTGCGTCGCTTATTTACCGGTCACAGCACGAACTCGTGCGCGACGGTGGGCAAACCGCTATTCTTGATTAAGACCGGCTGCAGTACGAGTCATACGCAGCAGTGGGCCTTTCAGGAACTTTGTCATGAACGCTGGAATGTTTTGGGCCGGGCCAGAACTCGGTGTGGTAATGAAGGTTCACACAATGGAGTCGGCACTTACACTCGAACACACACACACACGCGTCGTGATTTGATTTAGGAAAACTTTGAGATGTACCGGGGTCTCTTTTACTGAATCCCTTTACGCTGCCACCAAATGTTATGAGCCTCAAATGATTTGGGTTTTAAAAAAATGAAAAGATTATTTATTAGGTGAGCCAGCCGTCTGGTTTGGATGATGGATGGAATGAAACTGAAGTACTTTGAATGGGAGTGATTACGGGTTTTGAATGGAATGTGTTGACTGCGCAAAAGCAGAGTGTCCGATTGGCAAGAACGGGTGCATTGGTCATCTATAACAGTTCGTTTGTACAGTTCTCTCGGTAAACGTTTTTGATGTTACGTGCCGTTTGTGTCGCGTTGATGCCACATAACTACACGAACTTTTAAAGTATCCAATATGACGAAAAATGTTCAAATGTAATGAAAATACAACGCTAATCAATAAACAAAAGACTGAGTTTGTAAAAAAGATGTCATGATTTAAAAAAAAAAAATTGAATTTATAATACAAAGCCATTCCAAACTTTTTTTTTCTATTTGAAATGACCAGTAGGTACTGAAGAACGGAAATTTCATAGGTAAATACCTATTATTATTTTCGATAAAGTTAGTAGCTAGTATTTTTTTCAGTACTGTTTTGCCAGATGGACAATTATATCATACTTTTTTAATAAAATCAAGCTATAACACCTCTGGTGTTAGCTCTACCTCAAGTTATTAGATCGACCGATAATTTTATTAAATTATTTCAATTTTCTATTGTGGCTTTAACTAATTTGATCGTAACGTTAAATGTACCAAAAAATAAAGAATGATTTTATGCTCTTTTAATCCAATTTCAGTCTTTTTATTAATTAAAATGAATAAGTAGTAACATTGTACACTCGAAAGTGTAATTTGTGTCTGGATCCGTTGGTATTTTTTATGACAATAAGATCTGTATCAGAAAGAATGAAAGCAATAACATTTATTTGTGACAGTACATAATAGATAGATATTATAGTTTTTTTTAAGTTAACCTGTCAAGGTTCACTCCTATACATTTTTGTATGGTTGTGGTTCCGGACCGATTTAAATAAGATCTAGTTCGTTATATTTGTTTGTTTTGTTTATATTTATTTTCTTTGCTTTGTAACTTTGATCTAATTCATTGTACATACGATGGGACCGACATGTATCTTTAAAAAGGTCCTTTTAATAAAATGGATTAAAAAAAATTATTTACAGTTACATAAATAAGACCTTTCTACAGTATGTCCAAGCAATTGATTTATATTAATCTTTACTGAGTCAAAGAGTTTAAAAAGTCAACAAAGCAGATATAGGTAGGTTTAAATGATTTGTTGAACAATAAAAATTTACTCGCGAGTACCCCTTCCGAAACCGTCACGAAACCGGCTAGTTCGTGGGCAATTTTCTTGGACAAGTACGATTGAGGATATAATATTATGTAGTCAAATTTTGCTTGCATCAGATAAACAAGCAATTAGACGGTAATTACTGGACTTCTTGTGGAATGGGACCAAGAAGGTATGGACCCACGCCTGCAGCCAAGTCACCGTCTGCCATACCCTGTTGCATAGACTTTAGATCATCTTAATGCATCTCCTGATACCAATCGTTTCGGTATGGAGTCTCTCTCAGTAAGTTTTTCCTCTTCAGAAGTTTAACTGCAGCTCTAACTTCCATTGAAACCATTGAAATCATTTTATTCATTGTAAATGTGGTATGATATACTTATATTTATCTATATGTTCATATTTTTTTGTGATTGTTGTACTCTGCGGGCAGTCATCGGTGATATCTTTATTTTTAAATGGTTCCAACGGAAGATCAGCGCTGTACCAAAAGCACAACAAATGCTGAGTTCGTTTATATATAGGTAATTATGTATGTTACTTGTGGCGACTTACAGCACTAAATAATTCCTTAGCTGCATCTGATGTAGGGTCAGAAAGATATTATACCTTATCTAGCATGCAAATTACAAAAATACAATGGACAATGTCAAATTTAAAGGTTATCATTTATAATACTATCATTATTTTATGTAATAAAATAATAAAACAATACAATTATATTTAAACTTTGTAGGTCACCTATGCAAGAAGTGAGATAGAGCGATAGTGAGATGAATAGGCAACGTGGTTTGCATTCGTGCCGATCCCTATGACAAGTGATAGGGGGAAGCTGGCAAAAAAGTATAGATATAGCTACCTTCAATAATGTACTAATGTTTCTTAGAATTAGGCCTACTGTTATACCTACCTAGCTTTATTTAGTACTTATTGTACCTACCTACTTCTGTTAGCTTAATAGGTGTATGTGTAAATAAATGCCTTTTATTATTCATCATCATCATCATATCAGCCGTAGGATGTTCACTGCTGGACAAAGGCCTCCCTCATTGATCTCCAGGAACTGCGGTTGGAAGCGGCCTGCATCCAACGCCGACCTACGGTTCTTACCAAGTCATCTGCCCATTTTGTAGGTGGACGTTCTACGCTGCGCTTACCGGTCCGTGGCCTCCATTCGAGAACTTTCCGGCCCGGCCATCTGTTCTGCGCGCTATATGGCCTGCCCATTGCCACTTCAACGTGCTAATCTGTCGGGCTATGTCGGTGACGTGACCGTTGTCCTACGTTCTGTTTGTCGTCCTCATTTCTGATTCGATCCCGTAGAGAAACCCCGAGCACAGCCCTCTCCATAGCTCGTTGAGCGACTCTGAGCTTATTCATAAGACCAATAGTGAAGGACCACGTCTCGGCCTTTTATTATTGTTATAATTCAAATAGCCATGGTCAATACCTAAAGGCGGTGAAAGATACCTGACTGAGATGAGTTTGATAAAGGATCATTACATAACAGCGTATCATGACAAATAATTAAAAATCATCATTAATACATCGTTATATGACGATTTCCGTGGTGCAGTGGGCGAATAGCCGGCTGAGACGCAGGAGGTAGCGGGTTTGATTCCCACCGCGGAACAAATGTTTGCATGATATACAGATATTTATTTTTGGTCTGGATGAATTTCTATATATAATATGTATGGATTTACAAAATAAAATGTATATAAGCACTCTATCAGTTATCTGGTTCCCATAGTACAAGCTCTGCTTAGTTTTGGGCTAGATTGCCTTGTGTGAAATATCCAGCAATATTTATTTATTAAATTTATCAGTCTTTGATGTTTATTGAACCTTTCCAACTCTCGATCCTTACATTCCTCTGAAACCCTTCAATTAAAAACTCCCCATCATACTTCAGTAGTTTATAGTACCTCTTTTACTCTGCAGGCTACCAGACTCTGGAATGCTCTACCTGTCGCAATTCATCACGCTAAATCTCTCCCTATCTATAAAAAACAAAGTCAGGTAACACTATCTGTCATCCATCGCTCACTAGGTCATTTATTAATTTATACATTTTTATACATATACATATGTAGGTATGACACTATATATTTTATGTATCTATTAATATTTATGTAATTTTATGATTATATTATATTTTTACATTTTATTTAATGGTATCTATAATTCTCACTCACGCAGGAAGGAGGCTGTATACAGGTTAAGAGTTGCACAGAGAGCCATGGAGCGTACCGTGCTCGGCATCAGACTGTTAAATCGAGTTCCAAACGTCGAGATCCGTAGACGAACGAAGGTTCATGACGTTAGGATTCGAGTTATGGAGCTAAAATGCTCTTAGGCGGGACACTTGGCTATTTTTCACTCACGCAGGAAGGAGGCTGTATACAGCTTAAGAGTTGCACAGAGAGCCATGGAGCGTACCGTGCTCGGCATCAGACTGTTAAATCGAGTTCCAAACGTCGAGATCCGTAGACGAACGAAGGTTCATGACGTTAGGATTCGAGTTATGGAGCTAAAATGCTCTTAGGCGGGACACTTGGCTATTTTTCACTCACGCAGGAAGGAGGCTGTATACAGCTTAAGAGTTGCACAGAGAGCCATGGAGCGTACCGTGCTCGGCATCAGACTGTTAAATCGAGTTCCAAACGTCGAGATCCGTAGACGAACGAAGGTTCATGACGTTGGGATTCGAGTTATGGAGCTAAAATGCTCTTAGGCGGGACACTTGGCTATTTTTCACTCACGCAGGAAGGAGGCTGTATACAGCTTAAGAGTTGCACAGAGAGCCATGGAGCGTACCGTGCTTGGCATCAGACTGTTAAATCGAGTTCCAAACGTCGAGATCCGTAGACGAACGAAGGTTCATGACGTTGGGATTCGAGTTATGGAGCTAAAATGCTCTTAGGCGGGACACTTGTTGTGTTGACAGATGGAGCAGGGCAGTGACTGAATGGTGGCCGAGAAGCGGGTATAGGGTAGGACGACCAGCAACGAGATGGGTGGAGACATCGTAAAGGTCGTGGGCCGTCAGTGGGTGAGACTAGCGCAGGATTGTGGCGGATGGCACATACTTGGGGAGGCCTATACCTACCCAACAATTGGTGAAGTCAGGCTGTAGATGATGATATTTTTTATTCGTTGTATTATATACTTGTTTTAATAATACATGATCTACGCTGCCTTCCTTATTTGTTCACATAGATCCTGTCCATCCAAAGGTTGCCTGGAAGAGATTTCTTTTAGCGATAAGACCACCCATTGTACCTATGATTTAAAATTATATTTTATTTTATATGTTTATATTTAATGGTGTACCATAAAGAAATTATCTAATCTGATCTAGACCACAAATAAGTGAAATCGCGTACAAATTAGATCAAATATTTTCAATAGACTTCTCCTTAAATCTTGACTATGAAATTGTAAATATTGCATAGTGATACTAATATATGCAAACAACTTGCACTATATCACTGACAGCATTAAAATTGAAGTAGGTACTTGTACTTCCCTATTTTTTCAGGATAAGTCTTCTTACAATCTGTGGGCACAAATTAAATTTTTAGGTTATGTTTTTTAATAGAGAAAAAAATAATACTATTTTCAATTACCTAGCATATGCTGTCCCACAGCGGAGCAAAGCCCTCCCCCTCATCTCTCCACTTATCTCAATCCAGTGCCAAATCTCGCCAGTCCCTATAAATAGCGTCCAAATTATCGCGCCAACGCTTCTTAGGCCTACCACGGTGTCGCTTTCCATCCAGTTACGACCTTAGCCCACCTATTTGCCGGCCGCCCAATCCCACTTTAACTTGCCAGCCTTGATAATGATAATGAAAAAAAACTTACTATAGGAATCCATTTGAGAACAAATGAATGAACGAATGAAATACTCTTTATTGCACACCAAATAAAAATACAGTAATAATGGAAATAAACAATAAATAAAGGTACAATGGGCGGTCTTATCGCTAAAAGCGATCTCTTCCAGATAACCTTTGGATGGACAGGATAAACAAAATCAAAAGACGGCGGTGTAAGAGTACCTACAGACATAAACAGAACCCACAAAATAAAATTTACCTATTAATTATAATAATAAACATAAACTTAAATACATACAAATAATATAAGTATAAATAAACTACACAACATAAAGAGGATGAACACAAATAACATAAACACAAAATAATAACATAAATACAAATAACATAAACACAAAATACATTAACATAAACACAACTAACATAAACACAAAATAATAACATAAATACAAATAACATAAACAGAAAATAATAAAATAAACACAAATAACATAAACACAAAATAATAACATAAATACAAATAACATAAACACAAAATAATAACATAAACAAAAATAACATAAATACAAATAACATAAACACAAAATACATTAACATAAACACAAATAACATAAACACAAAATAATAACATAAATACAAATAACATAAACACAAAATAATAACATAAACACAAATAACATAAACACAAAATACATTAACATATCGCCTCGTTGACAACAAGTCCCACGGACTTACATCATTGATTTCATAAATTTATACATATATTTAATAAAAATAAAACGCGAAATATCACGAAAACTGCGTATCATATCGTTGTCGAGGAAATTGAAACGATATCTTTTTCAACTACAACGATATCATTCGTATTGAAATTCGGACGAAACCTCAAAAAATAGCAAAGCGGACAACACGAGAAAATGGGTATCTGGCTATATTTATCAGATTTCTGTTTAACGTTTAATTCGGGGTCTTGGTCTTTATAAGATAATCATTATTTTACTGATTAAATCCCGTGGAATAACTAGTGTTTACTGTGATTAGACAATGATTAAATATATACTTCCAGTATAAGCTGACATCTCATTCCACGAAAAACCTACACAATGCGAGGTCAGCTTATACTGGAAATTTACAGCTTGATGTGTAGTCGTGTGTACATAGGCTACTTTTTGTTGATAAACAACGCGTGCAAAGCCGCTCGCGGAAGCTAGTCTTCTAATATATAAAAATCACGTGTCACGGTGCTTGTGGTCGTACTCCTCTGAAACGGGTCGACCGATTTTAATGAGATTTTTTTTGTATAATTGGGGGATATGAGAATGGGCCATAAAGTATTTTTCACCCTCCTATCCCCACCTCATTTTTTTGAAGCAATTTTAGTATTTTTGTCTGAACAATATCCATATAATTTAACCGTCGTTCATTGACGTGAAGTCATTTACATGAAGTGTCGCGTCACTTTGACAAGAGCTGGGAAATATCAAGCGAAGCCGCGGGCGGGTCTGCTAGTAATATATTTCGAACAAACACAATTTAAAGTTACACAATACACAAAATGTATTGAGTAATATAAAATCTTCCCAAAAATCACTGTCTAAAATCACTAAACTTTGAAATAATCAAAGTTTAACACAACAAAGTATTTTTATCGCTTCGTCAAACCAATTTACGTCGACACGGTCATAAACAATCAATTGTACCTTAAAAAGGACAATTAGCCAATTCTCAGCCCTTAGCCAGCTCCCGGCGCCAAGCTTCGGGTTTCAACCCTTGAGGCCCGAGACCCGAGTACAGCCAGTCTTCGGCATAACCCCAGACTGAGCGCACGTCTGTCGCCAACCCCCACTCAAACATTAACGTAGTGATTTGGACTAGTGCAATCAATAGTGATATATATTTTTCAGTGCGAGTGTTGTATAACAAGATTGTTTTTTCGGTGAGTTAAAAATATATTTTTACTGTTTATTATTATTGAGCTTTAAAATGATAAGGATAACTGATTTTGTTGCTTTAGGATCCTTGTTAATTTACTCTGACTGTGTTTGCCTCGACAAAGTTCGTTTTGGGTCGGTGATAATAGACATTTTTGTTTAACGAAAAAACAAACATAAATTTTACCGGTGCAGCGGCTATATGAAAAATTTGGGTAAGGAGTAAGGAAGTAATAAAGAAAGAAAAACCTGTGGCTAAAAAGTCACTAGGCATGTTGCGGAAAGACTTTTAATACTTAAATATTTCAATGCCAAAAAAGGTTTTATGAATAAAACATAGTGGAAAATAATATACCGCAAAGCTTCCGACTGTGATTTCCCGGTGTTCCTCTCCCTAAAGAATTGACAGGATATAATCCAATCACAGGATTCTTATTTTATCTATTAGTCGTCCAATTTATCTATGACAGACAGTTCAAGCTTGTGGACCCCTAATGGTTTTTGGTGGTCTAACGATCAAAGTCAAAATATTTTTTTTAATTAATTAAAATCACAAGGATCACTTTAAAACGTCAATTTTACCGTCTGTTCCTTCGCGACCAAGCCAGGAAAGAAAGGCAAGAAAACAAGGCTGGTGTTTTTTTAATGATCCTTTTAGAATACAAAACAATACAGGAAATAAATTACGTCTAAATTGTAACATTTTGAACGAGTTGGAGCAATTTCAATCCCAAGCTACTCTATCATCTAAATAATCCGATATTTTTTTATAGGCTTTTTTATATAGATTTTTTTAATTGCGTTTTTAAATGTGTTAATTGTCAATTTTTGTATGGCTAGTTTTTGTAGGTTTGTTTTACGTAATTTGGAAGAAAGAGACTTTGACTATTGGACTTGAGGTATACGTATAAGCGTACTTTGCTTATCTAATGCTATTTTTTAATAAGTTGAGTCGAAATCAGAAACCCATGGCTCACCTGATTTTATAGGATACTTACACCAGTGACCTCACAGTGCTGAAATTTGGTATGCGTGTAGCTTTCATGAAGCAAATATAGGGAGAAGTCTGAAATCCAGAATAACTGCAATTTCTATCCTAAAAAAGGATAACCACATAAACTTTATTGACATAAACTCCCGTTACCTGTAATTTGAATGAAACTGTAGGACAAGTTATTTGGTTATGCATTTTGTGGCATTATTTTGATAGTCAGAGTAGGTACAATTACGTAATATTTTTTTGTTTTTATGGGAGGCTCGCAAGATCTCAGGACGAACTTTGATTTTTGTTAAACGTACAGTATTTTCTATTTTGTTTTATACTTACTATTAATATAATATAATTTATTATGGTACTTTAATAGAAGTAATGTGTTTAGTTAATTTTTATGTATATTTTCAACATCAAATGCAGTTATTTGAATCGATGATTTTTTTAATAACACCTTATAGCTAGACACAACAGTTAAAAAGAAATCAAAAAAATGTTATCGCTTTTTTATAACAATAGCTAAATTTTATTCTAAAAATTCGCCTATACTTCGTATATTTTTTAGTCTAAAACATTGGTATAACAGTTCAGTATATTATTTCCTTTGTTTTTATGAAACAGAGGAGGTTAATACTGAAAGAGATAACAAAGGTAAACCGAAGTTCGAAATGTGAAAAGATAACATTGTTTTCATGAAATTTTTTTGTCAACAAAGAATGATCTTTGACGCATTTAAAGGATTTTGATGTAGAATAGATTATAATAACTAATTATTTGGTACACACAAAATGATATATCATCATCATCATCCACAGCCTGACTTCACCCATTGTTGGGTATAGGTCTCCCCAAGTTTGTGCCATCTACCACGATCCTGCGCTAGTCTCACCCACTGACGGCCCGCGACCTTTACGATGTCGTCCACCCATCTCGCTGATGGTCGTCCTACCTTTCTATACCCGCTCCTCGGCCACCATTCAGTCACTGTCCTGCTCCATCTGTCATCACCACGTCTAGCCAAGTGTCCCGCCCAAGACCATTTGAGCTCCATAACTCGAATCCCAACGTCATGAACGTTTGTTCGTCTACGGATCTCGACATTTGGAACTCGATCTAACAAGTCTGATGCCAAGCATGGTACGCTCCATGGCTTTTTGTACAACTCTTAACCTGTACACAGCCTCCTGCGTGAGCGTCCACGTCTCGGCATCGTAGGTCATGTTGGGCAGAACACATTGGTTGAATAAGCGGGTCTTCAGACACTGTAGAAATTTGGGCGACTTACGAGTAAGTATGTCGTCTAACTTGCCGAATGCAGGCCATCCCAGTTGGATCCTTTTAGAGATCTCCTTCTGCTGATGCTCTTTACCAAACGATAAATATATCCAAGATAAACATACTGGTCGACAGAATAATGATATTTATTTAAATACAATATATGTGAAACATTTAATGATTTGCTTTGGGGTTAAGACCGCTTCGTATGCCAACATGCCGTCATGGCGCAACGGCATGCCGTCACACGGGCGTTGGGACGTTGGGCCGCTGCGCGTATCTATACTTCGTATTTTAAGTGATGAATAAAAACCGTTTCCATTATTTATACATTTTCCTCACACTATTATTATACCTAGTCAGGTCATAAGTATTGTCACACAGTAAAAATTTTTCTTTTAGAATGCTGGCCACAAAAAAGTTTATAGAATTCGAATTTCGAATTGTTCATGAAAATAAAAATGTATACTTTTTAGAATTTTACTCATTTTTAAATATGGAGTGGACGCTTAAAGAAAACCGTGTTGCAGTTATTGCGTTGCATCGTTGCGGTTACGCGCCAATTCAAATTTTTGACATACTGAAAAATTTGAATATAACCAAAAGATTCGTTTATCGCACCATCAAACGATACAATGAAGACTCTAGTGTAGATGACAAGTCAAGAAGTGGTCGCCCTCGGTCTGTTAGGACTCCAGCAGTGATATAAGCTGTGAAGGCGCGAATTCAAAGAAATCCCAAACGTAAGCAGAAACTGTTGGCCCTTCAGATGGGGTTAAGCAGAACCACGGTGAAAAGGGTGTTAAATGAAGACTTAGGGCTTCGGGCATATCGAAGAAAAACAGGACATCGTTTGAATGCTCGTCTAATGGACCTGAGACTGAAGAGATGCCGCGCTTTGTTGAAGCGGTACGCGGGAAAAAAATATCGGGAAATTCTTTTTTCGGATGAAAAAATTTTTACCGTAAAAGAGAGCTACAACAAACAAAATGATAAGGTGTACGGACACAGTAGTGAAGAAGCGAGCAACCGTATTCCGCGTGTCCAACAAGGTCATTTTCCATCGTCGCTCATGGTATGGTTGGGAGTTTCTTATTGGGGCTTAACAGAGGTACATTTTTGTGAGAAAGGTGTAAAAACGAATGCAGTTGTGTATCAAAATACAGTCCTGACGAACCTTGTGGAACCTGTTTCTCATACCATGTTCATTCCAACAAGATTCGGCGCCAGCTCATAGAGCGAAGAGCACACAAGACTGGCTGGCGGTGCGTGAAATCGACTTCATCCGGCACGAAGACTGGCCCTCCTCCAGTCCAGATTTGAATCCGTTAGATTACAAGAAATGGCAACACTTGGAGGAAAAGGCGTGCTCAAAGCTTCATCCCAATTTGCAGTCACTCAAGACATCCTTGATTAAGGCAGCCGCCGATATTGACATGGACCTCGTTCGTGCTGCGATAGACGACTGGCCGCGCAGATTGAAGGCCTGTATTGAAAATCACGGAGGTTATTTTGAATAAACTTTAGTGTCATACGAATCTATGTTTTGTTATGTTCATTTTGGTATATAAATGGTTACATAATGAATAAACTTGTTTCAATTATTTTATATTAAACAAGTGACAAAATTTATGACCTGACTAGGTAAATAGGAAAGTGTGGATGTTTGTTTATTTGTTACTTAATCACAGCATAATGGCTGAACCAATTTTAATGAAGTTTGGTGTGTCGATAGATTATGGATTGGCACACAAAGGGTAAAACGGCCCCCTATTACTGAGGCTCTGCTGTCTGTCTGTCTGTTTGTCTGTCCGTCTGTCACCAGGCTGTATCTCATGAACCGTGATAGTTGCCGCTTACCGCTATAATAACAAATACTAAAAACAGAATTAAATAAATATTTAAGGGGGCATCTCATATAACAAACGTGATTTTTTGCTCGTTTTAGATCGATATTGATAACGGCAACAGGTAGACGCTTGAAATATTCACAGAATATTTAGTTATATATTCACTTTAAAAATAAATAATTAAATTAAAATTTAACAAATGTTTAAGGGGGGCTCCCATACAAAAACGTGATTTTTTGTCGTTTTTATAGATAATGGTACGGAACCCTTCGTGTTCGAGTCCGAGTCGCACTTGGCCGGTTTTATTTTTATAAATTCTTTCAACAACCATCAACTTAGATGTTTCACATCTAACGGGCACCACGTGACCGCCACATTTATTTTAATTCCGTTTTATTTATTTTCTTTTCATGTGCCCAATTACCTATTCGCATTCTATTCGAGATCGTGTTCAAACGCAAGCCTATAATATAAAAAAAAATAATAATAAGAAAAAAAAATTGCCATCAATTGGCTATGAAACCGTATCAGTGGTAATAGGTTTTGGATTACTCCTGAACTTTAAATAGGAGAACCGTCGATAAGTACCTTTTAAGTTTAGAAGTTTAAAACGTTTCTAAGTAAAGCGTTTCTAAGAAAATTTATATTTAAATTGACGACCTCCGTGGCGCAGTGGACGAATAGCCGGCGGAGACACAGGAGATAGCGGGTTTGATTCCCGCCGTGGAACAAATGTTTGCATGACCTACAGATATTTGTTTCGGGTTTAGATGTTTTTCTATAAAAGTATGTAGTTACAAACAAATAACTTTTTAACAAAAATATCACCGACTTCACATAACAGCAAAAAACAAACTATTTCACTAATTTTGATAAAATCTTCATAGAATTAATCTAAAAGTATATACTCTCTAACAAAAAAACTAATTTTTCAAATTGTTTGAAATAATATTTTGGGGAAAAAGTCCTTTCGCATTATAGTATGTATGAACTTGTAATAAAATCTCTTTGGCTATACTATTTGTATCTGGCTGGTTTTGGTATCATTCAAAGTTTAAATTTTAAAGAAGATAATTCCAAATTCAAATTAGGAAAATGTGTGATTTTTATTTGTTTTTCGTACTGTAAAGATAAGTGAATCTAATGAAGAAATTCGATACATTTTAAAATTTTACTACAAAAAAGGTAAAAATGCAACGCAAGCCGCGAAAAAAAATTGCGATGTTTCTGGACCTAGTGCAGTGTCTGTGAGAGTAGCACAGATTTGGTTTAAGCGTTTTCAATCCGGAAATTTTGATGTAAAGATGCACGTCGCTCTGGTCGCTCTATTACGGATAATATTGATGCCATTTTTGAAAAAGTGGAGTAAGATCGGTATATCAGTAGTTACAATGTAGCTGAAGAACTGGGAATTCAAATTATTTATTTGGTTAAAAAACACACAGGAATTGATCACAAAACAGTTTTGGCGCATTTGAAAATAAACTGGGTACACAAAAAAGCTCCATATTTGGGTACCCCACGAGCTCATTAAAAGAAACCTAATGAACTGTGTACTCATTTGTGATTCTTTATTACGACGTAATGAAACCGAACCATTTTTGAAGAAGCTGATAACTGGTGATGAAAAATGGATTACGTACGACAAGAACGTGCGAAAAAGGTCGCAGTCAAAGGCCGGTCAAGCTTCACAGACTGTGGCGAAACCCGGGTTAACTCGCAACAAGGTGATGATGTGTGTGTGGTGGGATTGGAAGGGCATTATTTCATATGAGCTGTTACCACCAGGTAGGACCATCGATTCTGAACTCTACTGCGAACAACTGATGAGATTAAAGCAAGAAGTTGAGAGAAAGCGGCCGGAATTAATCAACAGAAGGGGTGTGGTTTTTCATCATGATAACGCTAGACCTCACACATCTTTAGCCACTCAGCAAAAATTAATAGAGTTTGGCTGGGAGGTGTTAATGCATCCGCCGTATAGTCCTGACCTTCCACCTTCAGATTGCTACCTGTTTCGTTCTTTTCAGAATTATTTAGGCAGTGTCAGGTTAACATCACGAGAGGACTGCCAAAACTACTTGTCGCGGTATTTTGATCAGAAGCCCCAAAATTTCTATAGCAATGGGATCATGTTCCTACCTATAAGGTGACAAAAAGTTATCGAACAAAATGTTCTATCTACATACTTTAGTTATATGTAAATAAACTATATTAAAAAAAGTGTTGATTTTCTTAAAAAAATGCGTAGAAACTTTTTCCACAACCTAATATAACGGAGTTCTGAGCTGACAAACATGTATGAACAATATCCATATAATTTAACCGTTATTTACATGTCGAGTCACTTTGACATTTCATTCTGCATTTGAATTTTTTTATAATATTGCAGAACAACCAACGTTTGCAGAGTCAGCTATACCTTGATTCAGAAACCAAGATAATTTTAGTTAACAAAGGTGTTACCATACCAAAAAAATAGTTTAAGAAATAGTAGTTTATAGAAGATTACTCAATTTTTCTAAGTACTTAAGGTAGAGTGGATCTAGTAATCAATATCCATAGAATAGATAATAGCAATGATTTTGTGCAATATATTATATTTTATTTCATTTGTTTAACAAAGTTTTAAAATGATAATGAAATTTTAGAAGAAAATATTTTACGTAACTAGTATCATCGGAGTTCAATGGGAGTAAATCACAGAAGTTCGAAACATTTTTAGCATTTTGACAATAATACACCATTTTATTTTAATGTAATTTCATACGTCTCTCGTCCGTCGAAGTCGAATGTGTTCTTTGCTCGCTGCTCGTGTGCTATTGTGCTTTGTTGAGATTTTGTTTTAATTTAGTTTTTAGGTTATCGTCGTCTGTCATTGTTATCAGTTTTTGTTAAGTTTTAAAGCTTGTTTTTGCGTTTATATTGATATAAACATGGAACCTCAACCCGCGCCGCCGCCTGTGCCGCCACCGCCGACGGTTGAGATGCCGGGTCCATCGACATCGTCAACAAGTGACTATCTGTCGCCACAAAAAAAAAACGTCCGAAGAAATATATGAGTTCCACAGAAAAACTCATTTAACGTGGTTGAAGTAAAGAAATGGTTAAAGGAAAGTTTGAGTGAAGTGACACCCGAAAAATGGACAAACTGCATCAATCACAAAGAACAAGTTGAAAATGAAATGTACCAACTAAACCACATCCTTGATAATGTACAGGATAGGTTTATTATAAATTTAAGGGAATCGGATTCAGAATACGATTCTAAAACCGGTTTTGATTCTGAGATGTCAGAATAATGTAATATTTTATAAGCAATAAAAATATGTACCTAATTATTTTATATTGTTTTATTTGTTAGATGACATTATGGGCAAAGGGAAACAAGGGCGCGAAAATGCCGCATCCACGCTAGATATCTTAGAAGGTGCGCGATAAGTTGGGACCTGAGCGCGGTGACGTCATATTTGCGTGTTTGGACCGCCCGCAAAAAAGCGAACATAACAAGCAGCCGCCCGCGGCTTCGTCTTTGTTTTTTTTTTAACCCAATTTATTATGTTACTCAGGGAGGACGCTGCTTTTTATCTAATCTTTTTTACACTATTTGAATAAAATAAAAATACAATGTTTAAGTTTAAACATTTATTTTATCTATTATTTACATTATATCATCTTAGTCACTACTTAGTGGATTTATGCCTTCTAGAGGTTGTTCTTTGTCCTCAGTCTCACTATAATCACTTGACGAAGAGGTATCCGATAAATTTACAATTAATTGCGATTCATTCGTCTCTTGTAAGAGGTCATCGTCCCAATACTTTTGTCGAAGCCTGTCCACATGGTTGACTTCAAAAAACTGTAACACTTTTAGCACGAGGTTTCTTTCTCCGCTATGCAAAGGTTTACCCTTCATAATGATAACAAAAACACTTAACAAGAACTATAACAACAAAAAATACAACAACAAAACAATGACACCAACTATAACAACAAAAACTACAACAACAAAACAATAACACAAACGAAAACTAAAAAAATTCCAGAGCGCGTCGTTACGTGACGTAGGCCAGTACGAGACTAAAAACCCTAGTAAAAAATAGTGATGCGAACGGTACAATACGGACGCCATCGGGGAAGTGCAGGGGAAGCGGTCGGGGAGTCGCATTCCTAGCAGGTCCCAAGTTATCGCGCACGAGTAATACCTACTTTTCAATGTTCTGAAGTAAGTATTATGATTGGTTAGGAAATATTTAGGTAGTAATCTATCGCACAAGCAAAACCGCGCGCCATTCGTACTAATAGTGATTCATGGTAAAAAAGTTATGTCTACCCCTGACTTGTCATTAGGAGAGTGACATATCATGACATTTATTTGTTTACAAAAACTAAATTGGATTCTGAATCAAGGCATAGTAAACTTATAATTACATAATTTAAATGCATTTAAACATAAAGTGTGCAGTTTCGTTGGCTATTTAGAAGAGATTTGTAATTATAAAGTTTGTATTTGAAGTTTCCCATAGCGGCGGCTCTGTGGATTTCCACAGGAAGTGATTTCCATAAACGGATAGCAGTGAATGCTGCGGTAAATCAAAGTAAAGGATGGTTGAAGGGATTTGGGGCAGACCTTTGCTTACCTACCTACTGATTGGGTAGTTATTCCTATGTTATTTGAACTATATCTATTTCATTGTTATTCTTTTCCTGTTTATATTTTTTTATAAATATTGCAGGATGTTTCTCACAGCGCTATCGAGCCCCAAACTAAGCAGAGCTTGTACTATGAGAACCAGATAACCAATACTTAAATACTTTTCTTTGTAATTACATACGTATAATATATAGAAACACATCCAGACCGGAACAAATATATCTAGATCATACAAACATTTGTTCCGCGGCGGGAATCAAACTCACTACCTCCTGCGTCACAGCCGGTTATTCGCCCACTGCGCCACGGAGGTCATCCGTGGCTTGGTTACCTAGCATTAAACGGGTATGTAATACAATGTACATAAAGGTATGTACACACGGCTACACATCAAGCTATAAATTTCCAGTATAAGCTGACCTCGCATTGTGTAGGCTTTCCGTAGAATGAAAGGTCAGCTTATACTGGAAATGTATAGCCGTGTGTACAGTGATCGCGAAAGTTAGAAAATACTTTCCGTTTTGTGTTTCTATCTTTATCAAATAAATTTATTCTATTCTACTCTAAATATTGTTACACAGTAGTGAGACGATAAAGTTTAATGGTGGGTTCCTATATCTGTCGGTAACTAGCTACGACTCGTTTCTCCTTGAAAACGTGTCAAAAGTTTGACATTAGTTTGCTACTTTTTCAAAGAGATACGAGTCGTAGTTGGTTACCGATGGATATAGAAACCCGCCATAAATGAACGTCAAAGTTTTTAGGCTGCCAAAAGGCCATCGACATATACCTATTTGCTAACACCAGCTTTTAGGCCGGTTTTAGTGCTCGACCGACTGTCGGTGGGTACGTTGTTCTCGCTTGTTATTTGTAATTCTTTTGTATGAAAATTCACAAGTCGTGACAGTGCTCATTCGACCGTAGTCACGCGTATATTGCTACGCACTGCGTACGAGGACCGTCGGTCAAGCGCGTCCGAATGCGAGCTGTCGGTCGACCGACGCGCTATGGAAACATATTGTTACGAGCTGAGGGTTTGGGATAAAATAATTAAAATGAGTCTAACCAAAATAACACTTTTATTCCACACTAAAACAATAAATACACGATCTTAATCACAACACACTAATTCACAACACTATCGCACAATAAACCACTAAAAGTCACCGAAATGTTCGCACGTATAGCAAAATCCAGACTCACTCTGCGGACGTCTCTACGCACTATTTATACCGCGCATTATTTTCAGAACCATCCACTAGTATTTAGAAAAGTATAGGTATTTCGATTGTCTACTATTACTTAATCTGTGCAACGGTAGGCAAAAACGTGGTATGTAGGTCATTCATAACCAAGTATTACCTATTCTGTGACACAGTAGGTATAACTTCGAGAAATACCGACTATTACTTATTTTGTAACAGCCTCGGCGTAACACTGCCCCCTCCTAAAACATGCTCGTCCCGAGCATTGTTAGCCCCGTAATATCGCACCAGTCGATCAACATGAAAAATTTTAGGCGCACCTCGCGAACCCTTCTGAATTCGGTATGTGACATCATTAATCCTGGTCAACACACGGTATGGTCCATCCCATTTTGCTTCTAATTTAGGGGATTTTCCTTTCTTCCGTATCGGATTGTGCAACCAGACCTGCAATCCTTCAACAAATCCCAAGTTGTGCTAATTTCGGTCATAACGGGTCTTTATTTTCTCGGACATTTGTTGACCAGTTAATCGGACGTGTTCATTTATGATAGGAGATGGTCCTGCACTATGGCTTTACGCTCCATTGGGCCTCCAACGTTATACAGTTTTAACGCTCCTCTGCTGCGTGTATGGGGCCCTCTCACTGCCGCACAAGTCGTGCATTTTCGGCACCAGTCTTTAACATTTTCTTTACAATGGATCCAGTAAAACCGCTGCCTTATTTTTAGCAGTGTCCTTTTTACTCCCATATGGCTTCCCGAACATCCTTCATGGCAGAGTTGTAGCACGATAAGGACCTTGGCTTTGGGAACCACCATTTGCAGATGACAGTGATCTCCCCGAGCGTTTTCCCATTTACGGCACAACACACCGTTGTGGATAACCAGGCTGTCCCACTGTACCCAATAACTCTTTGTTGTTGTACTCATAGCATTAACGTCACGCCACAAAGGCTTCGTGGTACCCGCTGTGATCCTTTCAATGATTGGTTTAAGGTTTAAGGCCTGCTGCAAAGTTTCCTTCCATTCGTCACTTAGGTCCGTTCTCAAACTTCTCAACAGTCTGATAGGCACCGCTTCCTTGGGCTCTCGTTTGGCACATTGTTCAACGTTTTCAGGGCAAGATCTTCGTGACAACGGCCCTGCGCTCCCGTAAGATTCTTCCCTTCGATGGTCTTTAATTGACAGACCATTTCCATCATCAACTTGCGAGATTGTCATTCTTGGGGCTTTCTCAATACCAGCCAAAGTGCAATAAGGGTCTAATTATATGTATACAAATATCATCATCATCAGCCGGAAGACGTCCACTGCTGAACATAGGCCTGCCCCTTAGATCGCCATAACGAGCTGTGGGTAGCCGTTTGCGCCCAAAGGCTCCCCGCGATTCTTACTAGATCATCGGTCCACCTTGTGGGGGGCCGGCCTACGCTGCGTCTTCCAGTCTGTGGTCTCCACTCGAGAACCTTTCTTCCCCAATGGTTATCGGTTCTACGAGCGATGTGGCCTGCCCATTGCCACTTCGACTTGCTAATTTTGAGAGCTATGTCGGCAACTTTAGTTCTTCTGCGGATTTCCTCATCCCAAGAAACCCCGAGCATAGCCCTCTCCAGAGCTCGTTGAGCAACCTTGAGCTTGGTCATGAGGCCATGAATAAAGGACCACGTTTCAATGCAAATATTGTATATAAGATAAACATAAACTATTTCTGTATTTATATAATTACCTTAGAATTAGTCTACATTATCAATTGTATTTATGAAATCTATCAAAAACACGGACACACAGTCACAAAGGCTAAACGCTTCTAATTATAAATAAGGGCTTAAAATGATTGTCATTGATAAGGTTTCATATCGCCATTTGTTAGCGCAATTCTCGGAGCGGTCTACGCCTACGAGTATAATCAATGGACACAGTGGGATCAATATCAGCTCAATTATTCCTGTCATGCAAACTAGCAATCAACCATTGATCCTGGGAATTTTGCACAAACGACAATCTAGCGTATAATAAAATAACAATATTTTTTTTCATAATTGGATGTATGGGAATTATAGTGGCAGTTAGCGGCTTGCACTATGGGAACCAGATAACTGGTAGAATAATTAAATACATTTATTTGTAAATATAGATATATACATATAAATATATATATATATCGACAAACTACTAAACTGATTTTGATCAAATTTCTATGATACCAATATGAACGTATATCCTTTTATAATAGGTTGGGGAAAAAGTCTTTTCGCATTATAGTATGTATGAACTTATAATAAAATCTCTTTGGCTATTTGTATCTGGCTGGTTTTGGTGTCAATCAAAGTTTAAATTTTAAAGAAGTTAATTCCAAATTCACATTAGAAAAATGTGTGATTTTTATTTGTTTTTCGTACTGTAAAGATGAGTGAATCTAATGAAGAAATTCGATACATTTTAAAATTTTACTACAAAAAAGGTAAAAATACAACGCAAGCCGCGAAAAAAAATTGCGATGTTTATGGATCTAGTGCAGTGTCTGTGAGAGTAGCACAAATTTAGTTTAAGCGTTTTCAATCCGGTAATTTTGATGTCAAAGATGCACGTCGCTCTGGTTGCCCTATTACGGATAAAATTGATGCCATTTTTGAAAAAGTGGAGCAAGATCGGCATATCAGTAGTTACGACGTAGCTGAAGAACTGGGAATTAACCACAAAACAGATTTGGCGCATTTGAAAAAAACTGGGTACACAAAAAAGCTCAAATGTTTGGGTACCCCACGAGCTCACTTAAAGAAACCTAATGAACCGTGTACTCATTTGTGATTCTTGATTGCGACGTAATGAAACCGAACCATTTTTGAAGAAGCTGATAACTGGTGATGAAAAGTGGATCACGTACGACAAAAACGTGCGAAAAAGGTCGTGGTCAAAGGCCGGTCAGGCTTCACAGACTGTGGCGAAACCCAGGTTAACTCGAAACAAGGTGATGCTGTGTGTGTGGTGGGATTGGAAGAGCAATATTCAATCTGAGCTGTTACCACCAGACAGTACCATCGATTCTGAACTCTACTGCAAACAACTGATGAGATTAAAGCAAAAAGTTGAGTGAAAGCGGTCTGAATTAGTCACAGAAGGGGTGTGGTTTTTCATCATGATAACGCTAGACCTCACACATCTTTAGCCACTCAGCAAAAATAAAGAGAGGTTGGCTGGGATGTGTTAATGCATCCGCCGTATAGTACTGACCTTGCACCTTCAGATTTCCACCTGTTTCGGTTTCTTCAGAATTATTTAGGCAGTGTCAGGTTAACATCACGTGAGGACTGCCAAAACTACTTGTCGCGGTATTTTGATCAGAAGCCCCAAAATTTCTATAGCAATGGGATCATGTCCTACAAGATGACAAAAAGTTATCGAACAAAATGGTACCTACATACTTTAGGTAAATGTAAATAAACTATATTAATTTTTTTTTTGAATTTTCTTATAAAATGCGAAGAAACTTTTTCTCCAATCTAATATAAAAAATAATTTTCCAAATCAATTGATAAATGTGTATTATCAAACATAAAACCGAATTGTATCCCTTTAAAATTTTGCCCTGGTTTTTTTTTGGGATCATCAGATTTTTTGGGACCTGGTGCCAATGGGATCACCTGGGAAGTAATTTTAATGAAGTCGGTTAAAAATACCTAAACCCAAAACATAAACAACGCGTAATTTATAACAATTGTCTCTAGATAATGCTTTTAGGAATAAGACCCCCCCGATTTACCTTTATATTTATTTATTGTGTAGCCATTTGTATTTAAGACTGAGCAAAGCGAGATCTCCAAATCAACCTGGGCAAATCGGCGTTGTATGGTATGTATGTTTGTTTGTCCGATGACAACTTTCGAAGCGTTTATCCGATCATCGTGAAATTTAATATATATAGGTAGCTAGTGATGGCACAATTCTGGTGTGCCTAAATGAAATAAAAACGTGGAGGAGAGATTCTTGAGAGGCTAAAAATAACAAAATGGGACAATCTGGTTAAAAAGCACGTCTAATGAGAGGTATTTATCTGTTCATTTGGTCCTCATTTTTATTTGTAGTTAAAACCTAGTAGTTTTTAAATGATTATAATAAAATTATAAAAATCAAAACTTTGACAAAATTCACCAGTGACTCCACATTGATGAAATTTGGTGTGCGTAAAGCTTTAGTGATACAAATATAGGAAAAAGTCTGAAATCCAGAATAACTGCAATTTTGACCCCAAAAAAGTTAACCAAATTACACGAACTCCCGTTACCTGTAATAAAACTGTAGTTCAAGTTAGTTGAATGAGCATTTAATTAAATTATTTTGATAGTCAAACATTAAAAAAAAAATTTTAGTTTTTTTTTTTTAAATATTTTTATAAGGGAGATTTGCAAGATTTCAGTTCGGGGCGAACCACTAGTCATTTGGAGTTATTTCTGTCATCACACAAACTGTATTTAGAATTTACAGTAGACTATTATGACCGTTTTAAAACCACATTGTTTACGTCCGGTAACTGCGGGCTGCATAATGGAGCAGCGAGCCAAAACGCGCATTGTATCCAATAGTTATAGCGTTGGCACCAAATATTATAGTCAATAAACTCTAGCAGTCACGGGCTATACATAACGCGAGTCAATAGGTCTCATTTTAGCACAACACAGGACATAGGTAACCTATGTTCAAATATTATCTACTAGCCGACCCGCCCCAGCTTCACACGAATATTTTTTTTTTTCAACGCGGGTAGTTGCGAAAGTAACAACTTCAACTTTTAGCTTATATATTTAATTTATAAAAAAATACTTACAAGTATCATATTGTGCTAAAACCAGTGAAATTCCACTTTACACTTGTCTCTACAGAAGAACAATTGTTTGCAGCAACCACAAATCACTGGGTATGATATAGCACATAGCTGTTATTTTTCGCCACAAACACTGCCACATAATCATTTTTCACTGCACCTTGCACCTTCCTGAACACTGCATTCTCACCATGGCCTCTGGCAAGAAGCCTGCAATCTACTCTACTGATCCACTAACAGCCATTATGGAACTTGATGCCAAATTGGAGAACTGTGTCGCATCCTTCGAGGGACGGCTGAGCAGCACTGCATCCACGTCCAACCCGTCCTTTGAGCAGCTGGCAGCAGACTTCAAACAATTTAAGGTATGCATGAAGCTTGCATTGGACCTGATAAGAGCTCAAGTAACCCATGCTACATCTGCTGTGGATGAGATTGAGAACAGGAGTCGCCGTAAGTTTCTCCTTTTCCGAGGGCTTAAAGAGACTGAGGGTGAAAGCCTAAGAGACATCCTGTCGGGTGTCATAGTCGATAAGCTCAAAATAAAAGAGTTTTGTCCCGAAAACATCCGCTTCTGTTATCGCCTTGGAAAAGACACCGCAAAGGCCGGAACGAGGCCTTTTCTAGTCAGATTTGAAGGCCTTGATGTGCGTTCTCGTATCTGGCGAAGCAAGAAGCAGCTCAAGGGCGCCGATGTCTCCGTGGCTGAATACCTCACTGCACCGAGAAGGGCAATTTTTAATGAAGCTCGTAAAATCTACGGCGTGCATAAATGCTGGTCGCAGGACGGCAGCGTGTATCTTCTGGCTTCGGATGGGACATAGCATTGGCTAGTGTCGCAGATCCAGCTCAGGGAAATTGTGCAGAAGTTTCCACCGAAGACGGCAGGACCTGCGCCTGGGCCGTCTGCAGCCACGGCATCAACAACGAAAGGACCGGCGGCGGCGGCCCCGACAACTCGGTCCAGGGCTATTCGCCCTAAGTAATACAACCAGTGTAACGTTGGTCGAATGTTTTTACGTTAAACGCCGGTAGTCAGTTAACTTTCTATGTACTTTTTTTTAGTTATTTACTTTGTTATTTACATTCTGCAAACATGATTTGCGTAAAACTGCTGACATTCCGTGAATGACATTTGACGGATCTTGGCAGAGTAGTCACAAAACGTCAGTGTCACTTTCCCTTGAACGTGACATCTTTTCCAAAGTTTTCTCTCTTATTTTCAATCTTTCATTTGTACTACCAAGGCTACGCCAATCAAACTTTTTCTGTCATATCTGTCATATCAATGTTTTATTGTCAAACCAAATTCAATATAGCCAACCAATGTCATTTCTTAGTCTCAGTAATTGACTCTTATAATGTTTTTGTATGTATGTTGTATGAAACTTTCTAGCCTTTTTTATTTTAAGTTAGTATTTAGCCTGTATTAATTGGTTGGTAAAACGTTTTAAATTTAAGCTCTAGTTTGTTTAATAGACATGGAAAGCATGTGTTTCCCATCTAACCGGCAGTGTTTTGTGGCAAGATTTAATGATAGTTTGTTTTATTGAATTAATGGTAGTTTATCTTACTATTGTGTAGATATTTAGGTATAATTTATTTATATATTTATTTATGAATAGCTCAATTTGTTCGGACTTATTTATTTCTTTGGATTCTGAGGATTTCTCGGATGCGTTAGATGACAGTCTAGTAGCTAAACCGCTTGGGGACCTGCTTGTGGAATCTTTTCCTAACTCCAAAAAGAATTTTAACGTTTGTCATATCAATGCACAGAGCATACCGGCACAGTTTACAGACTTCCTTAATACTTTCACCATCAGTCCTCTCCATGCTTGTCTTGTTTCTGAGACCTTCCTAAAACCTACTCTTCCCTCAGCTTCTTTCTCACTTCCTGGTTTTAATCTCATTAGAAATGATCGCATAGGCAAAGGAGCTGGTGGAGTTGCAATCTATCTTCGATCTGAGCTTAAACATAAAATTGTATCTGTGTCTCCGAGCATGTACTCTGGCTCAATGGAGCATATATTTATTGAGGTGACCTTAAATCCTACTGTTAGGTTTCTACTTGGTGTAGTCTATGCTCCAACGACCATAGACTATTTCAGCACCTTTGAACAACTACTTGAGACATATCTGCCTCAGTATAATAACTTTTTAATCATGGGAGACTTTAATACATGTTTACTGAAGCAAGATTGTAGAGCCAAGAAATTGTTAAATATTACTTCTTCTCTTAATATTTCACTCTTAGATTTAAAGGCAACGTATCATGTCAATGATACCCATACATGGCTTGATCACATACTGACTAGTGATGCAGATCGTATCAATGGACATGGTCAGTATCCTGCTCCTGGTTTCTCTAACCATGATCTGCTCTTTGCTTCGTTTAAAATTAGTGTCCCTAGACCCAAGACCAAGGTGATAATCCAACGTAATCTTGCTGGAGTGTGCTGGGAAAGCTTGTGTGCGGATGTTGCCAACATTGAGTGGTCCAAGTTGTATAGTCTTACCGAAATGGATGCCAAAGTGGATTGGTTAAACAGCTCGATCAACAATGTTTTCAATATCCATGCACCTCTGCACCCAGTCTGAATGAAGCGATTACCAGCACCATGGTTATCAGATGAAATCCGTAAATGCATGGCCAGAAGGGACTATCTATATCGCAAGAATAGGAGAGACCCTAGTGAAGGTAACCTTCTGCGATACAAAAAAGCTCGTAATAAATGCAACCAAATGATACGCAACGCAAAACGGCGTTATATTTATAATAAAATTAGTGAAAGTACTCCAAATAACATGTGGAAGTTTCTTCACAGTCTTGGTTTTGGCCGAAATAAGACTTCTGCTAGTTTCTCGGTAGATGTACATGCACTGAATGTGCATTTTGCAACAGTGACACACCTTATCAGCAACGTCGTGAGAGAAATGACTATTGCGGAGCTGGGCAACCAGACACAGCATAGTTTCACACCGTTTTCCTTCTGTCCTATCAGCGAAGATTAAATAAAGCGGATTGCTACTAGCATAACAAGTAAAGCAGTAGGACTGGACGGCCTCGGTCGAGACTTATTACTCCCCATCCTCAATCATCTCCTCCCTCATATCTCTGACATATTAAATTTCTCTCTCTCCTCTGGTTGCTTTCCTTCTTTATGGAAAAAAGCTCAGATCATCCCAATTCCTAAAAAGTCAGCTACCACAGAATTTAAAGACTTTCGTCCTATTTCCATCCTTCCCTTTCTGTCTAAAGTTCTGGAACGTGCTGTAAATTGTCAACTGTCTGTTTATCTCCAATCACACTCGCTCTTGAACCCTTTTCAGTCAGGTTTTCGCTCCGCTCATAGCACTAGCACAGCTCTACTTAAAATTACTGATGATATTAGATTTGCTATGGACAACAGGCAGCTCACCCTTCTTACTCTACTTGATTTCAGCAACGCTTTTAACTGTGTGGATCATTCCATACTTCTTGCGATTTTGCGCTCCCTAAACTTTTCCCTATCTGCTTGTGACTGGTTTCGGTCCTACCTTAGTGGACGCCAGCAGCGTGTTCAAGTTGACGATACGTACTCTGGCTGGTGCGATGTTGTTGCCGGCGTTCCGCAGGGTGGAGTCCTGTCCCCTCTTCTCTTTTCGGTCTTCATAAATACTTTGGTCTCTGGTCTCCGTTCTTCTTCATTTCACCTATATGCTGATGACGTACAGCTCTACCTTTCGTTCAATCCCGAGGACATTCATGATGCCATACACCTCCTAACTGAGGATTTACTTGCTGTCTCTTCTTGGTCACATAAATTTGGACTACAGATCAACACTAGTAAAACCCAAGTGATGATTACTGGCAGCCGGGGCTTTATTTCTAGGCTTGATCTAAACTCTCTCCCTAATGTTACGTATAACGATGTCCCCTTAGCTTACTGCTCTGAAGTAAAGAATCTTGGCCTAATCATCACTGAGAACTTATCATGGGAACAGCACATTACTGAAGTCAGCAGGAAGATGTATGGATCAATGCACGCTCTAAAGCGCATGCATAATTTCCTTCCTTTTGCAGCTAAAATTACACTTGTAAATTCTATCCTACTCCCTATCCTAGATTATGCAGATGTGTGTTATCCCGACGCTACTGAGGAGCAACTTAATAAACTGGAGCGGTTGTTAAACCTCTGCATCAGATATATATACGGGTTACGAAAGTACGACCACATCTCACAGTACCGCTCACAGTTAAAGTGGCTCAAAATCCGGTTTCGTCGGGATACTCATATACTCTGTCTTCTTTATAACATCCTTCAAAATCCTCTGTCCCCTTGCTATCTTAAAGAACGTTTTTCTCCTCTTTTTCCACCTGATCGCCCTTCTCGTTCTTCTCAACGACTTATTCAAGACGCCTGAGCATAAAACTTCTTTCTTCACTTACTCTTTCACTGTGACTGCTATCTGCTTGTGGAACTCTCTTCCAGTGGAAAACCGCAAGGCCGCCTATATGGGAATCTTCAAATCCAAACTCTTTAAATACTTCATCTCTCTTCAAGATACCCAACAAAATTGAGCACTTTATGTAGATATATTTGTGTATTTCGTTTATGTATGTGTATTATTATTATTTTTAAATTTTGTAAGTTTATTTCTAAGCTAAAGCTTGATTAAATTTCCTTTTTCTGGCACTACCACTTTCTCCACACTACACAAAGGTTAGCTGGAAGAAAATGCTAATTAGCATTAAGTTCGCCTATGTATCTTTTTATTAGTGCAATAAAGAATTTTCTAATCTAATCTAATCTAATACTAGTCAAAGTAAATATAGCCTCTAACCTCGGGTGTAGAGAAGTTAGCAGTGAAAACATTTTCAAAATCGGTTCTGTGGTTCTGTTCAAAATCGGTTCTAGAAACATGCAAACAACAAAATATACTGTGCTAAACATTCAACTTTATACGTTCTCTATTCTTTATTCTTTATTGTACACAAGAAAATACATTAAAAAGTACAGAAATAGAGGACATGTACAAAGGCGAGCAGAAGAGTTTTCTTCCAGCAAACCTTTGAGACTAGAGAGAGAGATGATTTTAAAGGTAGGTGCGTGTACAAGAATCATAAATATGTGCATATATCTTAAAGAAATAAAACGAAATATATCTAAAGTAACTAATAATATTATGAATGTAATAAATAAAATAAATAAACTAATAAATACAAAAATAAATATATACCAACAATACAATAAAATTACAGATAAAGATCTTACTTTAACTTTCCGTTTGAAAATGTTAAACGATGGACTAGCGCGAACTTCATGGGGCAGGGCATTCCAAATTTTCAACGCATAAACGGTAACGGAGCCACCATAGCGGCTTGAAGTGTGTTGAGGTGTTTTGAAGAGAAGGGACTTAGAGGACCGGCATGTTACACTGCGAGGGACAAGGAATTCAAAGCGTTCACGAGTGAAAGAACGTGAAGATCACGACGAAGACGAATAGCGCTAACCGTAGCCGATGACCTTGAACGAATGGGCGTAGCCATTGTTTCGGCCCCGCACTTTCCACCACACGCATCTAACCGACCAGCAAATAGGTGAGTGCGAGGCAGACGAGCACAACCCTCTCGTACGACAGTCAGCAGTAAACTGCCGCCCATCGCCCGCTCAACCACCTTCTAAGGATACGCCCGCTTATTATTCGGAAAAAATTTAAATAATTAATTGCCACGTGAAAGACCGTCGCAGCCCAGCATCGTAAGTTCAACTTGAAGGTATACTCTTTGCTCACATTTAAGTGAAAGAAAAATTACAAAATTTTACGTCGCTTAGAGCTTGAATCAAATTTAAAGTCAAAAACAGCTACCACTGTTGGACAATAAATCCACCTGATGCCACTTGAAATATTCGGACTTATAGCCAAATCTAGCAAAATATATATACCGCACATACAAATGTGTTGGCATAGGGCTATCCACCATACTTCAGGATCACCACGAAATTGCAATGGATCAGAAGTTTTTTGTGAACGGTTGGTTTTGTTTTGGATAATTGAGATTATTAAAGAAGTTGTTTAGACACCAGACCAATACTGCGACGAGAGAGGACAATACCATCTCAGTTGGCGCCTGCGGCTACTTATTTTCCTCTGGAGCGGTGAAGCGACTAAGGTGAGGGGCCCGCCCCTCACCCTCTCGTCGCAGTATTGGTCTGGTGTCCAAACAACTTCTTTAATAATCTCAATTATCCAAAACACAACCAACCGTTCACAAAAAACTCTACACCATTCCCAAATGTTCTCGATAGTTCCGGCTTAAACTAATGTGTAGATTACAACAAAACTAATAGTTATTATTCTATTAAACAGTAAGTTAAAACGTAGTAGGCATATGTATCATCTAGTATTACCTATTCTGTGACACAGTAGGTATTAACTTATAAAGGCCAACCCATTAGTCTACTATTACTTATTCTGTGACATCCTCGGGCATTCTGTTTTTTTTTGTGAAAATAACATCTTTAGCCACGATGATACATGATAATTATATGTTTAGGTTCTTACTAAGCAAGCTTTCTCCATCTTCGAGCACATGATCACTTACCAGCAGGTGAGGTAGTGGTCAAGCGTTTAATAAGCACCAACGTTAAAACAAACTTTCAGAGCCTATCAAGCAAAAAGATAAAACTGATTAGACATATTTGTTGATAAGTAAACATACGATTTCATTAATAGAGCAATATTCAGTATGTATTAGCAGCGGAATTTAGATCTTACAACATTTACTTCAAGGACCATAATCATAACTGGGGCTAAGGAGAGGTACATTTTGTGTACATACCTCTTGTACTGTATTGGTAGGGTCTCTGTTTACTGCCGAACACGTTTGATCGCTTGATGGAATCGATTATACTGAATGTGATTACATATATTACTTAAGAGTGGTTTATGTTAAGCCGGGCTGGGTCCGACACAAAGTATACCTAACGTATAAGTACTATAGACTTATATGTTATCATCATAGTCATCATCATTACTTTCAACATCATCATATTCATCATTATCATCATTTCAGACAGAATGTTCAATGTTGAGCATAGAACTTCCCATATATTTCCAGAGATATCTTATAACAAAATACCGTTTTGTACGCAGTAACATTTGGTAGACAGTCCTTCCTCTTAAAGCGTTATGCTTTTTTGTACATAAGACATTTAGTAATAGGCAGTCCTCTTAAAGAATCCTTTTCGTACGCAAAGGCTTTTGGTAGATAATCCTCCTAAAGCTTTTTGCCTCTATGTACGCAAAGGCATTTGGTAGATAATCCTCCTAAATCTTTATGCCTTTTTGTATGCAGATGCATCTGATAGTCAGTTCTCCTAAAGCATTATGCCTTTTTACAATACAATACAATAAATAATTAAATCAGGCAATTTACAAGACCATTTGTGTAAGGTTAGTTAGGTTAAGTTATTGTACATGTTTTTGTACAAGAGGCATTTAGTAGGCAGCCCTCTTAAAGTGTTATGCCTTTTTGTACCCAGATGCATTTGGTAGACAGTCTTAAAGCGTTATGCCTTTTTGTACAAGAGGCATTCTGTACACAGTACACAGTTCTCTTATCTTGTAGGCATCTCAAACTAATGTTTTTGCTCTGAAACTCGGTCCGTTCACGTCTCCGCCGACCATAAATCTTCCTTAAACCAGTGAATTCGCACATCGATAATTCCAGAACGTTTCGATAGTTACCATAACGTTCATTAGGTGAAGCGTGAAAACGGCACGTTTGGGGCTGACCTTTAAGTCTTACGGAAATATTAATCAGATATTGGATATTACTTGATAACTTATTTACAAAATTCACCTGTATATCTTACCGCCTTCATAGATTTTCCTGTACTCATGTGATATGAATTCTGTATTCATCTGAAAACCAGCGTTGGTTTGTGCTTAGCTCCTAAGCGTGGACCAACACAAAGCTGAGACTGATCATTTTTGAGACACCATGCAGCACGGAACCTTTTGAAGCCCACGTACCTAGGTATCTCTTTTCATTACCTTGTGTTATTGATCCAAAACGAGGGCAATATAGACCAGGACGTTAAAAATAGAATAAATGAGGGATGGATGAAATGGCGACTGGTTACAGGAACAATGTGTGATCCTCGAACGCCCCTTAAACTTAAAGGGAAAATTTACAAGACGATCATAATACCTGTCGTAATGTATGGTTTTGAGTGTTGAGCTACGAAAGGGACGGATGAAAGAAGAGTGCACGCAGCGGAAATGCGAATGTTGAGATAGATGTGTGGGGTAACGAGAATGGATAAGATAAAGAATGAGAAAGAGGAAGTTATAAAGTAGCGCCAGTGATAAAAAAATCTAAGAATAAGAGACAAACGTGGTATGGGCATGTCATGCGTAGGGGAGAAAATCATGTTACTAAAAGAGTTTTAGATATGAGTGTGGATGGATATAGAAGTAGAGGAAGGCCGAAGAAGAGATGGATAGACTGTGTGAAGAATTTATGGGTAGGAGGGAAGTAACAACAGAGATGATGGATGATTGAGAGATGTGGAGGAATATATGTTGTGCCGACCCCGCGTAATGTGAGAAAAGGGCAGGAAGAAGAAGTACTTATGTAGCTCTTGTTAGGTACCTACCAATAGTGTTCCTTCTTAATTTGTTGTTTTTTATCTGTCTTTCTGTTTTTTATCCGTAGGTACCTACCATTTTCATACTTAGTGTAGTTTTTAATGTCTCTTTTCAATTTATGTTTTAATTTATTACCTACTGTTGTGTCAGTGCTGTATAGTTGTTCTAAATAAAATGTGTTTGACTTTTTTTTTAATTTTACATACCGGGCATTATTTCCAAAAATATCTATATTATTGGATAACTATTTGTATAAGCGAAAACTTCCAAAGTTTTTTTTTAAACTGTGCCATAACGTCCACCAATCTGAGCGATCTGATTTTCAAATACAAAAAAAAAGCTTGCTCAGTACGCAAATCCGTAAAGATATCACACAAGGGGATAGTCAGTGGCAAATCCAAACTTAACGACATAGACGACCTCTGTGGCACATTGAAATGTCCACCATTATTTGTTTATTTATACTGTTTTGCATATATTTTGCGTAGGAGTTAGCATACTTTACATGTTTGAAGCTCATCTCTGTAGAATACTAACGACACGTAATCTTCGAACTTTTAGTTCTAGTTTCTCTTTTAGTTCCGCTGGGCCACCTCTATGTGAATTTTCAATTCCATGCTCTATAAACACTTTAATTCTCTTCAAAATAGCCAACAAAATGAAGCACTTTATGTAGGTATACTCGTATTTTTTTGTACTTTATGTATTTCGCTTATGTAATATGTACTTTTATTCTTATTTTTGTTATTTTATTTTATGGTAAAGTTACCTAAGTTAAAGTTTGTTTATCTGTTTTCTAGCACTACCACTTCGTCTACACTATACAAAGATGAGCTGGAAGAAAATACTAATTAGCATTAAGCGCACGAATTCACAATAAAAAGTAACAGGAATTACACTGTCCAGAGATTAATACTGTAGCACGTTTATTAGAAGTTCTCACTGATGAGTCCAGGCGTGGAAAAGAGCGTGAGGATAGACGACTCTGCCTTTTTATACCCGAGAACTTCCACCGTCTTTTAATCATTATTAAAATCGAATTTCTTCTAACACATTCTAGAACAAATGATGCAATTCATTTTTGGTGATGCCATAAAGGAAAATTTGACACATCCGGCGTCATTCAAGATAAAGCTGTTGTTTGCTTTAGCTTGCATCAGTCAAAGACACTGATTGAATTCGGTCTTTTCTTATTTAATATTTTTATTTTTATTATATTTCTAATAAGCAAAGGATTATTTAATTTAAGCATATACAATGTTTCTGATGATTAAAATTGAATATCGATCAATAAAAATAGGTAGTGAATTTCTTTGAGGTACATACAACGCCATCTGCAGTAAACATGGCGAACCATGACGAGAACACGCTCGGATTTCGGTACATTGAAAAACGAGTTATTGAGCATTTGTGCAGTTAGTACCCCGCCATGTCGCTAGATGTCGTGGTATGTAGTGTTTTATTAGTATAGTGTTATGTTAAATTAGAAATGTAGCGTGTCATGAAATTGTACACGTTACAACACAACTAGACTAGATTACTTCAGCTACTTCCACAGCATTATGTCATACGGTATACTGCTGTGGGGGAGTGCTGCAGATATAAACACCGTTTTTGTGCTGCAGAAGAGGGCTGTTCGTGCAATTTATAATATGGACCCCAGAGAATCATTACGCAATAAGTTTAAAGAAATAAATAGACATTCCCTTGTCAATACATCTATGAATATATTCATAGATGTATTGACAAGGGAATGTCTATTTATTTCTTTAAACTTATTGCGTAATGATTCTCTGAGATGTATTGACATTCCCTTGTCAATACATCTATGAATATATTCATAGATGTATTGACAAGGGAATGTCTATTTATTTCTTTAAACTTATTGCGTAATGATTCTCTGGGGTCCATATTATAAATTGCACGAACAGCCCTCTTCTGCAGCACAAAAACGGTGTTTATATCTGCAGCACTCCCCCACAGCAGTATACCGTATGACATAATGCTGTGGAAGTAGCTGAAGTAATCTAGTCTAGTTGTGTTGTAACGTGTACAATTTCATGACACGCTACATTTCTAATTTAAATTTAATTTTATTTTAATTATTTTAAATTATTTTAATATTATTTTAATTTAATTAAATTTAATTTAATTTAATTCATTTTAACAAATTAATATTTTTGTGAACATACATCAGATGATGTATGTTCACAAAAATATTAATTTGTTTAAGAAAAATAGCGATAATCATAATTTTAATACTAGAAATAAAGATAAACTCGCTGTTGCCCGTTGTAGACTGCATAAAGTTAGTAAATCGTTTAAAAGGCAAGGTGTTCGCTTTTATAACAAACTCCCAAGTGATGTACAAAAATTGACAATTAACAAATTTAAAAACGCAATTAAACAAAATCTTTATAAAAAAGCCTACTATAAAATATCTGATTATTTAGATGATAGAGAAGCTTGGGATTGAAATTGCTCCAACCCGTTCAAAATGTAACAATTTAGACGTAATTTATTTCCTGTATTTTATGTATTGTAAAAGGATCATTAAAAAAAACAACCAGCCTTGTTTGTTGCCTTTCTTTCCTGGCTTGGTCGCGAAGGAACAGATAGTAAAACTGACGTTTCAAAGTGGTGTTTGTGTTTTTAATGAATAAAAGATTTTGACTTTTGACTTTTTGAATATGGAAAAAAAGAACCTGTTCACTCTGGACTTTGATCAACATCAATGTCTAAAACCAATAAATAATCGTACCACAAAATTAACCTTGGATTTTATAATCCAAGGCTAATTTAATTTTAATTACAGCGTGGGTCTTCTATAATTGGATTTAGTTAATTAATTGTTATTACTTTAATGGATAAACAGGCTTAAATACCTGTAATTGGAACTACTAAATCAATATTATTAATATAATTGTTGGCCACAAACTAATACAAGCTTACTTAGTAATGCAAGCTTCCGCCCGCGGCTTCACATGCGTATAACTTTTGAAACTATCATGGTTATGAACACTATTTATACTAAAAACGGGCTATTCATTCAAGAGGCAATTGAGATTGCCAAACACAAGAATTTCAATCGTGAAGGTGGTTTTCAATTATCTGGAGCCTGGAATCCTGTGGTGAGAAGAACAGAAGAAGTGAAGTGTCAATTACGCGTCCTGATACCGTGAGTGTTGTGTGTCGGAATCGAGTTATCGAGGTAGTAGTAGAATTAGCGAATTTATTCCTAGCAAGAGACTAAGAAAGAGGGTAGATCGTTATATCTGCCAATAACTACCTACTTGCAAAGACTTCAGTTTACCCGTGATCATGGCGCATGCAACTGCGCCGAAATATCGGGATACTCAAATACTCACAAATCATCGTTTTCTCATGCGTAGTTTATTAATAAAAAGTAGACTATGCTCCAATCCAGGTCATAATCGATCTCTCTCTCTCTTCCCAGCTATGTATCCCACATGGTGGTGGGGTCAGCTTTCCTGGTCGTTCTTCTCCACTTCGCTCTATCCTCGACGTTGTCATCAGAAACTTGGCTCCCTCTCATGTATCTTGACACTACATATCTCCACCTTGTCTAATAGATCATAATTGATCAATTTCATCAAAATCAGTTTAGCCATATTGTCATGAAAATGTAACAAAGAGTTCCAAAATTTTTAAAACCATCCTTAGGTTTTCCTGTAGATGGAGCTAACGGCGCTCTAGTCGTAATCTGAATCATCTCACTTATTTCGACCCTGATGTGACGAGAGCCTGTAGCACAATTAGAAGTGCATCCTGAAGGTTGCTGGTTCAAGTCCCGTCTAGGCTTGAACATTTTCGAGATAGTTTTAAAAATCTTGGAATTTTCCGTAAGTGATCGGATAACACTATAAAAATAAAAATACTATTAAAGACAGAGTTACTTACTTTCGAATTAATATTATTATCAGTGTTGTTTGATCAGAAACATGAAGTACACAAATTGCTTTATTGTTAGAATACCGGTAAACCAATGAACTATTCAAATTTTGAACAAAAGAGGTCGAATCAAAATGAATTAGTACTGACTCGCAGAATATAACAGCCTATTGTTGCGAATACCTAATTTATTATGCTTGGATTATGTCACGCTAATGAAATTATACTGTTACTAGCTGACCAATCCGCAGCTTCGAACGCGTAGTTTATCAATAAAAATATTAACTTCCTTCTGCTCAGTTGGTTGGGTAGCCTATGTAATCCGGGGATAGTGTAGCTTCCCAACAGTGAAAGATTTTTTTAAATCGGTCCAGTAGTTTCGGAGCCTATTCAATGCAAATAAACAAACAAACAATTTGTTACTCTTTATAATATTTTATTATTGTAGTTATTTTTATTTATTTCGGAACAACAAACAGTTACACTATAAAGGTTAGGTAAGATACAGTATTCATACGATAGAAGTATTAATAATGTAACCCACTACGTTATTCACATATTGGTAAGACAGACTGTCTTGTAATGTAAATGTAATGAAAAGTAGATGCAACTAATTTATATTGATATACTCTTTAATATTGTAGAGCATACTTTTTTCTATCATCAATAGTTTCCGCAGCGCATGCGACGAAATACATTTTAGGGCACTTTTTTACACCTTGGGTTACGTTACTTAAGTTTTAGTAAGGATCCCTAATATTTTTTCTAGCAATAAATATAGCCAGTGTCACTCAGGGTGAATGTAGCTTTCCAATGGTAAATTTTTTTTTTAATCAGTTTTTGAGTTTATTCATTACAAACATACACTAAAATATACAAATATTTCCTCTCTTTAATATTAGTATAGACTACAAGTTTTTTATTAACGTGCAATGTACATAGGTATGTTTGTTTGTCCGGATAAACCTTGCAACTTATTTTAAACCCGTTCCCTACAACCAATTGAGCTGAAATTTGGAATACTTATGTAAGTTCAGTGACAATGCAATAATATGGTCTCATGATGGAGACGGATGCTACACAACGGAACTTCTGAATGGATTATAGTAGGCTACTAGTGTTTGGGCTCATTTGAATCTGCTTGCGGTTCCGATAATGAATTTTATAAAAGCTTGTTTTGAATAAGTAATTTTTCAACAAAAAATGTATAGTATATTATTTTACCGTAGGCAACCTAAAGTCATTACGAGCACAGAGGATTAGCTGAAGTGGTAGTGGGCAGGCACATAGCTCGAAGACCTCACGACCGTTGGGGCAGAAAGTTTATGAGTGGAAAATACGCATTGAAGGTGCAGCGGGAGATTTGGTAAAGGATTTCTATTGGAAAAGGGACCTGATAACGGTTACTGTGCAGGCCGTACAAGACCCGCCCGCTTATTACCTAAGCCAAATTGCTGTCGCTTCGCTATCACTACTCATGCCATCCCTTTCACACGTGAGGTACATACTGTACGTGTGAAAGGGAAGGCCTGACTAGCGATAGCGACGCGAGAGCAATTTGGCTTAGGTAATAAGGGGGCGGTTGACCTGGAAATCTATGGGGAATCCAAATATTCATTAGTGGACGTCCTAATATGACGATGATGATGATATGTACTTTATCAAATTACGACATCTGTAATAAAAAAATACGCATTCTTTTAAAGGATAACTTACGATATTATTTTTTTTAAATCAGTTTCTAGACGTCGCTAACTACGAAAAACTATTTGAAATATCTCAAACGAAAACCATTTCTCACCTTAAATAATTGACGGCGTTCTCTGCTAAAGAATATGCAAACAAAAATTAAAAAAAAAAAAAAATCTTGCATTTCAAATCCGCAAACAATTTCTAAGCCGGCTATAAATCTGCCGTTAAACAAAATTGAGACAGTTCGTAGAACGAAAGAAATGGCAAAATGATTATTGAATTCGTACCGAACACTGTAATCCACTGAGTTAGTAGAAGGGGGTTTATACCTCTTTTATTGCAGCACCTTTTCATCGAACTTTTAGAACTCAAATAAAACCGATCTAGAAAATTTCAAAGTATAATATCGCTAATGTTTTGCCTCGCGGCGTGGGGTTGCTGAGATTGTAAGCGGTTTATAAATTACGACTTAGTTTTCAATCTATTGTCCCCGTTTTCATCAGAAAACAATATCAAATGACATTCTAGCTAGGTATTGCGCCCATTGTAAAACTTGGCAAGGTTTCATTGATAATAATTGAAAAAGTTATTGAATGCCGCAAAAGCCTTTATGCGAAATATTTATTCATGAGCCCACAACGCAAATTACTCTTTTAAATGAGGAGATTACAGATGCCGTTTTTGAATGGTTCGTCAAAAAGTTGTTTCTGTGAACTGGAAATTTCAATAATGTTCTTTTTTGTAAAAGCTGCCGTCCTATAAGGTTTCTTGAAACCCAGTCCATCCAAATGTTGGCTGGATTAGATCGATTTTAGTAATAAGCCTGCCACTTGCATTTTTGTATGCCTAGTTATTTAATTTTGTTGGATTTTATTTTACTAAACTAGTGGTTGGCCCCGAACTGAAATCTCGCGAGTATCAGGGCGACTCGCGCAACGATGCCTAAACATATTTAGTGGCTAAATATGATTTAAGAAGTTGTCAAATCATACAAATACGTAATATTTAAACATGTTTAGTCGCTAAATCGATTTTGCTGGCAAAGTCGATGGAAGAGCTCAGCACAATGCTCGAAGGCCTCAATCGAGTCTCCCAACGGGTAGGACTTAAAATGAACATGGACAAGACGAAAATTTTGTCGAATGTCCATGTTGTGCCTGCCCCAGTTATGGTTGAAAACTCGGCTCTTGAAGTTGTCGACGCGTATGTATACCTAGGACAAACAGTCCAATTAGGTAGGTCCAACTTCGAGAAAGAGGTCAATCGTCGAATCCAACTAGGATGGGCAGCGTTTGGGAAACTTCGCAACGTCTTTTCTTCCAACATACCTCAGTGTCTTCAGACGAAAGTCTTCAATCAGTGTGTGTTACCAGTGATGACATATGGAACCGAGACGTGGTCCTTCACTATTGCCCTTATTAATAAGCTCAGAGTCGCTTAACGAGCTATGGAGAGGGCTATGCTCGGGGTTTCTCTACGGGATCGAATCAGAAATGAGGAGATACGTAGGAGAACTCAAGTCATCGACATAGCCCGACGGATAAGCACGTTGAAGTGGCAATGGCAGGCCATATAGCGCGCCAGAACAGATAGCCGATGGGGCCGGAAGGTTCTCGAGTGGAGGCCACGGACCGGCAAGCGCAGCGTAGGACGTCGACCTACAAGATGGGCAGACGACTTGGTAAGAATCGTAGGTCGGCGTTGGATTCAGGTCGCTTCCAACCGCAGTTCCTGGAGATCAATGAGGGAGGCCTTTGTCCAGCAGTGGACGTCCTACCGCTGATATGATGATGATCATAATGAGTCGCTAAATACGATGCCATAACCAACTAACTTGACTTACAGTTTCATTAAAATTTCAGGTAACGGGAGTTCATGTTATTTGGATACAAATTGCAGTTTTTTTTTATTTCAGACTTTTGCCTATATTAGCACTGTGGGATGACTGGTGTACCCTGTGAATTTTGTCAGAGTTCAGTTTTTATTATGACTGTTAACTCAAAAACTATAAAGAGTATACGAAAAATAAAAACGGAGTATAAATTTACTAATGAATAAATAAAAATAACTATTATTTGACTTCGCATTTGACCAGTTAGCCTCTTTTTTTTTATCCCACTTCAACCCCAATATCTCAACAACCCCCCCACATTTTTAGCTCATTTAGTCGCACCAAAATTGTGCTATCACTACCTACCTTTGTATTAAATTTCACGATGATCGGATCTACGCTTCGAAAGTTATCCTCGGACAAACATACAATGCCGATTTGCCCAAGTTTATTTAGAGATCTTGCTTCGCTCGATCAATAAAATGGAGTTGGGGCAGGCTTTTTTTGCCCAGCAGTGCAAACATACAATGCCGATTTGCCCAAGTTTATTTAGAGATCTTGCTTCGCTCGATCAATAAAATGGAGTTGGGGCAGGCTTTTTTTGCCCAGCAGTGGGAAATTTAGTTAAGTTAAAAAAGGCGCGGGATGTAAGCTTATCCAATCAACTATTTAGTTATCCAACGTTATCGATTCATCCGAACACTCAATCATGCCACAGTCGAACAATTGCGGTAAAGTCGGTCGACTTGTCCACCATACCGTGGTTAATCATTACACCCTATAGTTCGTTAGTTCGGTATTCAATGCGTGGGTATCGAGACGTTGCAGTTTTTGCCTCAATGCTGTGCCTAACGAACTGGAAGGCCATCCTTGATAATATTCCTGACCAGTTGGCGGTTTTGATGCTGTATTGAATGAATGAAAACACTTTATTGTACACACACCACAAAAGAAAAAAAAAATATTACTATGTAAGGTGTTTGATAATATACACACAAAAATGAAAGGGGTTATTTTGATGAGCCTAATAAATTAATTTGTGAAATGTTAACCATAGAAATGTGAAATTCATTTTGGCAAATAAAAACAAACATTTTATTAAACTTATGTTGTGCTATTGCCTAATGCTTGCCATCTAACCACAGTTAATGTATTGGCGACGTCTCGAGATATCTCTTGTTGTCCCTTTTTAACCCAAAACCCTCAACCATTTCCGAAGGAGATATCAAATCAGCCTTTATTTTTGGATATCGATTTCAAGATTAGGCAGTAAGTTTTATATCGAATTAATAAACTAAACTTACTTGATTTTCTTTAAAATTTGATAAAATAACTAGTTGGTTTTTTTTCGAGAAGTATTTTTTTATGTTTTGAGAAATCGTCACTTGAATATCAACATTATATTGCCAAACAGCCTGTATAATGGTTCGCCCCGAACTGAGATCTCGCGAGTCTCCTACAACAAAAAAAAATTCTCATCGCACGCGCACACACGACGACAGTCGCGCGACCGCGCACTACTGAGTCAGTCTCGCTGTGAGCGCTGAGGAAAGTGCACGTGTTTATTTTATTGAGAATCTCAACATGTATACGTTCGATGTCGATGTGTTCATTACCTTGCGCCTTTGCATTCATAAGCACCAGGACAAGTACAACTAGAGGCTCCATATTCACTCACAAGATGAACAACACGCCTGTCTCTCTCTACTACTAATGATCGCTTCCTGTACGACGTCTGTCGTAACTACTGGTCGCCGACGCAAGCGACAGTTCCGTGACTAGTCGTGGCGACAAGACGCCAGATGAAAACGACAACGCCGCGTCTTGTCACGGCGACTAGACGCGGCGACAAGTCGCTCAGTTTGCGATGACCCTTAGGGCGACTCGCGCGACGATGCCTAAACGTATTTAATGGCTGAATATGATTTAAAGAGTCAAAACATACAAATTCATAAAATTTAAACATGTTTAGTTGCTAAATACGTTTAGAAATCGTTGTGCAAGCCGCCCTTAATCTTTGATTAATAAAATATTGCCAGGAAATGCAGAACCAAATAACTTGACCAATAGTTTCATTACAGGTAACGATAGTTCATGTAACTTGTTTTTTTTTGAGTTGGAAATTGCAGTTATTTAGGATTTTAGACTTTTCCCTATATTTGTGTCACTAAAGCTACACGCATACCAAATTTCAGCACTGTGGGGTCACTGGTGTACCCTGTGAATTTTGTCAAAGTTCAGTTTTCATAAAACTACAAAGTTTAAACTAAAAATATAAACAGGATCAAAATGTACCTATAAAGACCTTTTATTAGACGTGCCACATAACCGGATAGTCCCATTTTATTTATTTTTTACTTCTCTTAAACTCCAATATCTCAACAATCCTCCAACATTTTAGCTCATTTAGTCACACCAATGTGTGCCATCACTACCTACCTATATATCAAATTTCACGATGATCGGATCAACGCTTCGAAAGTTATCCTCGGACAAACAAACATATATACATACATACATACAACCTCAATTGGCCCAAGTTAATGTAGACATCTCGCTTTGCTCGATCAATGATAAAAACTGGCTTTTTGTCTTTTTTTCCCTGCAATATAATTAAGGTCGAATACTCGGTACACGGCCGTTAATACACGGTGCTCGTGCTACCAAACACGATAATCGAATGAACAATCGGCGTTCAAAGTTTACCACCCATTTGTTATAAACGGTGTGTTACAAAATGTGGATACTTTCTTTGTTGAGTGTAACACGTCGGTATTGAAAAAGTTTTATTTTCATCATAAAGTAACTGTTTTAACTACGTTGTTGTCTTGCTGATGACTTTAGTACTGTTTAATTAAGGCTGTATTAATCAACCCTTAATTATTGTGCTATGACACGTGTTTCTAATTGTATTTATGTACTTCCCAACTTGTCCTTGAATGTTTTAATGTGAATTTTTGAAATTTGTATGTATGATTATATTCTGTAAAACTTATGACCTTTCCAAGTGTACACACGGCTACACATCAAGCTATACATTTCCAGTATAAGATGATCTCGCATTGTGTAAACTTTTCGTAGAATGAGAGGTCAGCTTATACTGGAAATGTATAGCTTGATGTGTAGCCGTGTGTAAGTAAAATGTATCTTTATTGAATAAAAATATTTTGATTTGATTTATTCGTTATTTACACTAGCCGCATAATCAAATGCCCTCAGTTACTACGGTTTAAAAAAAAATTCAATAAGAAAAACCCTTACCAAAATATATAGGTACATAACATATTATGCCATATCCGTTATAACGACTTTTAAATCTCTTATAAAAGTATTTTAAGCAAATAAGATTAAACCTTCTCTAGATCGAAATTTATTTATTTATTGCAGTCTACCATGGTACATGCTTACCTAGAAGAAACCTATTCACTCGCGACTTGAAGACCTCTAGGTTGTAGTTACCAGGAAACACAGACTCCGGCAAGGCATTCCACTCCTTAGCGGTGCGCATATAAAGGTGGAAGAAAACCGCTTTGTGCGTATGGGAGGTATGTCTACAATGAAGCGGTGGCGCATCGCAGAGCGTCTGGTTATCCGATGATAGAAAAGAGATGGTGGGATCAGCTTGAAAAGCTCCGCAGCACACTCTCCAAAATGTATCTAATAAAAAACCTTTCGACGATGCTCGAGGCTGTAGAGCCTAGAAGCTCATTTGCAATGACGAGTTAGGAAATCTAACTCGTCATTGCAAATGAGCTTCTTGGCTCTTCTCTCGATTGAATCTAGAGCCTCTAGCTGGTATTTTCCTGATATTCATATACAAGAATATTGGATTTGGCAGTAAAAGTTTTTATCAGCCTTCTTTGTTTTGATGTCAACTCAAAGTAACTCAAGGTAAATATGATATTTTTTTTATTCGGTTGAGTGTGAGGCTGGTTTAGTTATAAACCTCTCGTATCATGATAACCCTGATCTACTTATACAAAGTTTTTGTCGTGGGTGTGAAAAACAAGAACCAACCTCAGAAACACATTAGCAAATGTAACATCATACTGGGTCAGATAGTATTTTGTGACGTCATCACGTGAATGACTGGCACTGAGAGACACTCAAGAAAAGGAAGAAGAATCGTATTTTACAATTTTTCGCGATCACTGTACCTCAATACGTAATAACTGATTTAAACAGGCATTTAACGAGTATGCACATTCTTGCGACCACAGCTGTTGCAACACTGTCAAAACGTTCAATTCGTGAACCTTCATGAGTTCGATCCGCACCGAACTCCGTCTCACCTCGCACTACGCGCCGCAGCGATCGGGATTTATAATAAATATTGAGGTTAATCAAGAAAGATTTTTTTAAATACTTGGAGATGAAACAAGCTTATAGGCCCCCTGATGTCAAGTGCCAAGGTAACCACCTCCTATAACAAAATACATAAGTAAAACATGATAACTCATTTGAAAGGTTATTTATTGCGTCAAATAATTCTGTCATTCTCTGTTATTAATTATTAAAGTATTCTTCAAAGTATAACAGGTCTTATTAAGACATAACTTTAATTTGTGCCGAAATAAAAAAAAATAGATTTAATAGTAAACAATAATAAACTTCAATCATTATTATAAATACGGGATTTATCACGTACCGTCTTATCGGTGTTTCGACCGACAATGTTTCGCTCCGAATAACGTCTCGCCTCGCACGAGGCCGCCTCGTGCGAGGCGAGACGTTATTCGGAGCGAAACATTGTCGGTCGAAACACCGATAAGACGGTACGTGATAAATCCCGTATTGATAATAATGATTGAAATCAATCACGAAAGTTTTCTATGTAAAATAGTAAACTTTGAATATCGATACTGACCGACAAATCGAATTGGACCAATGAAGTAATCTCACAAGATATTTAAACAAAAACTATAGCGATAAAATTGTAAACTACCTTAAATTAATCAACGCCCAAAAGAAGTTTAATCAAAAAAGAAACGAAACGCAAAGATTAAATAAACGAACAACAAATTATCCAATTAGATTTCCCAACGCTCCAGGACCCGGGAAGGGTCGTGCAAACCCGTTAAATCACTCCTGTATTATCGTGACAAATGTTACTTTAATTTCAGCACCGTATGCCGTAGTCAGAACATTCGTTTAGCAATAACTGAAGAAAATAATAACCGTGTACGGCAAAACACACTTCGCTTATCGTGGCTAAAAGATGAAAAGATCTCCTATGTGACGATGATTGACAAACCCTGTTATAACTGGGGTGTATCAATAGATCCATTGACGAATTCCATATCCGGATCGTAAGACACACTTATAACTTCAAAGCATTTTACTATAGCTAGTTAGCTAGACTAGATCCATTGACGAATTCCATATCCGGATCGTAAGACACACTTATAACTTAAAATAAAATGCTTTGAAGTTACAAGTGTGTCATATCTAGGCAATATTTTAAAAAGAGTTAACCGAAAAAACTCCTAAACCGTACGAAAATTAACTTAAAGTTCAGCACCACGATATGACGTAGACAGATCATTTACTTAGCAATAAGTCATAAAGGAAATGGGGCGGAAAATGTGCTGCGCAGTGATGAAACGTGCCTTATTGGTCTCTGCATAATCCTGTTCCGGATATATAAAAATGATTTCATATTGAATCATTTTTGCGGACCGTTGGGTACGGCCTGCACCCAACAGCTCCAAGCGAACTTAATAATTTTTAAAAGGATAACTGGGCATAGATTTAATATCAGAAATAATAAATGTACAGGTATTTGTGCCTGTCTTACCATGAAATATTCGATTCTAGAATCTTCATAAAAATACAATAATATATATACCTACCTATATATATATACCTAGTCAGGTCATAAGTTTTGTCACACAGTAAAAACTTTTCTTTTAGAATGCTGGCCACAAAAAAGTTTAAAGAATTCGAATTTCGAATTGTTCATGAAAATAAAAATGTATACTTGTTAGAATTTTACTCATTTTTTAATATGGAGTGGACGCTTAAAGAAGACCGTGTTGCAGTTATTGTGTTGCATCGTTGCGGTTACGCGCCAATTCAAATTTTTGACATACTGAAAAATTTGAATATAACCAAAAGATTCGTTTATCGCACCATCAAACGATACAATGAAGACTCTAGTGTAGATGACAGGTCAAGAAGTGGTCGCCCTCGGTCTGTTAGGACTCCAGCAGTGATAAAAGCTGTGAAGGCGCGAATTCAAAGAAATCCCAAACGTAAGCAGAAACTGTTGGCCCTTCAGATGGGGTTAAGCAGAACCACGGTGAAAAGGGTGTTAAATGAAGACTTATGGCTTCGGGCATATCGAAGAAAAACAGGACATCGTTTGAATGCTCGTCTAATGGACCTGAGACTGAAGAGATGCCGCGCTTTGTTGAAGCGGTACGCGGGAAAAAAATATCGGGAAATTCTTTTTTCGGATGAAAAAAATTTTACTGTAGAAGAGAGCTACAACAAACAAAATGATAAGGTGTACGCACACAGTAGTGAAGAAGCGAGCAACCGTATTCCGCGTGTCCAACGAGGTAATTTTCCATCCTCGCTCATGGTATGGTTGGGAGTTTCTTATTGGGGCTTAACAGAGGTACATTTTTGTGAGAAAGGTGTAAAAACGAATGCAGTTGTGTATCAAAATACAGTCCTGACGAACCTTGTGGAACCAGTTTCTCATACCATGTTCAATAACAGGCACTGGGTATTCCAACAAGATTCGGCGCCAGCTCATAGAGCGAAGAGCACACAAGACTGGCTTGCGGCGCGTGAAATCGACTTCATCCGGCACGAAGACTGGCCCTCCTCCAGTCCAGATTTGAATCCGTTAGATTACAAGATATGGCAACACTTGGAGGAAAAGGCGTGCTCAAAGCCTCATCCCAATTTGGAGTCACTCAAGACATCCTTGATTAAAGCAGCCGCCGATATTGACATGGACCTCGTTCGTGCTGCGATAGACGACTGACCGCGCAGATTGAAGGCCTGTATTCAAAATCACGGAGGTCATTTTGAATAAACTTTAGTGTCATAAGAATCTATGTTTTGTTAAGTTCATTTTGGTATATAAATGGTTATATAATGAATAAACTTGTTTAAATTATTTTATATTAAACATGTGACATAATTTATGACCTGACTAGGTATATATAAAAGAAAGTCGTGTTAGTTACACTATTTATAACTCAAGAACGGCTAAACCGATTTGGCTGAAAATTGGTGGGGAGGTAGCTTATAACCAGGAGACGGACATATGATACTTTTTATCCCGTTTGACCGCGTTCCCGTGTGACGTGATATAAAACGTCAAAGAGAATACAAGTCACTATAAAACGTGGTATAACAAAAACGCATTTGACATGGAATAACAAAACCCAAATGATAGCTAAACGTAGTTTTGTCCATGGTTAAGTATGATTTTAAAATGATGGCCGGGGACAACAATTGACAATTCTACCAGGGTGACGTATATTGACAGCCCGCGTTATATGCATGTCAAGGCGGTACGAAGTACGGCGGGTCTACTAGTTTAATATAAATTAGGTAGTTAGGGTGGGTAGGACGGTTGTGTAACTATAAAAGGTTTACGTAAAGGTGACGGGTTTTTACTTTTAAATTTGCAATGTATGTATGTTTGTCCGGGTGGAATTTTGCAACTGAATTTTAAACCCGTTTCTCTCAACCGATTGAGCTGAAACTTTAAATACATATGTAACTTCGGTGACAATGCAATAATATGGTACCATGGAGGTGGTCTCATGATGGAGACGGATGCTAGACAACGGAACTTCTGAATGAATTATAGTAGGCTACTAGTGCTGGAGCTTATTTGAAACTGCTTGCGGTTCCGATTATGAATTTTATATAAGCTGGTTTTGAAACTTATTAAGTATTTAAATAATGTTGTGTGGCTCGAGTGTCTCTAAGCACCGAGACAAACCTTTAAGGTGTTACAGTGCTATGTATTTTACTATTAGTATGTAAATTTGCGTCGAATATATAAATAATATTAAAGGTCGTACAACCGCGGAGATGTTAAAAATATTTTCGGAATTGCTAAATGTGATTTTTGTAACTTTATCCGTGAACGGAAATAAAATTGAACGCTTCCTTGACGATCCTTCTCATTTTTGACGTGTAATATGGCATGCAACGTTTGATCAAACTGAAGGGTGATGCTGCCTGTGGAGACCGCAATAAGATTCTAATTCGGCTAAAGTTGACTTAGTCTCAAATTACTCAAGGTTGCCTTGTTTTATTTTATTATTGGCCTGCGTTTGAGCACGATCTCGCCTGATGGTAAGCGATGATGCGATCTACGATGGTACACGCTTGCCTAGAAGAAACCTGTTCACTCGCGACTTAGAGATACCCAGGCTGTAGCTATCAGGAAACACAGACTCTGGCAAGGAGTTCCACTCTCTGGTGGTGCGCATAATAAAGGTCGAAGAGAACCGCTTTGTGCGAAAGGGAGGTATTTCTACCATATAGTGGTGGCGCATCGCAGAGCGTCTAGTTGTCCGTTGATAGAATGGAGATGTTGGGATCAGGTTGAAAAGTTCCGCCACACACTCCCCGAAATGTACTCGATAAAAAACCGAGAGGCTAGCAACCTTTCGTCGATGCTCCAGGTTGAGGAGCCTTGCATCAACTAGCTCATCGTTGCCTATGAGCTTCTTGGCTCTTCTCTCAATTGATTCCAGAGCTTTAACTTGGTACTTCGCTGATCCGTCCCAGAGGTGAGAACAGTACTCCAAACACGATCGGACTTGTGCTTGGTACAAGTTGAGCAACTGTCCCGGTGTGAAGTAGTGTCTCATCTTGGCGAGAGACTTACTGTTAGTGACGCGCTCAGTTTGCGTACGTAGTTTTTAAATTAAGTTTTTTATATTATAACGTCAATGTAGGGTAGGCGAGTCTGTCCGCCTCGACTTTCGCGAGCGGGTGCGCTGCCATGCACTGCGCTATATATTTTGTCAAAAACTCATTAAAATATTGTACTTTTGGCCTAATTACGTCTAATAAGCGCTAAACAAGTGCTGTGCTGTGTTTTTGTGTCCTAAAAAGACTCCCACGAACTACACTTATGCTGAGCTGAACGCCATTTTGGTACGCAGACACATGAGTCGAACTTTTTTTATTGGATTCAATTGTATCTACTGTTCTTTAAAATTATTTCATGTGTCATTTTTTGTGTGCCAAATAAATAATTATTCTATTCTATTCTACTTACTTTAAAAGATAAAATTCATTGTCATCATATCTACCACTGCTGCTGACTTCATTTCAGACCGCCCATTCTACTAAATTCATTTTTAAATAACTAATATCATAATACGTATTTACCTTGGCATCGGAACAGTTCTTGTGTCTATCAAATTACAAGAATTGAGGTACAATTTTCGCGTTTTCAGAGTGGGCCTTCTGCTACGTTTATTTTTCTGTGGTGAAATGTCAGAAAAGTTAGGAACGCCATCTTTCAGCCGTTGTAAGCTCATTCTTATTCTTATGGGAAGTGGGTTATGACATATGTCTTCTTAACGTCCCCTACATTTGGGGGACTTTGATGTATTGAGGGGTTTTTGAGGTTTACTGTATTGATGAATATTAATGTGATTTTGAAGACGTGGCCTTTCTAACTTGGAAATAAATGCAAAAGTTTTTTGTGTGTGTGTAGTCTTCTTACTTTTGCATAAAGCACTAGCTGTTTCCCGCGACTTCGTACGCTTTACAATACAAAATGTGTAGGTAACCTAGAAATAAAGCTAAACTCGCTGTTGCAACTTGACTTGACACCCCATTTTTATCCGATGGGACCTGGTTTATGGGATAAAAAGTAGCCTATGTGTTAATCCAGGTTATAATCTACCTATACACTATATTTTATCGAAATCGGTTTTACCGTTACGATGTGATTGAGTAACAAACAAACAATTAAATAAACAACCATCCAAACTTTCAAATTTATAATATTAGTGTCATTTAGATAGCTTGGGGTTGATAATTTTTGCGTAATTCTTCTTTTTACTAATGTTACACTAACAACTTCAAGTTTAGTATTTATTTATGGAAAGTAGATTTATAGTCATGGCAATCGTATTCTAGGGCGCTCTCCGGCTAGGTGGAATGATATCGTAAGAAAGGAGGCGAGTAAAAAGTAGATGAGAAGAGTCCACGGCTGGGCTCAGTGGCGCGTATTGTGAGAGGCCTATGTCCTTATACACTGCTGAACATAAGCCTCTCCCAAATGGAGCCACTAAGCCAGACGTTCGGCTCTTAATTACTAGTGGTTCGCCCCGAACTGAGATCTCGCGAGTCTGCGAATAAAATAAAAAAATATTTGTAATCTTTGACTATCAAAATAGTGTCACGATATAATAACCAACTTACTTGATCTACAGTTTCATTTAATTTACAGTTAGCGGGAGTTCATGTAACCTGGTTATACTTTTTTGGGGTACTTATTCCAGTTATTCTGCATTTCAGACTATATTTGTGTCTTTTAAGCTACACGCATACACATATTACAGCACTGTGGCGTCATTGGTAGACCCTGTGAATTTTGTCAAATTTTAGTTTTTAATATAGCTAATAACTCAAAAACTATAAGAACTTAACTAAAAATAAAAAGCAATCTAAATATACTAATGAATACTTTTCATTTGACGTTCCACTTGACCTAATAGATTTTCAGTTTTTTTTACCCCTCTTGAACCCCAATATTTCAACAACTGCTAAACATTTTTAGCTCATTTAGTCACAAGAAAATTGTGCCATCACTACCTACCTATGTATAAAATTTCACGATGATCAAATCAACGTTTCGAAAGTTATTCTCGGACAAACAAACATACATACATACAACGCCGATTTACCCAAGTTGATTTCGAGATTTCGCTTCGCTCGATCAACAACTTTCTTGAGCAATCCCACCTTCCTTAAACATTGATTTAAATAATGTGGGAACCTTCTTTAATGGCGGCTTCCTATATCCGTCGGTAACCAGCTACGACTCGTTTCTCCTTGAAAACGTGTCAAAAGTTTGACACTTTTTGAAGGAGATACGAGGCGTAGTCGGTTACCGACGGATATAGGAACCCGCCATAAGTAATTGTAATTTCTGTAATATATTTATTTTCAGTGACCTTTTTTACATGTGATTAAAAAGAAGGTGAACACTGGACACTGCGTTAGTAAAATACTGTGTCGCAGTTTCCAGTGCCCGTACATACAATTTAAATGAGTTAGACGTTTTACTTAGAAAACTTTCGTGATTGATTTCAATCATTATTATAAATACGGAATTTATCACGTACCGTCTTATCGGTGTTTCAACTGACAATGTTTCGGTTCAATTCGTGAACCTTCATCAGGGTGAGTGCGATCCGCTCCGAATAACGTCTCGCCTCGCACTGCGCGCCGCTGCTCTCTGCGCGCGAGTGGACGGGCGGGGTGGTGGGGATTTGGTCAACGAAAGCACAGTGCGTTGACCCACTGTGTCATCATCATTATCATCACTGCTGCTCTCTTCTGTAGTTCTTGGTACAGGCAAACACACAACACTAACTATGTCTCTACCAGGTTCACTCACTCTTCTGTCACTTGCACCATGAAGACATGGCCTCCAGGCCGGCGGTCGAAACACCGATAAGACGGTACGTGATAAATCCCGTATTTATAATAATAAGTTAGACATTCCTGATTACAGGTAGGTTACAATTTGCTAATTTACAAAATTTTGATTTAAATAGGAAAACTTAAATAAACTTACATGTTATGTCATGGTAACTCGGCGTTTTGTAAGTATGACTGTGTGTGTGAATGTGTTTTACATGTTTGTGTTAAGTCATTGCTGTTCATAGCCGACGGGCGCCGCGAACTACGTTCACCAAATTATTTAGTATGCACTTTAAAATAATCTTAATAAATTCATTTTTATATAAAGTTATTGAAACACAATCAGAAATTCTAGTTGTTAACTACTAGAAGCTGGAAGGATAATTTCAATTAGATTTTAAAATAGGCCGTATCTATAGAAACTGTAATTTAATATCTCCAATTTCTAAACAATGAATCTTTCTAACTGGGTCAGGTAAACGAATGAATCCGTTTTAACAGAGTTACCAGAGTTTCGACAAATATTGAATTTCTTAAATTAACAGTTTCCGAAAATAATATTAAATGATTTTTAGTTCGGGTGTTTTTTTGTGAAAGTTTAATTAAATGTATATTGATACTAAAGGAACTTTGTAAAACTTCAAAACAACATACGCTTAGGGCGACTTGCGTAACTATACTTAAACGTATTTAGTGGCTAAATGTGATTTAAGAAATACTGTACCCATCTTTGGCACGGAGCTCCAAAGTACCAATTGTTTCGTTATGACTCCCTTCAGAGAAGAGCCATTAGAATCATCGGTGATCCCAAACTCGCCGACAAGCTGGAACCGCTGAGTCAACGCCGTGACATCGGATCGCTCAGTGTATTCTACCGCCTGTATAATGGGGAATGTTCTCAGGAGCTATTTGATCTCATCCCGTCGTCGAGATTTTACCACCGCACTTCTCGACAACGTACTAAAGCTCATCCACATATCATCGACAATTGGGTATCACGCACCACACGCTTCAAGCGATCTTTTCTACCCCATACTTGCAAGATGTGGAATGAGCTACCATCTGAGGTTTTCCCATTAGACTACGACATGGCACGCTTCAAGAAAAATGTAAAGAGGTTTCTACAGTGTAGGGAATGCATCGACAATACCCCGGGTGTTGCCGGTGTCAATAGGCGACGGTGACCGCTTACCATCAGGTAGCCTGTTTCCCCACAAATAACATAAAAAAAGGAGTTATCAAATCATACAAATACGTCAACTATAAACATGTATAGTTGGTAATTCGTTTAAGGATCGTTGTTTGGGTTATTATCAAAACAATTGAGCGACTAGTGATTAAATTGCAACATAATGCTCGATTAAGATGGATCAAAAGGTACGCAGATTAAGAGCTCTATTTTAGCAAAAACTTGTCTTATTTCGATTTATAAATGCAAAATTACAAAGACAGTAGTTTAAAATTAGTTGGTTTAATTACAAATAACACAAAATCTTTGTGTCTAAATATTTTTTTTACAGTAAACATAATTAATTCGAAAGATTAAATATGACGGTAAAATAGATCGTCTTTCAATGTTTACAGTAACGATTACGCTCCAGAGGCAACGTAACGATTATCTAACTTGTCCCTACTCAACGAGATCCTACTAGAACATAATAAACGGACCGTTAAGGGCTGCTAACTCATAACAAACATTACCAGCCTTTTTATAATCGTTTCCTTTCGCCCTTCAAAGGACGTAACCCTAATTTAAGTAAGTATAAACGCTTACTCATCTCACAACAAAAGAGATAATGATACTCACGAAGTATTTTTTGTTAGAAAATGACGAGAAGTGTTTGTCCCTCTTAAATTTTGAGCTGTATTTTAAATAACGTCCATTAAAATAATGTAGGAGGTTTGTAATTCGGATGTTCATGTCTTCTAAATCATTTACATTTTTGACCTCCGTGGCGCATTGGGCGAATGAGACGCAGGAGGTAGCGGCTTCGATTCCTGCCACGGAACAAATGTTTGCATGATCTACAGATATTTGTCTTGTTTTTGGTAGTTATTCTATATAAACTCCTCTCATCTTAGTTAGCCATAATTAATAGGAAATACATAGTTAACGTGCAAAGCTAATTAGCTCTTTAGATTAGGTGTGTCCACGAATCCAACTCGACTGGGCAGCGGTCGGGAAACTGCGCTACGTCTTCTCGTCCAAAATATCTGTGACGAAAATCTTAGATCTGTGTGTTAACAGTGATGACACCGATCTTCATGTCGGAGGAAAAAAAGTTGAACATACAAAAAAAAGTGATGACATAAATCATAAATTCAAAAAAAATCTAAATTCAAAATTGTTTATTTGGAACTATTAACACAATAAATACAAGCATATTATTAAACGTTGGCAACTGCAAAAGTTATATAAAACTGAGTAGTAGTGCCAGCGCCCTCCTCCTTAACATAGAGATAAGTTCCTAAATGTATTGTGGTACAAGATACAGTACGGTACAGATACTAGATATAAACAAATTAAGTAAAATGAGTAAAAAAAAAGGAATAAAATTACAAAATAAAGTCTTAAAACCAAGTAATGAAATAAAATATTACCATTTTGTGCGACAACAGCGGTATGGGAGATAGGATTCGGGGAGGGAGGTAATGTTGGGCGTAGGAGTAATTAGGTACATAATATTTATGAAGAAATACATAATTATATAATATATTATGTTATTTGCCAATATTATTAATAAATACAAATGTTTTTAGGAGGAACTTTTTAAGAGATCAATGATTCATTCATTTGCAAATATGGGTTAATATCGCAAAGAAAGGTAGGCTCTCACTACAGGCCTCTAAAAAAGCCTAAGGTGGCACAGCACTCAGCAGCTCATGTTTGTGTTTCTCAACGATAATGTATCACAAATGAGGAGATTCGTGGACAAACAACTCACTGACAGCACAAAGGATTGGCAGCTGAAGTGATAGTGGGCAGGGCTTAGTTCGAAGAACTGACGTTTTCTCAGAATATTATCCTTCGCCATTTTGAGCACTTATAAAATGCGTACATCATTTTTTGAAGAAAAGAAAGCATAAAAGAAAGTTACTTTTAAAGTTAGTAAGCATCTTAGAGCTTGTAAACACAGATGCACATAGACATTATTAATGTACTAAGACAGTGGAGGGACATGTTCATCTTCTGTTTTTTTTTATTTTAAGTTTTTCACTTTTATAGTGTGCTTAAAATTAATAAATTAATGTCCATGGCAACGAGATGATCCCCAACAACAAACGCCGCATCAAGATTGACATATCGCTTATGGGTTATTCAGAAAATTGAATATTTATTAATTGATCGTGCGAATCTCTAAAACAACTTGGGCAAATTGGCGTTGTATGTATGTTTGTTTGTCCGAGGATCACTTTTGAAACGTTTATCTGATCATCGTTAAATTTGGTACATAGGTAGTGATAACACAATTTTGGTGTGGACTAAATGAGCTCAACATGTGGGGAGGTTGTTGAGATATAAGGAGTTATAGAGGGGTAAAAAAAACTAAATAGGACTATCCTGTCAAATGAGACGTCCAGTAATAGGTCTTTTTGAGTACATTTTAACCTTATATGTATTTTTAGTTTAAGCGGTGTAGTGTTTAAGTTATTAGTGATAATAAAAACTGAGTTTTGACAAAATTCACAGGATACACCACAGACCCCACAGTGCTGAAATTTGGTATGCATGTAGCTTTAGTGACACAAATATAGGTAAAAGTCTGAAATCAAGAATAACTGCAATTTGTACCCAAAAAATAATCATTTTACATGAACTCCCGTTACCTGTAATTTGAATGAAACTGTAGGTCAAGTAATTTGAATATGCATTTCAGGGCACTAAGTTGATAGTCAAAGATTACGCGAGATCTCAGTTCGGGGCGAACCACTAGTTAGGTAACAGCACACTTGTAACCTGCTGTCGTCCTAACTTTCCCTTTAACTATGTTGGCTCGATGAATAAATAAAGTAAATATAAATATTGCTGGAAATTTCACACAGCGCTATCTAGTCCCAAACTAAGCAGAACTGGTATTATGGGAACCTGACAACTAATATAATACATATATACATACATTTAATCTTTCTTTGAATGTTTCTTATTAATAATAAATTTCTCTTTCTCAAAATATTAAATCAATTTCACAAACTTCTGACGAAATAATGATCTTAATATGGCATTTCTAACAAAGGTTATTACGAAATTCATCGGATGTTGAAAGGGCTCGTTAGCTAAACTACGTTCCTCGCATTAGAGGGGTTAGACATGAATTTGTCATTGTACTCTAAATGATAAGTTATTTGGATACGTTTCTGTTTTATTACGGACTTACTATCTGAATAAATGAATGAATTATAAAAGAAAAACAGGACAAAAAAGAACAAAATGGAAAATGGGCTTTTTCCCTGCAGTGAGTTTTATCACTTAAAACCTTTATAATACATCCTTACCACAGCCTCGAGCATCGTCGAAAGGTTGCAAGCCTCTCAGTTTTTTATCGGATACATTTCGCAGAGTGTGCTGCGGACAACCAGATGCTCCGCGATGCGCCACCGCTACGTGGTAGACATACCTCCTATACGCATAAAGCGGTACTCTTCCACCTTTATTATACGCATTGCCAAGGAGTGGAACGCCTTGCCTGAGTTTGTGTTTCCTGATGACTATAACCTAGGGGTCTTCATGTTTTAATTTGATAAATGAATATTTAATTTAAACTTATTTTAATAAATCAATGAATAAACTATTAGTACATCGTTCAAATGGTTCGTGTACGCTTTTATGACAAACTCCCAAGTGATATACAAAAAAAATTGACAATTGCGAGTCGGACTCGCGCACGAAGGGTGCCGTACCATCTATAATATAAAAATAACTCGCAAAATGTGTTGGTAAGCGCATAACTCAACAACGCCTGGACCAATTTGGACAAATTTTTTTTGTTGTATTTCTTATTGTCAGGAGAAGGTTCTTATGAAAGAAAAATATAATAAAATTGCGCGCAAAATTAGAAAATTTAAAAATACTTAACCACCATATAAAATTATTTATAATCTAACCTTAGCGCTTTTATAATGTAACCTTATGACGTTTGACATAGAATTGACAGAATGCGTGCTGCAAATATCGTCAAAGAGGATGTAAAAAAATTAATATCGTTTGAAACAGATGCTTCGGTAGGAGTTATCCCGAGATATATTGTCTATATATATAAAAATTAATTGCTGTTCGTTAGTCTCGCTAAAACTCGAGAACGGGTGGAGCGATTTGGCTAATTTTGGTATTGAATTATTTGTGGAAGTCATTCATTTTCTCATACATAATGATGGCCGGGGACAACAATTGACAATTCTACCAGGGTGACTTAAATTCACAGCCCGCGTTATACCTATGCTGTCAAGCCGATACGAAGTTCGGCGGGACCACTAGTTATCTATAAAAAAGGCAAACAAATCACGTTTGTTGTATGGGAACCCTCCTATCCCCTCCCCTACCCTGTAAATATTATTTATTTATTAATTTTGATTTTACTGAGCCCTTCGTGCGCGAATCCGACTCGCACTTGGTCGGTTTTATTTGTGATAAGTTTTCCATTAGTGCGTGACGTCTTCTCGTTCAAAATACTTCACAGTATGAAGTCGAATGTCTTTGACCAGTGTGATGAGATATAGCACAAAAACGTGGTCTCTCACTATGGACTTCATAAAAACGCTCAAGGTCGCTCAACGTGCTATGGAGTGGGCTATACTTAGTGTTTCTCTAAGAGGTCGAATCAGGAGTTAGGAGATCCGTAGACAAACCAAGGTCACAGACGTAGTTTATGGCTGCAAATAGGATTAAAAGGATTATATTGGAGACATTTTCCCACCAGAACGATAGCATAGGTTAAGAAAAAAAAATCATACATACCTATATACTATGAACTTCGGCAGTCGGGAAAAACACGGTATTAATACAAACACAACCGGAAAATATGAAGAGTACTCAACTCAGTACACGCGCTATGATCCTTCAAACAACCACAGTTTGATAATTAGTGTAGGCTTCATTCTATGGGCTAACAAGTACCCTCGGCTTAAGTACTCGCGTAACAGAATGTGTAGATTAGTTCCCTTTGAAGGATAAGCCATGCTTTGAAATTTGTGTTAAAAGCGGGTTTTTATAGCTTGATCACCGGCTTTTAAAGCTAACTGTTTAAGCCCCTGTTTAAGACTTGGCCATCGATGTGACCAGCATTAGACGCTTACTTTCCAGCATTAAACAACTAAGTTTTTAATATAAAGAAATATTTTTGAACATTTCACACAGCGCTATCTAGCCCCAAACTAAGCAGAGCTTGTACTATGCTATGGGAACCAGATAACTGATATATTACTAATATACATTTTTTTTGTAAATACATACTTACGAGTATAATAAGTCTTCAATCAGTGTGTGTTACCAATGATGACATATGGAAACGAGACGTGGTCCTTCACTATTGGCCTTATGAATAAGCTCAGAGTCGCTCAACGAGCTATGGAGAGGGCTATGCTCGGGGTTTCTCTACGGGATCGAATCAGAAATGAGGAGATACGTAGGAGAACTCAAGTCACCGACATAGCCCGACGGATTAGCACGTTGGCACATTAGCAAGTGGCAATGGGCAGGCCATATAGCGCGCAGAACAGATGGCCGATGGGGCCGAAAGGTTCTCGAGTGGAGGCCACGGACCGGCAAGCGCAGCGTAGGACGTCCACCCACAAGATGGGCAGACGACTTGGTTAGAACCGCAGGTCGGCGTTGGATGCAGGCCGCTTCCAACCGCAGTTCCTGGAGATTTATGAGGGAGGCCTTTGTCCAGCAGTGGACGTCCTACGGCTGATATGATGATGATGATGAGTATAATATATATGGAGAAACAACCAGAACAGAACAAACAGAACATATATCTGTAAATCATGCAAACATTTGTTCCGCGGCAGGAATCGAACCCGCTACCTCCATCGTGTTAGCCGGCTATTCGCCCACTGCAACACGGAGGTCGTCGTGTTAGTTAGTATATATTTTGGTTTTTTTGAAGTGAAAACTTCTTTAGTTCATAGTGAAAACTTATTTAGGTGCGTTGAGCATTTTTTGAGATGAGTAAAAATCATTGAACTCCATTGACACCATGGACCTAGACTGATGACTTTGAAAAATTGAAGTTAAGAAAATTTTGAAATTAGTTTAGAAAATTAACTCTGTTGTGATAAACTTAAAGTATATTTTCCATTGTGCCTTAGACAAAGGCTAATCCGAGCCGAGAGAGATAGCAACCTCGGAGACCGTGTATATCGTTCTTTCATCTCGCCAGCCTAAAATAGTTTCGTTGGTTAACATTTTTGGCTCAAAAATTTTGGTCAATGAACTCTTATTTAAATTTTATTTATATAAATTTAAGTTAACATGAATATAATCTCCGTAATTTTGCTAGTAATAACAATACAATAACTGATAAAATACAATTTAAAACAAAACCTTTTTTAAGAGAAAACGTCTTTCGGCGCATTGAGCATTTTTTTTAAATGGGAAAAAAGCATTAAACTCGCGACACTGTTACCGACACCTGTCACTGACTACTGTCACTGACTGTTACTGGCACCTCTGAATATAAGTATATGTAGTGCAGTCTGCTTTTATTTAAGTTTTCACTTCTGTCGGCACTCCCTGAGTGCCACTTTTTAGGGTTCCGTAGCCAAATGGCAAAAAACGGAAACCTTATGGTTTCATCATGCCTGTCTGTCTGTATGTCCGTCCGTATGTCACAGCCTCTTTTTTCCGAAATTATAAGAAATTTGGTAAGTAGATGTAAGATTAAGATTATCACACAAAAATAAAAAAAACAATTAATTTTGGGGGTTTCCCATACTTAGAACTGAAACTCAATTTTTTTTTCATCTAACCCATACGTGTAGTGTATCTATGGATAGGTCTATAAAAATGATATTGAGATATCTAACATCATGTTTTTCTAAACCGAACAGTTAACGCAAGAGACACTTCCAAAGTGGTAAAATGTGCCCCCCCCCCCCCCCCCTGTAACTTCTAAAATAAGATAATGATAAAAAAATATATATATGTAGTACCATGCAAACTTCCACCGAAAGTTAGTTTGAACGAGAACTAGTAAGTAGTTTTTTTAATACGTCATAAATCGTAAACTGCAATTTACCTTTCATTTAATCAACTCAAATATAAAAAAAGTTACAACGAACTACGAGTACAAGAACTTTTTATATTATGTTACTTGCTAGTACGGAACCCTTCATGGGCGAGTCCGTCTCGCACTTGGTTGCTTTTTTTTTATTTACACTCAACACAGATGCAATAAAAATGTATCCATTTTATAATCAATTCAAAAAGATGTGATTACTGAAGTTATTTTGACTGAGTGCCTTCATGCTTCAGAGAGCATGCTAAGACAATTATGATTAAAGATAATTAAATATGCGGCTATGTTGCAATAGTCGTGGTCACAAGTTGATTAGAAACATCGGGCTAACAAATCAAAAAGGTACATATGCGATAAATACCCGTTTTAACGAACGATTATGTACAGTGATCGCGAAAGTTTGAAAAAATCATACTAAGATGTCAACTAGTGCCTGGCTATATCATATTTCCCAGCGCTGTTAACCTGTTTTTTCTGTATATTACGATCTCAAAAGACTTAGATAAGTTAGGGATAACTAGTAATCTCGCTAATTAATATCATTATACATGTAAAATTTTCGTTTCCTGAAACGCAGCCTCACTGAATAGAGTATATAATTTCCATGGATAAATCTACACTAAAATTATAAATTAGAAATTAACTCTGTTTATCTGTACTATGTATGCTATGTAGCAAATAATGACTACCTATGTCTATGTCTAAGCCTATATATATATGGATATGTTTATCTGCTGGTTTGTTACGTTACGACTGAACCGATTCCGATAAAATATGGTGGATATTTTTTTTATAATCAAATCCAAACTTCGTATTCAACTTCTGTTGTGAAATCAGAAATGTTTTGTCATTAAGTTTATAATAGGAATCTCCATTCGCTATTTACGCGTGAACGTACACGTAGCTACGAGTATGTATGGCGTAGCAGTGTCTACGGCCTCTACGGCGTAGCTTCTTCACGGCGTAGGGCCTTTTCGGAGTAGTTCCTTTAGAGCGCAGAGCTTCCGGGCTAGTAAAGACTATATATAATTTGTTTATTATGTTTAGTCGTGCTCGAGCCGTCGTACAGTGCGGACCTCTCTGGGGCGTCGTTACGCTGCCCGTTGAATATACGAAGATTCGATCGTCGTTAGTGGTCGAGGCAACATCGCCTATAAAAGGCTCCTCAGATCGCGCGGCACGCATTCGATCGTCGTTAGTGGTCGCCGCTATAGCATGCAGCGGCCACACCTTAGGAACCTAGGCTGGTAGAGGGGGGCTCGAGTGCCGAAACACTTTGTTGTAGCAACGGCGTGTTTCGGCCCTCGAGTCGGCACGGTCACTCCCCGTGCTAGTGCTCGTTGCTTCGGCGTCAACGCAATCCACCTCAAGTGGCGAGGCAACCAGGCAACTGTAGAAGGCCTGAAGGTAGCGATAGGAGTTTTTATCGTTGCCAGATACTGCGTCCTGTTCCCTTCCAGTCGTAGCGGTTCTCCGTTCCACTGGGTCAAGGGGAGTAAGGAGGAGAGGGTGCATCTGTGTACGGCGCGCACACTTATGCAACTTAATATATCCTGCGCATCTGACTTGGCTTTGTCATTCCGAGTTTAAAAAAGTCCTGGGCTTGGTCTAATACCTGGACACGGTTGGCCTAAGGAGAGGAGAGTGGTCGCTCTAGCACTGCATCGGGGTGACAGTGTGGTTCGGCAGCACTCTTTGAGACAAAGCAGCTTTATTTAGAGAGGCACTGCTTTCCTCGCTCAGCCGGGGAGGGGGCTAGAAAAGGTGCCCCAAACAAACGCTCATTCCTCGCAATAAGAATAAATCTAAAAACATGCAGATGAATATGACTTTTGGTGCGTGGAATGTACGTACTCTTTTAGACCGACCCAACAACCTCTGCCCAGAACGTAAAACCGCCATTGTGGCTCGCGAGCTCAAACGCTATGACGTCGACATAGCCGCTCTCAGCGAAACACATCTAGCTGACGAAGGTGAGCTTGTTGAACGTGGTGGTGGGTACACTTTCTTCTGGAAAGGCACACCAGCTTCTGAGCCTAGACGGTCAGGAGTAGGCTTTGCTATTAAAACTACTTTAGCCTCTAAGTTGGAAGAACATCCAGTTGCTATCTCTGATCGTGTCATGTCCTTACGTTTCCATCTTCGAAACAATAAATACTTAAATGTTATCAGCGTATATTCGCCAACACTCGACAAAAGTGATGACGTCAAGGACAAATTTTATGAGGAAGTGTCAGAAGTGCTGACTAAAATCCGGCGCTGTGAGAAAGTTTTGCTTCTTGGCGACTTTAATGCTCGCGTCGGACGTGATTTTGAAGCTTGGCCTCGGGTGATAGGGCGACATGGCATTGGTAACATGAACAGTAATGGGCAACTGTTACTAAGCCTCTGTTCCCAATTTCATCTGGGTATTACCAATACCATGTTTAGACTCCCAAATAAATACAAAACTACCTGGATGCACCCAAGGTCCAAGCATTGGCATCTTATTGATTATGCTATAGTCCGTCAACGGGATATAGCGGATGTCAAAGTAACGAGAGTAATGAGGGGCGCAAACTGTTGGTCGGATCACCGACTTGTTGTTACAAAACTATTTTTGCGTCTTAGCCCTTGCCGTAGACCTCGCAGGGCTAAGCATAACTGTCTTCATCTGAAAAAGCTAGAGTCTGCTGAAATATTGGCAAATTACAGGGAAGCTGTCAATACCTTTACAGCAGGCATACACCCCGAAGATGAACAGTTAGACGAGGGCTGGAAACTGTTAACTACAAATACCATCAATGCGGCTACTGAGATCTTAGGCCAAAAACCTCGTGTCTGTGAAGACTGGTTTGACGAAAATGATAATACATTGACAGTCGCCCTAGAAAAACACCGCCAGCTCCTTCGAAAGGGAAATCAGACAACTGCTTCTGAAAAAATAAAGGAGAGTACGAGCCAAATAAGGAGACTAACTCGAAACGCAAAAGATGAGTGGTGGCTGAACAAGGTTCGCTATATTCAGTGGCTTGCTGATTCGAATAGACTCGGCGATTTCTTTAACGAGATTAAAAAGTTAGTAGGAAGTCCACATCGAGTAAACGTACCACTGAAATCACTTTCAGGTACCCTCCTGGTAAGCAAAGGAGAAGTTCTTACTCGCTGGGCAGAACACTATAACAGCTTACTCAATGTGGATCGTTCTGCTGACATAAACTATTTAGCATCACTTCCTGCCTTACCACAAGCCGTAGATCTGGATCAGCCTCCTTCTCTTGAGGAAGTTATCATCGCCATCAAAGCGCAGAAAAACAATAAGGCTGTCGGCATCGATAACATACCAGGAGAACTATTAAAATATGGCGGAGATGAGTTGCACTACAAGATTTGGCAATTTTTCCAGCGCATGTGGGAAATGGAGTTCGTTCCTCCTAGTTTTGGCGTATCACTAATTTGCTCTTTGTATAAAAATAAAGGTGATCGATCTGTTTGCAACTCTTATAGGGGTATATCACTTCTGTCTACTCCAGGAAAAACTTTTGCCAGAGTACTCTTAAATCGTCTTATGGAGCTCTCTGAAAGTATATTGCCTGAAACGCAATTTGGGTTTAGACCCAATCGCGGCACATGCGAGGCCATATTCTCTCTTAGACAACTGCAAGAGAAAAGCAGGGAACAGTGTCAACCTCTGTTTCTCTGTTTTGTTGATCTGGAGAAAGCTTTTGACAGTGTACCTCGCGAAGCTTTGTGGATTGTGCTTTCGAAACTTGGTTGCACCAACAAATTTATACGCTTGATAAGACTTCTTCACGACAACATGACTTGTTGCGTAACCGTCAATGGTGAGCAGACAGAGCAATTCCCTGTCACTTGTGGTGTAAAACAAGGCTGTGTATTAGCACCCACTCTTTTTGCTCTGTACTTTTCCGTTGTCGTGAGGGAGACTTTACAAGCCAACACCGAAGGGATCCGCATACGTTTTCGCACAGATGGCAGTATCTTTAACCTGGCTAGGTTAAAAGCGCACACAAAGGTATCGTATGACCTCATTACCGAATTGATGTATGCTGATGACCTATGTTTCGTTGCGGAATCTTCTGAGGGACTCCAGGACTTGATGACTCGGCTTGACGCTGCGTGCTGTAGATTTGGCCTCAAAATTAATATTACAAAGACAGAGGTGATGGCCATGGACACTGTTAACCAAGCTCCACTGAATCTGCAAATCGATGGAAAGCCCATAAAACAGGTCGATACATTCAGATATCTGGGAAGCAGCATAACAACAAAATGCGACCTTGACTCGGAGATCAACAGCAGACTTGGCTCCGCTATGGCTGCTTTTGGTAAACTACGAGTCCAGGTATTTCGCTCCCATAACATCAAATTGAGTACCAAGATTAAGGTGTATATGGCTATTGTACTTCCTAACATCTTGTACTCGTCAGAGACATGGTGCCTGTATCGCAGACACATACGCACGTTAGACAGATTCCATCTGAAATGCCTCCGCGACATTCTTAACATCAAGTGGTCGGATCGGTAATACCGATGTTCTACGACGGGCTAATGTCTGTGGCATAGAGGCATATTTGATGCGGCGTCAGCTGCGTTGGTGCGGGCACCTGTCTCGGATGTCTGATGAGCGAAGGGCGAAACGCATTTTCTTCTGTGAACTAGAACATGGTAAGCGGAAACGCGGAGGTCAGTTCCTACGTTTCAAAGACGTACAGAAGAGGCACATGAAGAGGTGTTGTATCGATCCGTCGCGCTGGGAGGCTCTCGCTGAAAAACGACCTGAATGGAGGCGTCATGTTCAGGACAAAGTGTACGAGTTTGAAGAAGAAAGGAGGCAAGAACTAGACTTAAAACGAGATCAGCTTAAAAGTCGACCGCCGGCTAATATCAATTACAACTACATTAATGGCGCCTTAACTTGTGTTCATTGTAACCGGACTTTTAGCGCAAAAATAGGGTACATCAGCCACATACAGGCTAAACACCTAGGCCAATAATCACAAAGTCAAGTCTCTGTAGCCGAAATCGGCTAGGAGGATTATTATATTATTATTATTATGTTTAGTCGAATCTAACCCGCCGTGATGCTTGTAGATTTGCTGCAGCATAACTAGGACATCACCTATACTCATTTATTCAATAAAAGGATTTTTTTAATCTAAATCGACGATCCAAACCATGACCAAACATTTTTACACAAAAGCCAGCTAATAATCAGACCGCGTGCTTATCCATTTCCTAATGGCAAAATGAAATAATGCACAACACAATAGTTTTCGAACCACGCTGTTTCAGGATATTGCAACCATTTTCACTCTAACGGAAAATTAATTTCGTTTTCGGATCATTGCGGCCAAAAGCTCTGTGGAATGAACGATTCGTTAAATACGTAATTAGACTAGGCTTTATGCCGTTATAGTAAGACTCAAATTGCAATGTATACTGATACTCTTTGCTATTATCATGTTGCGATGCATAGAACGGAAATATTTACGCAGGTAAAGATGTGGTCGTTTTCGCGTCCAATTGCGTAGAGTGAAATCAGAACGTTTATTTGCCAGTACATAAGTTTGATATTACATTTTGTTGATCCTTAGATATTCTAACATCCAGGTGGTGTGCAAATATAAATTAGGTATTAATCTATATACCTACTAGTGGTTAGATAGAAATATATGTAATTGAAGACGAACTACCTATGACAATGCACATACATAATTATGATACTCGAAACAGAAAAAAATTATAGTTACCAAGAACCAGACTTGTCAAAACCTATAAACAAGGTACCTGTATAAAATTCGCTATGTACAATAAACTTCGGTTAGAAAAAACACGACTTCCTTTGAAAGGATTTAAATTAAAACTAAAAACTTTCTTAGAAACCCACCCAATTTATCATTTAAATGAACATATGAGCTGTTCATTTTCTCATCTGCATGAGTAGTATCAGTGAGTAGTATCAGCTCAGAGTCGCTCAACGAGCTATGGAGAGGGCTATGCTCGGGGTTTCTCTACGGGATCGAATCAGAAATGAGGAGATACGTAGGAGAACTCGAGTCACCGACATAGCCCGACGGATTAGCACGTTGAAGTGGCAATGGGCAGGCCATATAGCGCGCAGAACAGATGGCCGATGGAGCCGAAAGGTTCTCGAGTGGAGGCCACGGACCGGCAAGCGCAGCGTAGGACGTCCACCCACAAGATGGGCAGACGACTTGGTAAGAACCGCAGGTCGGCGTTGGATGCAGGCCGCTTCCAACCGCAGTTCCTGGAGATCAATGAGGGAGGCCTTTGTCCAGCAGTGGACGTCCTACGGCTGATATGATGATGATGAGTAGTATCTACTGTAACCTCTTAGTTTAGTTGTAATTATTTTGTATTGATTTTATTTATTCTGTAGTGACATAATTTGTAATATATTTTAGACATACCAATATAATGATATGTTATGAAATGGTGAACAAACGAGTACTGAATACTGGTTATGTGAGAGTAGTAGACCTCGTGTCCCAAGGCTAAAATGTAATTATTGCAACAAAATTAACGAAGAATGTCTAATTTCAAATCAAATTTCAGGTGCTTCAATTTTCCAATAAGCTTACCTATGTAGAAAGTTTTTGGTCCTAGGAGGTCTAATCTAGTGTCTACGGGTTCGTCTCATTAAAGAGGAAAGGACTGCGTAGTCTGATTGATATAGGCAGGTATAAATTTTCCAAAAAAAAAAGAATTACAAATTGAAATCCGTCAATGATATAAAATTACAGCAATCTTCCCTTTAGTATGCATCTCAAATTTGATTGAAATCCGTCGATGAATAAAGTAGTCAGTACAGTATTACTTAGTGAATGGATCCCACGTTTTTAAAGCAATGAACTCAATTTAATTTAATTTTAACCTGTGTTGTCCCACTGCAGGGCAAAGGCCTCCTTCCCTTCTTTCCAGTTTTTTCTGTCCCCTACTTAAGTGGGCCAGTCTGGTAAATGCACATCCAAGTCGTCACGCCATCTCAGTCTGCCACGAGGGCGAGTTGCGTTAGGGACCCAATCAGTTATTATCATTGCCCATATATCTTCGGGCATGCGACAGACGTGGCCAGCCCAATCGCATTTGAGCTGTGCTGATTTTTTTGTGTCATCCAGAATATTTGTTTGCGAGCGCAGTACGGACTTCCGTATTCGGTCTGATAACCGGACACCTAAAATACTACGCTCCATAGCCCGCTGACATACCTCGAGGTTGGACCTTTGTTTAGTTGTTTCATCGACCAGTATCTCCTCCAGGCATTTTCAGTGTGTCGAGCAATTTCTTTTTCTTGTCGCGCCTGCTGCGCTTCTTAAAGCATTCGCATCTCATTTTTTCTTTATTTTAGGTGTTAGTTGTTATTATGTCGTGACTTTTGTTTTGGGCCAGATAAATGTTTTTAGGCCTTTTCGGCTTTTCTAGAATACTGACTTTCTTTGTATATCATAATTTATATGTATATAATATATCATAATTTCGAATCTAGTTTATATTTCAAGTCGTAATAATACCGGACTTTGAAACGGATGTACTAGGACACTAACTAAATTGATATTGACCGACATAGATTTAAAGTTTGCAAATGCTGTTTCAATTTAAACAAAACAGAAATAGTTTTGGCCCGACGTAAATTATTCTGAATCATACTTTCGTTTTGAAACAATATCATATTATCATACGTTACTTTTGATCTAAATAAATATTTTGTTTTTTTTTGTTGCCGTGTTAGGTTATAAATAATAAAAACAACTCAGGGGAACTATGTATGTTAATAAAGTTACTTTATTTGTATTTTACTTCGTATAATTTGCTTTTTTTACCGACCAAAGATAACTGAAGACCAAGAAATGGTTCACCGAATCTTCGGTGTACTCTAATAAAATACAATTCCAACTTCCAACACTTGAGATCCCTTACCATCTATAACTTTACCCCTGAATAATGAACCTTTCCTTTGTTTCAGATAAAAAATGCAAAGCCGAAAGCGCCAGAAGAAGCGAAGAGTGAAGCTTTTCAGTGTTAGATGGACGAATCGAAAAATGTAATTTACAGTGAACGTGGTAAAGTTCAAAATGGGTTACTATCCGTTCACGGGTAGAATCACGAACAGGGATTTGTTATTGGTGATTCTGTTGTTGTGCCGGACAATAGTTTGTGACAGTCGGTGTCCGAAGTTTGCGGAGAAACCTCTTGAGACTAGGGTTCAAGACGCTTCTATAGTGTTTAGGGCAGTGGTTGTACAGACGCATTATTCGGTAAGTTGCTTCACTGTTTTACTAAAAAAACATTCGTAGTTTATTCCAATAATTATTATAAACTAGCTGTTGCCCACAACTTCGTACGCAATACACTACTAAATGTGTTGGTAATCAATAAATAAAGCTAAACTTGCTGTTGCAACTTGACACCCCATTTTTATCCCATGGGACCTGATTTACGGGATAACAAGTAACCTATGTGGTAGCCCAGATTATAATCTACGTATTTACCAAATTTGATTTGAATCGGTGCAGCCGTTACGACGTTATTGAGTACCAAAAATCAAACAAATAAATAAACAAACATACAAACTTTCACGTTTATAATATTAGTGTGATATGTGATCAATCACATACCGTTTTATCAGTGCTACCTACGAACGAGAATATTTTTTCCTTTACTGTGGTTCATCATTATCAACACAACTATCTGAGAACCAGTGCAGCTAACGTCATCTATCATCATCATCACATCCACAGCCCGACTTCAGCCACTGATGAGTATAGGCCTCCCCAAGTTTGTGCCACCCGCCATCCTGCGCTAGTCTAGTAGTCCACTAACGGCCCGCGACTTAAGGATGTCGTCCACCCATCTCGCTGCCGGGCGTCCTACCCTTCTACAGCCATTCCTCAGCCTTCATTCAGTCGCTGTATGCACCCACTGTATGGCCATCAACCACAATCGGCCTGACTGAAAAGCCGTAAGAGCTTCCTCCGATCCACCAATCCCACGGACAAAAGCCCGGCAGTAACGAGACTTGAATTATGATCCTCCCATCACACTGTCCTGATTACATTCCACCAGCGGAGCATCTTCCTTCCGGCAACAAGCTGCAGTAGCCAATTTGGAAGTCCCTAAATCGGTTGCGCACTCAAGCTGACCGCTGCTGAGATAATTTAGGCAAGTGGGGCTACATCGACCCATTCCGGAGCCAGTACCACTGCGGGGCCCCTATATAAACAATGGCCCACCTGCTCTCATGTCCTCTATGCCCAAACACCTACACACGGAGTGACTTATACCAGGCAACAGAGAGGGGTGTGGACGTTGCTCTCTATTGGGCTAATCAACTTTAGAAGTCAAATAGCCATGGACACGAAAGAAGAAGAAGATTCGGTCGCTACCCTTCTCTAACATCTACAGCAGCATTATATTTCTATCGTATTCTATTAGCGTTATTTTATCTATATACTTTTGAGTTTCTGTAAATTGCTTTATCATGGATAGATAGTTATATATAGCTTGTACCTACAACACACTTAAATTAACTTTAAACTTGAATATTTGACTAGACTTTTATTTACTTTCTCACTAGGAAAAGACATATAAATTATTTGAGACTCATTAATTCATTACACTTGCACAATTGCAAAGATTTTTTTTATATTTCAGGGTGAATTGTATGTAAATATGATACGATTCACTTTAGTCTAAAAAATAAATATTACTGGCCAATATGTATTCCCGTTATGTATTGTGTACTGGTAAAAGCAAATAAGGCAAAGCTTATTAAATAAATGCAAATGCAATCAGCGTCGCTCATTTTGTATGAAATCGTTTTGAATAAAGTGAAATCATTCGATTGATTCATGATCATTGCAGTTCCATATTTACACGTTAATAAATACTCGTATGATGCAATCGAAGTTCTACGGTTATATCAACTAGAATATAAACACTTTATTGTAAACTCAATATGTGAAGGAAATCTTATAAGAAGATCTATTCATCTGAAAAAAATAGTGTTAGACCAACCCTTTACCTATGGATGCCAAACATGGAGCTACATTACAGGAACTAAATCCCAAATAACAACTTGCCTATGGGCGATGGAAAGAAAAGAAGCATCTTAAAAATTTAAAAATAAAAAGTGAATTTATAAGTGACAAAACATAAGTAACAGTTGCATTCCACTACCTAGTGGTACGCCCCGGACTCGCGAGATCTCGCGAGTCTCCCAAAACAAAAAAAAATATTCTTATGATGATTCCTAAACGATGCCTAAGCGTATTTAGTGACTAAATATGATTTAAAGAATTGTCAAGTCATACAATCATACGTAAAATTTAAACATTTTTAGTCACTAAATACGTTTAGGGGTATATGTGCAATCCAGCCTTAATCTTTTCCTAATAAAATAGTGCCACAAAATGCGCATCTACCTAAGCTGACCTACATTCAAAATTTGAAACATATTTAGTGACTAAACATATTTTAATTGTACGTAGTAGTTGATTTGACAGTTCCTTAAATCATATTTAGCCACTAAATACGTATAAGCATCGTGGCGCGAGTCGCCCTAAGAATATTTTTTTTGTGTTTTGGGAGACTCGCGAGATCTCAGTTCGGGGCGAACCAATAGTTATGCACTAAAGTTAAAATGACGGTGGGCAGGACATATAGCCGGATATAAGGATTATAGGTGGACCATAAGAGCAACGAGATGGGTTGGGCCCAGCGGAAAAAGAAAACTAGGTCGACCAAGAAAAAGATGAACTGACGACATCAAAGAGGGGTTCCTAATCATACTTAATATTTACAGTTTTAGAACAAAACAAAAAGATAAGGAAATAAAGAAGGCTTTAATAATATTTAATATTTATAAAGCCAAACAAACTAATAAATTGTCTATCATAACATTGATAATAGCGGCAGTATTGTATTTAAGATTAAGATGCTAAAACATAACCTAACATAAATTTTTAACAAATAAATAAAAACATAAATGACACTGAAAAACTACTCGGTAAATAGTCAGTGGTAAAATAAGAAAAAAAAAACAAGAGGCGAAGTAAATTATATGACTAGCTGACCAATCCGCAGATTCGCACGCGTAGTTTTTCAATAAAAACATTACCCTCCTTCTTTGCAGTTGGGTAAAAAGTAGCCTATTGTACTGAGGGTGAATGAAACTTTCCAATGGTGAAATAATTTTTGAAATCGGACCAGTTGTTTTTGAGTTTGTTCATTACAAACATACACACAAAAATACAAATCTTTCCTCTTTATAATATAAGTATTGAAAACAGGTTTTTTACATCCACACATACGAGTACATCAAACTAATCAAATGAGAAAAATAATTCCTATTCTTAAAAACCACGAATAACTAAAATTCATAGATATTTAAAATCATCTCAAAAATTTCAAACCTAGACGGGACTCGAACCCGCGACCTTCCTCTTGATACGAGGACGCACTAACCAACTGTGCAACAAGGCAATTTACGTCTAGGTCGAAATTAGTGAGATGATTCAGAATTACGACTAAAGCGCCGTCTAAAAAAATTGTAGATGATTTTAAAAATCTTGGAATTTTCCGTATGTGTTCGGATAACACTATAAATAAAAATACTATTTAAAATAAATAGATTCCTGAAAATCAATATAACGGAAAATATACATTTATTCGTCTTTTTCCGTACTTCAATTAAAATATAAAATGTACCTGTAGACATCATTCACCCTGATTATTCCGATCTATTAGTTCGCCCACGTCAGGTAAAAAGGTAGGCTTACGAAGCTGGTTCATAGATGAAAGCTTGATCCTATACACGTGTATTGACTTCTATAATTGATAGAGCGAATCGAGATCTCCAAATCAACTTGGGAAAATCAACGTTGTAAGTATGTACTAATGAAGACATCATTAATTTTCTCATTATTCGATTTCCATTAAACGTGCTGCTTGAGCTAATAGTCTCATTAATACCTCGTCAACTCCCCAACATTTTTACCTCATTTAGTCACACCAAAATTGTGCCATCACTACCTACCTGTATACCAAATTTCACGATGATCGAATAAACGCATGGAAAGTTATCCTCGGGCAATCAAACATACATACATACAACGCCGATTCGGAGATCTCGCTTGGCTCGATCAAATATAAAGCTGATTTAATCAATGTATAGTACTGTTTACTGATTGTTTGTTAGGATAGTGCCTCCAGGCTTATCTCTATTCATTAGACTGTACCTATCACTACAACATTAACAAGGGTTATAAATCAAAGCTCGTAGTATGACCAAAGCTTTCACACAAACAAGTCAGTTTCAGTTAATTTAGGAATTCATTTGAGCTGGTGTTTCAACAGGAGTTGGCAGGGGTTTTGGGCGGGCAAATAGAACCTGGAGAATAAAACGCATCCACGGACAATATTATTATGGCTCGCATTGAAGTCGGTTTTATTTCATTATGTATTTTGTCAATCCCACATGGTGGTGGGGTCAGCTTTCATGGTCGCTCTTCTACACTTCGCTCTATCCTCGACGTCGTCATCAGAAACTTGGCACTCTCTCATATGTTTTGACACTACATCTCTCCACCTTGTCTTGGGTCTACCTCTAGATCTTCGACCGGGGATAGAAAATTGTAATGCCAAATTCCCTACGTAGTCAGGCGGCCTCCTCTTTACGTGACCGTCCTCCGTCTTCCGTTCCTCTTTCATTTTGTCAACATATGTACATAATGAAATAAATCTAAAATGGCTAATAGGTAATTATGCAACGTGTTTTGTTATGGTACGACATTAAAATAAAACACGAGCGGTGTTTTTTTTCAAATCAGTTACGGCGCCGGCGATTTGATGTTTAAAAATGCTATTACTTGTTTGTTAGAAATCTATCGATTACTGAATACATTTTCAAGCTACCGGTATTTATCCTACCTCTAAAATCTGTAAATACGATTTCGGATGTGTTTTAAATTAATGTCGTACATAACATTACACGTTTTATATTAACAGTATTAAGGTTTGTAAAACTGTTATGTTATCTATGCCTTTAGGTCTGAGGTTTATGTTTTCAAAGGCAATGATTGACCCTCGCAATACACGAGGGGGTCACCTATTCTGCCCGCAAACATTATTTTGGAAAGACTCAAAGGATAGAAACTAGCGCCTAATTAAGTTGTGGTAACCCTAGCTGGCCAGTGAGACAAATGATCTCATTACTGTTTTTCATTTGCTTGCGCCTAGTGTGGTGTGAGTCCGTCTTTTGTATCTAATATCCGACTATTTTATATTGTACATTCAAGAACTTTTCGGCACTAACGACCGTCTAACATTGGCTTCTAAACGTATGTAAGTAGCAACTAAACATGTTTAAGTTTGACGTATTTGTATGATCTGACTCTTCTATACATATTTAGACACTAAATACCAAAAATTACCAAAACAAAACCAAATACCGAAATTACGACGATCATGTATGGAGTAGGTACTGCTGCCATCTCTGGGATGGCTCGGCCAAGTATCAGCTTGAAGCCCTTTATTCGATTGAGCGACGTGCTGCGAGACTCATTGGAGTCATTGGCCGAGTAGCCAGACTTTCAGTTTTTTTACAAGCTTCATTTCGGCCAATGTGCGCAAGATCTTCGTGACCTTATCTCTCCTTCCCCCTTCCACCACCAGACAAGCAAACGCACCGATAAGTACCGCCCATATCTGGTCGACATACCTTGCTGTACCAAACCATTTGCTTCAACTTTTCTTGTTAGCACAATAAGTTCTTGTTAAAACCATTATAATTTTGGAGTCTTCAAGTCCAGAGTGAATAGGTTCTTTCTAGGCAAGCGTGCTCCATCTTCGATCACACCTTCACTTACCATCAGGTGAGGTAGTGGTCAAGCGCTTGGCTATCCATAAAAATATCTATAAAAAAAAATCAAGAACAATTAACGTAACTTGCCTGGATCAATTCACCAAGGTTCAAAAGGTATAAAAATATTCGTAAATTTTAATCAGTAGCTATTCGATTTGATTAAAAGTTTATAATATATTTTAGGCAATCTATATTCACCCCGAAAACTAAAACTATAATCTTGAATCGATATTTAAACGTGTGCACTTATCCGGCTTAAATTCGCAGACATAATCAACAGTTTCTCAATCTCCATCTTGTAATTTAAGGCAGATGTAGGGCTAGCTTCGACTACTCTTTGCCAAGCCGACGTTGCTCCTAATTTGGGAGATTGGCTGATGCGAGCTTTTGTAATTGTTGGGGTTGGATGCCTTTCGGCGGTTTTGGGTTTTATCATCATCGTTATCGTATCAATATTGGTGAATGAAACAGCTAATGAAAGGTACACTTCGTTTATCTCTGAAACGGAAGCTCATGGACGTGTGTATTCTCCCCATCCTCACCTACGGCGCACAGACCTGGTCTTTGAATGATCTGCAAAAGTTCAGACACGGGGTTTGTCAGCGAGCCATGGAGCGCAGTATTCTGGGTGTCAGACTGACAGACCGCGTTTGTAACAGTATACTGCGCTCTAAAACGCAAATCGCGGATGTCGGACAACAAGCGGGTAAACTGAGGTTGGATTGGGCGGGCCACGTCTGCCGCATGTCGGATGCGTTGTAGGCTAAAGTCACCACAGAGTGGACGCCTCTAAACGGGAAACGACCTCGTGGCAGACCGCGGTGAAGATGGAGGGACGTAATTGATGCCCATTTACAGGATTGGTCCACAATAGCCTAAAATAGAGAAAACTGGAGACAAGGAAGGGAGTCCTTTGCCCTGCAGTGGGACAGTACAGGCTCTTAGTAATAATAATTATTGTATCAGCTACAAGACGTCCACGCTGAACGTAAGTGGAGATCGATAACTGGTAACAGAAATAAATATAGGGCGTTTTAATTATGTAAAAAAAAGGATTTCAAAAGAATAGGAAGTTGAATTGACCACTTTAAGGTGGCTTCCCACGGTCTGTGTTATTGCAAACAGACGCAGACAAGCCTATATTATTTGTACTGAAAACGGAATATTTACCATGATTTGTGAGTTTTTGAGTATCGGGATATTTCAACGCAGTTGCATGCGCCACGATCACGGGTAAACTGAAGTTTTTGCAAGTTGGCGGTGGTTATCGGCAGCTAAAACGATCTACCTTCTTTCTCAGTCTCTTGCTAGGAATAAATTTACTAATACTGGCTAATACTAGGCAAGCGTGATCCATCTTCAAGTGTCAAGCGCTTGACTACCACTAACAAAAAAAAATCATCAAGTGCGAGTCGGACTCGCGCACGAAGGGTTCCGTCATGATACTATATGTCAGTGTAATATTATTTTAACATTGCTGTAAGCGATTGAGATTGACCCCCAGGGCGGTGACGACTGTTAAAAGACAAAAGTCTGCCATAGCGGAACATATGCCGGACTCAGGCTCAAACCACTGGATCGAGCTACACAACCCACAAGTAATCTCAACTGAGCGACATTACATGCCAAGACTGGTCTGGTTCGAGAGGTAATGGTTTGACTACCACCGTGGCGCAGTGAGCGTATAGCCGGCTGAGACGCAGGAGGTAGCGGGTTCGATTCCCGCCGCGAATCAAATTTTTGCATGATCTACATATATTTTACAAAAAAAAAAAATGTATATAAGTATTCTATCAGTTATCTGGTTCCCATAGTACAAGCTCTGCTTAGTGCTAGAGCTTGGGGCTAGATAGCGCTGTGTGACATGTCCAGCAATATTTATTTTATTTATATTGAACCTTATAAGTATTTTTTTCCATATAATGTGGGAAGAAAATGACTTCTGACATACAGCTCATGCTAGTTCAGAGACTAGAATTGTAAAAATTGGCTTATAACAATAAAACATTTTCTAATTTAATTTGAAGCCCGCACTGACGCACCGTATATTTCTAGAATGACCAATATTGTGCGGGCTGCAACGGCTCCCAGAAACCTTTATCAGGTCGTCTTCTATCTAGTGGGGGGAGGGGGTGCGTCCTACGCTGCACTTTCCAGTGCGTTTTAGCAACAAACTGTTCTAAAAATACTTTTTGAATTTTCTTGCCTTCGTGATATGTACTTAGCTTTATGTGTTATACTCGTGTGTAAGTGATAACACCCTCGTATTCTCGTACGCTCTCGTACTACTTCGCACGCTCGTACGCCAGTGAATACTCGGGTGTAAAATAGATCGCTTACAGTATAACAAATATACAATTTGCGTGAACCACTGGTTTTTAATGCTTTTGGATTTTACGTTACACACACCCACAAAATAAACACGTAGTATTTTTATAGACCTATATGTTACTATGAAATATTTAGGTGCTTTTGTGGAAGCTAACTTTTTGTTTTCATGACTTAAAAGTTTTGACTATTTTCTGTACTAATTTATTTCATCTGAGTTGTAGAAAATTGAAATGGAAATGAAAAATCTTATCATATTTATTAAGTTAGTTGAAAAAAAGATGTTTAAATTTATAATCTGAAACCCGACTTTGTAATATGTATATCAAATGTAGCCTAATATATCACCCGGTTAATAATAACGAATCGATTAGCACCTCATTCATCTAAATCGGATGAGTAGTTTAGGCGCTACAGTGGAACAAACATCCATTAGACTGCTAGAAGCATAACCATTCCTTTTGACTTTACCATAGTTGACTTTACCGAGTTTGCTAGCGTTACGCGAACGGTCATTTCTTAATTATTAATAGTTATATCATTTCGTCCTTGAACAATTTTATAAATTAATATTTTGAAAAAGAATTTTGTCTTCAGTCGTGTAGTGCACACTCGTTTTTTTTTATTTATGAATGACATTTTTATCGTATACAGTGTACCCAATGAGATGGGTCAGTGAAGAAGAAAACGGTAAGAATGTTGAAAATACTCACGTCGCCGATTTCGATAACACGAATAACTGAATTTAAAGATTTTTAAAAAATGTTATACCCGGCTCGAGAATCAAACCAAATCTTTTTTGAAAAAAACCGTTTCTTGTTTTGTTCCGGGAATCGATCGACAGGTGTTAAGCTTCATGTGCCTATAATTTCACTGGAATGTATATCCGGAATATTGTTCGTATAAAGTCACTAAGTAACGTCAAAAGCCTTCATATTGCCTTTAAATATTAACACCAGTTGGCGTTTACCATAAGAGAACTTATTTTATTAAAAAAAATAGAGATTAATTTAAAATTAAAATAAAGATAGAGAAATATTAGGTTGGGAAAAAGTTTATTCGCTTTTTTTAAGAACATTCAAATTTTTTTTAATATAGTTTTATTACATTTAACTAAAGTATATAGGTACCATTTTGTTCAATAACTTTTTGCCATCTTGTAGGTAGGGACATGATCCCATTGCTATAGAAATTTTTGGGCTTCTGATCAAAATACCGCGACAAGTAGTTTTGGCAGTCCTCTCGTCATGTTAACCTGACACTGCCCAAATAATTCTAAAGAGACCGAAACAGGTAGAAATCTGAAGGTGCAAAGTCAGGACTATACGGCGGATGCATTTACACCTCCCAGCCAAACTCTCTTAATTTTTGCTGAGTGGCTAAAGATGTGTGAGGTCTAGCGTTATCATGATGAAAAACCACACCCCTTCTGTTGATTAATTCCGGCCGCTTTCTCTCAACTTCTTGCTTTAGTCTCATCAGTTGTTCGCAGTAGAGTTCAGAATCGATGCTCCTGCCCAGTGGTAACAGCTCATAATGAATAATGCTCTTCCAATCCCACCACACACACAGCATCACCTTGTTGTGAGTTAACCTGGGTTTCGCCACAGTCTGTGAAGCCTGACCGGCCTTTGACCATGACCTTTTTTGCACGTTCTTGTCGTACGTGATCCATTTTTCATCACCAGTTATCAGCTTCTTCAAAAATGGTTAGGTTTCATTACGTCGTAATAAAGAATCACAAATGAGTACACGGTTCATTAGGTTTCTTTCAGTGAGCTCGTGGGGTACCCAAATATCGAGCTTTTTTGTGTACCCAGTTTTTTTCAAATGCGCCAAAACTGTTTTGTGGTCACTTTCCAGTTCTTCAGCTACGTAGTAACTACTGATATGCAATCTTACTCCACCTTTTCAAAAATGGCATCAATTTTATCCGTAATAGGGCGATCAATGAGACATGCATCTTTGACATCAAAATTTCTAGATTGAAAACGCTTAAACCAAATTTGTGCTACTTTCACAAACACTGCACTAGATTCATAAATATCGCAAATTTTTGTCGCGGCTTGCGTTGCATTTTTACCTTTTTTGTAGTAATATTTTAAAATGTATCGAATTTCTTCATTAGATTCACACATCTTTACAGTACGAAAAACAAAAAAAAATCACACATTTTCCTAATTTGAATTTAGAGTTATCTTCTTTAAAATTTAAACTTTGAATGATACCAAAACCAGCCAGATACAAATAGTATAGCTAAAGAGATTTTATTACAAGTTCATACATACTATAATGCGAAAAGACTTTTTCCCCAACCTATTATACAATCATCAATGTTGTGTTCACCAATCTCGGGGTAGGTGGTTTGGTAGTACATGAAATAAAACACAAGTATAACAAAGACACCGTTTAGGTGCAATCACATCCGTTCCGCTTGGCGGACCGCAATTGACTGTCTCACGTTTTTTTTTTTTTTTGAATGGACTTATCTCGCTGTTGGCTTCTGAGGGCATTGCAGCTTAACCGAGCTTTTGGCGAGCGCAAAAGGCGCTCAGCCCTATAATTTTTTTTGGGCTGTTGCTAGGACGGGGATAAGAGAGAAACGCCCGGGTACGTGGTTGTACCTCGTGTAGGCGGCGACTAAAGGGACTCGTCGACCTCGCCGGCGAGGTTGGTGTATTTGTAGAGTGTATGCTCTGTCTAATGTGGATGACTCACCCGCATTAGCGGAAGTGATTTCGTCATCCGGGTCTCCGAGAACGTGTCTCGGACGACGGAGGGTTTAACTAACTCACGTCAAGCGTTGCTTGCGTATTTATACCCAAATATTTATTCAAGACATCACAATCAACACTATATCAGCTACAGGACTTCCACTAAACATAGGCCTCCCCATAGATTTCCAGCGCAACCGATCTTGTGCGACCTGTACCCAACGGCTCCCAGCAACCTTTATCATTTCGTATTTGTATCTAGTGGCCACTATTGTAATTTAATTTTACCCCCAGTATTAACATGAGTCTATTTTTACCGTGGTAAAAATGTTTAGAAACAGAAAGAAGAAATGTTTGTTTGTCCAAGGATAACTTTCGAAGCGTTTATTCGTTTATCGTAAAATTTGATGTATAGATAGGTAGTGATAACACAGTTCTGTTGTCGCTAAAAGAGCTTAAAACTTGTGGGGGTTATTAAGATATTGGGGTTAAAAAGGGGTAAAAAAATGAGACAATTAGTTCAAGTCGGACGTCAAATAAAAGGTCTTTATTAGTATATTTCAACCCTGTTTTTATTTTTAGTCTAGTCCTTGCAGATTTTGAGATAATAGCCATAATAAAAAAATCACTTAGACAAAATTCACTGGATACCACAGTTACCCCACATTGCTGAAATTTTCTATGCGTTGTTTTAGTGACACAAATATAGGCAAAAACTTGAAATCCAGAATAACTGCAATGTGTACCCCAAAAAAGGTAAACTAATTAACATGAACTCCCTTAATTAAGTTACCTGTAATTTGCATAAAACTGTAGATGAAGTACTTTGGTTATGCATTTCGTGGCACTATTTTGATAGTCAAAGATTACGCGAGATCTCAGTTTAAGGTGAACCACTAGTATGAAAAAGATGTCAAATTCGTGAGTTTGTTATGATGATCCAGATAATCTCCAAACAACTACACCGATTTTTAAAATTCTTTACTGATAGAAGTCTACACTATTCCTAAGCTATATTTAATTTGTGTAACAACTCATGCGAAGCCGGGGTAGACCAGCTAGTCTCTTTATAAAATACAAAAGAACCCGTTTAATCATCTACAGAAAATTGCAAACTACCTCTAGTTAGCTCAACTGCTCCAGATCACTCACCAGGCGGAAGTCTCCTCAAGACACTGACTGCATTGCTTCGCTGAATTACAATGCTGGGTGCTGGCCCAGATAAGTGCCAGCTCTCGGATCACACGTCATCGTCGCACCAGACGCCCATAAAGCCAAAGTCAAAATCTTCTATTCATTAAAATCACAAGGGTCACTTTAAAACGTCAATTTTACTGCCTGTTCCTTCGCGACCAAGCCAGGAAAGAAATGCAAGAAATAAGGCTGGTTGTTTTTTAATGATATTTTTACAATACATAACAATACAGGAAATAAGTTACGTCTAAATTGTCTAAAAAACAATTGTATAAATTGTCGGCTTTTTACAAAGATTTTATTTAATTGCGTTTTTAAATTTGTTAATTGTCAATTTTTGTACATCACTTAGGAGTTTGTTATAAAAGCGAACACCTTGCTCTTTAAACGATTTATCAACCATATGGAGTCTAAAAGTAGCAACAGCGAGTTTATCTTAATTTCTAGTATTAAAATTATGATTGTCGCTAGTTTTCGTAAATAAATTAATATTTTTGTGAACATACATCAGATTTTCATACATGACATTGACAAGGGAATGTCATAATATTTATTTTTTTAAACTTATTGCGTAATGTTTCTCTGGGGCCCATATTATAAATTGCACGAACAGCCCTCTTTTGCAGCACAATAACGGTGTTTATATCTGTAGCACTCTCTCACAGCAGTATACCGTATGACATAATGCTGTGGAAGTAGCTGAAGTAAACTAGTCTAGCTGTGTCTACGTCTGTAAAAAGACGGATCTTTTTGACTGCGTATGCCGCAGAACTAAGTCTCTTCGACAATTTATCAATGTGGGGGCCCCATTGAAGTTTATTATCTAGGGTTATACCTAAGAATACGGTGGTGTCCACAAGAGCCAACTCCTCGTCTTTGATTTTTATATCTGCTTTAACTTGTGTAACATTAGGTAGTGTAAATCTAATACACTATACACAGTAGTTAGAAAACGCGAATGGCTCGAAAAATATGTTTAAAACCAAAATATGTGGGGTTTTAAATCAGCTGTTTATATTAATAATCTATTTTACGCAACAACAGGAAAGTACAATATCTAAAACATAGTTACGGCCTATAAACCTAAGTGACTAACATACTTATATGATTTTTGATGAAAATGAATCCAACTGAACTTTTTAAATTTTCGCAAACTATATTCATGTTTTTAACACAAAACGGGTCTTTTCGCGCACAGATTTATATGAAAATCATAATTTTGACTAACCCCGACGTTTCGACCAAGTTACATCGGCCGTGGTCACGAGAGACTCTTGACTTATGAGACTTATGATTTTGATATAAATCTGTGCGCGAAACGATCCGTTTCGTCTTAAAAACATGAAACCAATTGTCAAAAGTTTTTGAGTTTTATATTAATAAACCTATGATATTCTAATAAAATAAGGCGAAAAACACCATCACCATTTTCACAACATCACTTAATATAAGTTTAACAGATACGTTTCAAACGACGATTCCCCAAATCTTACATTACGCGTTTACGGCTTTCTTTTAAAGGTGGCAAGGCTCATATTACCTTATCATCGACTCCCTCGTCATATAATTTTATATCCCCCTATTTTGGTATTATTGTAACGTCTATAAAGGTTACGCGATGATTGCCGGTTTTATTCTTCGCATGAAGTGTCTATTTTAGTCGAATATGGCAATGGTAATGATTTTTCGATGCTAATAGAACGAGTTGATATAAAAATAACTTATGGCTACTAAAAACGTAACGATTTTAAATTTTATATCATAAAGCTCCATTTTGTTATTTTTTACAAGAAAATGAAGTTATTATATTTAATATTATAGTGAATGTTTTTTTTTATTATCGGTTAACGGTACTTATTATAAAACTAGCTGACCCACCGAACTTCGTACCGCCTTGACGTGCATATGACGCGAGCTGCCAAATTACGTCACTGGTAAAATTTTCAATCGGCCATTATTAGCTGCATCTATGTATGAGAAAATTGATTTTCTTCATAATTTATTTTAGTGTGAAATTTTCCGATATTTTAATAGTTACTCGGGGCGGAGACAAATTCAACATATCAAAGATTATAAAAATCGTTCTAATCGTTCTTGAGTTATAAATATTGTAACTAACTTCGTAAAAATACCTAGTACCTGTACCTTTTAATATTAAGCTAGGTTTATAGTAGGTACTGATAGTTAGTTATTCAGGTCGTCCAAGAAGTCAACACCGGCCTCAACAGAAGACCAGCGCTGCACAATGCTGAGCTGTAAGCCTTTTCGCCATCACACTTGACTAATTAGTTCTAAATAAATCAATTTGAATTTATTGTGGTGTTCTTTATATATAATAAAGAACACCACAATAAATTCAAATTGATTTATTTAGAACTAGTAGTACAAACAGATTACTAACTGAAGTGACTGAACCAGCCAAAAGCGATCTATAAAAACGCCAAATTAAATTACGTTTGTTAAATAAGGGGGTTGCTTCCCTTAAATATTTGTTATGTTATAATTTAATTATTTGTTTTTAAAGTGAATATGTAACTAAATAATCTGTGAATATTTCAAGAGTCTACCTTTTGCCGTTATCAATATAGAGCAAAAACGAGCAAAAAAATCACGTTTGTTGTATGGGAGCCCCCTTTTAATATTTATTTTATTCTATTTTCATATATTTTGTATTTGCTGATAGAGCGGCAACAAAAACCACATCATGTGTGAAAATTTCAACTGTCTAACTATCACGGTTCATGAGATACAGCCTGGTGACCGACGGACAGACAGCGAAGTCTAATAGGGTCCCGTTTGACCCTTCGGGTACGGAACCCTAAAAATTATAAAACCGTTAAGCAGCTATAATAAAATAAGCAACATTTGCATTAACTAACATCGGATACTCAGATGCACGTGGTAAAGAAAATGTTATATAAAACCATAGGAAACTAAAAACATTGTAAACACCAATCTTAAGTTTTAAACGGAGCAATGAAATATTTACTGTTGTGGTACCGGTACGTACGCTGATAATACAAAAAAGGTTATTGTTTGTAAATTTGTATATTTTTGTAAAGGTAATTTCAGAAACTACTGAATTGATTCTGAAAATTATAAAATTTCGTATATGGAAAGTTTATCATGCTTTGAAAAATAGCCTACTTTTTATTTAAAAATCACGCGTGCGAAGCTGCGGTCAAAATCTAGTATTATATAAAGTGCAAACTCCCGCTCGCGGCTTTGCACGCGTCGTATATCAATATAAAAAATCCTATCCTCAATCCAGGACGTAATATATCTGTATTCCAAATTTCATCAAAATCTAGTATTATATAAAGTGCAAACTCCCGCTCGCGGCTTTGCATGCGTCGTATATCAATATAAAGAATCCTATCCTCAATCCAGGTCGTAATATATCTGTATTCCAAATTTCATCAAAATCGGTCCATCCGGTTGATCTTGAAAACGTAACAAACAGACAGACAGAGAGACGGAGCTTTTGAATTTCTCATATTAGTACTTATGGATAATATTTCTATGTTCTTGACAAATAAACATTATCTTCTTCAATTTTCTATCACAATAGAAACACAAATCAATTATCCATAATCAATCTTCCAATTCGTTCTTCCAATATGTCATAGCACACTTAAATTAACAATTTTGCTCAGACACCTTCCAATCCATCGAAGCATGAACAGCGTATCTACAAAACAATATTTCATAAACCGTGTATAGAAAAGATGGATAACGTAGACAAAATACTACATGCGAAAACGAATCCTACCGCCACGCTATTACGGTCGAGATCTCCCTACCGAATACAGTTATTACTTTCTAAGCGATTATTCACATATACGCTATGTCGCAGCGGCTTGTATAAATCGGCGTTTTGCGGATAAATCTATGAAAGGTACTTTTCTTGGTACGAATGTACTGTATGTTTAAATCTCTCGTTCATATTGCTTTTGTCTACTGCAGACGTCTAGAATTGCATATAAAAGTTATATTTTATCCAACATAAAATAGTGTACGCTGTAGCGTGAAATAAAATAAGTTCTCATAAGGTAGACGCCAACTGGTGTTAATATTTAAAGGCAGTTTGAAGGCTTTTGACATGACTAAGTGACTTTATACGACCAATATTTTAATTCCGGTGAAATTATAGGCACATGAGGCTTAACATCTGACGATCGATTCCCGGAATAAAAGAAGAAACGGTTTTTTCTAAAAAGAGGTGATTTGATTCCCGAGCCGGGTATAACATTTTTTTAAAAATCTTTTAATTCAGTTATTCGTTTTATTGAAATCGGTGACGTGAGTCTTTTCAACATGTCATGTCATTCTTTTTTCTTATCGTTATGGATTTCTCCCTACTGACCCATCTCAATGAGATATACACTGTATACGATAATAATGTCATTCATAAATAAAAAAACGAGCGTGCTTTAGACCACACGACTGAAGTAAAAATTCTTTTTCAAAATATGAATTTATAAAATTGTTCAAGAACGAAATGAACTAACGATAAATAATCAAAAAATTGCCGTTCACGTACCGCTAGCAAACTCGCAAACGAACTACTGACTGAGATATATATATACCATGTACTGGTTATGAGAGCAAGAGAGAAAGAAAATTTGCAAGCGCACTGCTATCTTTTGATCCTACAATGTCATACAGACAATAGGCCTGCACTGTGTCTTAGATATACGAGACGTAACTGGCTATGAGAGAAAGAGATAAAGAAAATGTGTGCTCGCACCTCTCTCTCTTGCCCCTACAGTAATATACGAAACGTAACTTTCTCTATTTCTATCTTCACTAACTTATATCTCCCACTCAACTTCTGTTTGCCTCGCCCGATCACACTTTTCGTAACGCTCTCGTCACGAATTCACCAGCTTACTCCCGAAGTCAAGCGTGCGTAAAGAAGTTTTACTTCAAAAGTCAACAAAAATAATACAGCGAAGTCATATTACAACAATAAATATGATTAGCCTGTCTCTGTTTCTCCCCAGGTAATATGTCAAGTGTCTAATTTAGCGGTATGTCTGTAACATTACGTAATATCCTATTATTTCCCTCAAACTGCTGATATTAGCATCATGTTATGATGAAACTAGAGGACTATTATTACCCCTACTAGTTGGGTCTCATACTTATTCATTTATTCTAAACTAGCTTCAGCCGGTGGCTTCGCACACGTGATTTATTAACAAAAACCATAGTCTCCTTAGATAGATATATAACTCTTTATTGAATATACACACAAAGTGAAATACTACAAAAATAAATACTAAGCTGGAATATAAAAATGCAATAAAATGGGTGGCCTTATTGCTGAAAGCGATCTCTTCCAGGCAAACTTTGGATGGAGCAAAATTAACAAAGATAAGGCAAAGTGCGGTGTACTATGGAGGATGCATTTACATAATCTTAGGTATAAAAATACGATAAGACTCCTGCACAGTCAGGTAAAAAGTAGTATATATCTCAATCTCGGTCTTACTCTAAATACCAACCTCATCAAAATTAGTCCAGCCGTTTAGTCGCGAAAACGTAAGAAACAGACAGAGAGACACAGGAACTTTCTACTTTTTTTAATTTATTTATCAACAAAACAAAAATCACATGTCTTAAATCTTTATCTTTACAATATATAAAATGAAGTCACTTTCGCTGTCTGTTACCTTTAAACTAAACTACATCACATCTTTTAAACCACATAACGGATTTTAATGTAGTTTTCAGAAATAGATAGAGTGGTTCAAGACAAAGGTTTAAATGTATAACTAGTTTCCGTCAGTGGCTTCGCATCCGTAATTTGTAACCAAAAAGTAGCCTATGTATCCAGGTTATAATATACGTACATACCAATACGAAAGTAACTCTGTCTCTCTGTCTGTTTGTTACCTTTTCGCGACTTAATGGCTAGAACAATTTCGATTGAATTTGGTACCTATATACCTAGTTAGATTATGAATGTACTTGAGACATAGGACGCGACTGCACAGAAGGAGGGTTATGTTTTATTGACAAACCACTTGTACGAAGCCGTGGGCGGGTCAGCTAGTAATTGATAATTTACTAGCTGACCAATCCGCAGCTTCGCACGCGTAGTTTTTCAATAAAAATATTACCCTCCTTCTGCGCAGTTGGGTAAAAAGTAGCTTATGTCACCCGGGAATAGTGTAGTTTCCCAACGGTGAAATAATTTTTTTAATCGGTCCTGTAGTTTCGGAGCCTATTCAATGCAAACAAACAAACAAACCTTTCCTTTTTATATTATTATTTTTGTAGATATTTGTATGTTCTTTAATATTGTAGAACATACTTTTGTGCTATCATCAATAGTTTCCGCAGCGCATGCAACGAAAGACGTTTTAGGCCACTTTTTGTACACTTTGGGTTACGTTACTTAAGTTTTAGTAAGGATCCCTAATCTTTTCTAGCAATAAATATAACCTATGTCACTCAGGGTGAATGTAGCTTTCTAATGGTGAAAAAACTTTTGAAATCGGCACAGTAATTTTTGAGTTTATTCATTACAAACATACACACAAAAGTACAAATCTTTTCTCTTTATAATATTAGTATAGATATATAAAATTAGTTTGGGTTACAATCATTATTGTGCTTCTAGGTTTCCCAGTGGATACAAATATATCTACTGAAAGGTAGACACATCTAATTTGTATCACTTCTACCGGACTGCTCTAAAGAAGGGTAATGTTTTTAGGGTATATATATGTATATGTGTGTTCATTTGGCGCATCGAGTACGCTAAACGGCTTGGCGGATAAACATGTCATCGGAATCGTAAAGTTTAATAAATTTTGTTTTTTACCGTCGTTCAGACGTCCTATGGATGATAATGATGTTGATCACTACACTAGAAGTACCGATAGTAAAGCGTTGCTCTCACTTATAATACCATAAATAGCTAAAAGTTTAACTTTTGAAACTATCATGGTTATGAACACTATTTATACTAAAAACGGGATATTTACCATGATTTGTGAGTATTTGAGTATCCCGATATTTCGGCACAGTTGCATGCGCCATGATCACGGGTAAACGTGATAACGGGTGATCAGTTTACCCGTGATCATGGCGCATGCAACTGCGCAGAAATATCGGGATACTCAAATACTCACAAATCATGGTAAATATCCCGTTTTTAGTATAAATAGCTAAAAGTTTATTAAAAATCATAATTGTCCATTTATAAATTACCAAAAATTTACCACGGATATAAATGATTCAAAATTGAAATGGGTAAGATAAGATTTTTTAAATCATATCAAACACTTCAAGCCCAGACGGGACTTGAACCCGCGACCTTCCTCTTGATACGAGGATGCACAACCATCTGTGCTACAAGGCAATTCACGTCTAGGTCGAAATTAGTGAGATCATTCAGAATTACGACTAAAGCGCCGTTAGCTCCATCTACAGGAAAACTTATATAGTTCTTTGTACCTGCTCAATGCCGAACGTTGCAGTTCAGTACATTGACAAGAGATGTTGCGTTGCTTATTTCAAATAGTATTTTTATTCATAGTGTTATCCGAACACATGCGGAAAATCCCAAGATTTTTTAAAAATTTAAAAAACAAAATTTGAGATTTTTTAAAAATTTAAATTTTTTTTTTGAGATTTTTTAAAAATTAAAAAAAAAATTGAGATAATTTTAAAAAATCTTGGAATTTTCCGCATGTGTTCAGATAACACTATAAATAAAAATACTATTTGGGTAAGATAAGATAAGAAAAGATAAAATTAAGATTCATTAAATAATTAAATATTATATTTGTTTCGTTATTATTTTATTATTATCAAAAGATTTATATTGCGTGTTTGTTTGTTTCAGAGTAAAACACTAGACTTGGCTCTAGTATCGATATACAGAGGAGGAGGAGAACTGGCATCTGTCAGTCAGTATGCTGGTTCACCATATAACACGACAGATCGGTAAGTTAACTAAATAAATCAACTTTTCACATCACCTGATCGACAATGTCAAATTACATGTCATGTAAACCTCCCTGAAAGCGGGTGATTAAATCCCTACGGCTGAGCAGGGAGTAAAGTACTAAATTGGAACCTCATCTGTATTAAAATTTAAACCAAAGAGACCCACACACCAAGAACTTATTTGTAAATCGAACTTACCTCTGCACAGAATGCACCAACCTAGATTTGGTTTTTATTGTCTCGCAGAAAGTGTGAAAAGTAGAGTATTCTTCTCGTGGATAACGTTTGCATCTTGGGCGTGCTTATATCCCTCTCTGCACTCAGGATTCTAGTAACACCCTCGCTTCGCTCGTGGAATAACTCTAGAATCCTTTGTAACGTTCGGGATTCATAATAGCGCACGTGACGCAAGACACTGCTTTATCCCCTCGTTTAATAGTCTACTATTATTGCCTTTATGAGGTATTCAAGGTCACATACACGGTCAAGAGCTTAAGTGACAGTTTTTTAGTTGACTGTCTTTACAGTTTTCTTGGTTTACCAGTCGCATAAACAGATGTCGCTGCTTAATTAACATAAATAAACCTATCTAGTTCTCGAAGCTTCGGTGCGTGAGTCCTACTCACACTTGGCCGGTTTTGTATAACACGTTTTCGCGTTAGTTTTTTTTTAAATGTAGTTCAGATCCAATTCCGTTCATTAAGTTTTTTCAACCACAATGCATTAAACAATTAAGTGTGTTCAAACAAAAGACATTGTCCTCGAAGTAAAAGTCATTCTGAATTCATTTAGATTGTTTTATTTAGTTAAACACTTGGTTGGTCAACATTTAATTTATTTGACTTTGAGTCTTCTAACTTTTTGGAGTAATTTACGCAATTAGGTTTGAAAGTTGGTGAAATTATTTGGAAAATAATTATATTATTGGATTTTCAACTCTAGCCGTAATAATTAGAATTGAAAATTTAAATTCGAAGTGCACATTCGTTTTCAAGATGAACTTTTGAAACATAAAGGGGCTGTTTTGTACAAGATACACTTAATTACACTGGTAATTTCTTTTGCTGAATCCGAGCTTGTGTAGGCCACGTTTCGGGTTTCAAATTGAAATCTTATACCATGTGTTTTCTCATTTACGATATTAAATGGGTATGTACGACATACGCACGGGTATGTCTAGTGGCTAGTATTGCTTTAAAATAGGGTTTTCTCATATTCATAACCATTGAAAGTTTTAAATTATCAATTAACCACCAAAAATATCAATGAATGATGTATTAAATAGGTACCTAAACAAATCATATTCATTTATCGTGTAAGTAGGAGTACCTGTTAAACTGACTAAGGCCTTGTCCAGAAGGGGCTAATTCACCGAGAATCAATACGCGCGAAATCATACGCGCGTTGGCGAGCTACTTGGCGCCAGTAGAATGCATCCACAAGCATCGCCCGAATTTAAAATCTGTACATTCAATCGTAATAATATCTGCAACATTTGTACATCTCAAGATACGAATATTGTTCATGATTACATACATGTTTTTTTTATACTACTTATATGGCAAACGAGCATGCAGTTCACCAGATGTTAAGTGGCTACTGCAGCCCATGGATATCCACATAGAATTCAAAACAAGCTATTATGTTGTCTTGATCTCTATGTGGATACGTTGCCATACTATAGAAATTAGCTGTTATGCCTATGTGCCAGTAATTACAGGAACATACCATTACCATCTGCCCGGAACACAGCAGCACAAGTACTGCTATTTGGCGGCAGATAAAGGTAAGGCGGTGGTGCCCACTTCCTCGAGCCCATTCACAAAAGCTCTAGGCACCAGTGCGATGTCAAAATATTTACCCTATCACATTTGTTTTGGTATATTAAAGAAAGGGTCGTGCCGGAACTCGTGATGGGACACTTTTTTTCGCCTAGCCCCCATCCGCCTAGTCCGTAACGAACATCGTTCCGAAAATATTTAAATAAAAGTGCAAACACGATTGATTAAAACTTTACGTTATCCAAGTAATTTTGACATTTAAAAGGTCGCCGTTTACCAGTGTGATATTATACGATTAACGTTCTTAAAGAGCTAGTTAACCGAGACTTCTAAGAACATCTGAAGCTGTTTTCTAATAAAAAATATGTAATTCCTAACATTAGCGCGACTTAGCCTGGGAGAATTCAAGTAGCAGGGCAAAGATTCCGAACTTCAATAATTTGTAATATTAATTTTGCTTTCCCTACACAATCCCGTCTTTTAAATATGGCGGTTAATCAAGGATATATTAAACAGCGTATTTGAATTTAATTAAATATTGTGTCTTCTGTGTAATTGCAGAGTTAATTACCGTAGATAATACAAGGCGCGATAAAACATGTTATCATTGAGGTAATGAAGGAAATACCGCATTTAAATAGAAGCTAGAAGATCAATTAGGTACTGTAATGAGTTTTCACGACCGTCTCGAATCAAGCTTAATCATCATCATAGTCAAGTCCGCCAAAGGAAGTCCACTCCTGAACATAAGTTACATAGTTACTATTCTTTTTTATTGTATATTTGTAATCGTATCGATACTTGATACTTTTAATTTGTCTGTTTAACATAAAATTAACATTAGCTTCTCTTTTAATCTAAATGTTGAACTCTTTATTTGTTAAGATTTATGGAGGAGAGCGTTGATGGCTGCGACACAGTGTTTTACTCCTGCGGGTATCACCGTGTTTTATGTACCAAATAAAGATATTTTAATTTTATTTTTGATAAGCATCGCCATAGATTTCCAGAGCGACGGATCTTGTGCGGCCTGCACCCAACGGCTCCCAGCAACCTTTATCAGGTCATCTTTCCATCTAGTAGGGGGCTGTCCTACGCTGCGTTTTCCAGTGCGTGGTCTGCATTAAAGAACCTTGCTGCCTTAACGGCCGTTCTTCGAGCTATATGCCTTGCTCACTGCCACTTCAGCTTGCTTATGTTTTGTGCTACGTCGGTGACCTTGATTCGACTACGAATCTTCTCATTCCTGTTTCGACCTCGTAGAGAAAGAGTTAGCATAGCTTTCTCCATTGCACACAAAGCGACCTTGAGCCTTCTTATGATCAAAAAGAGCGTTTTAAAATGTTGATCGGCAACGTCCGAGTTACATCTCTGGTGATACAAACGTCATAGATTACAGTGACCACTTACCATCAAGTGAGCCGCAAGTGGCACATACATGAGATTATAGCTACGTACAGTGTAGTCAATTGGATTTTACTATTGAAAATATTAGTAATCTATATATATATATATATAAAACAAAGTCCGGCTATTTACACCATTTATAACTTGAAAACCGGCCAAGTGCGAGTCGAACTCGCGCACGAAGGGTTCCGTACCATTATCTATAAAAACGGCAAAATAACCATGTCTGCTGTATCGGAGCCCCCCTTAAATATTTATTTTAATCTATAGCACAATTTTATTTTATTACCTTATTTGAGGTTGGTGCCAATTAAGCTAGTCCTTGAAATTGTATAAGCGCCCATACAACTCAGATACTTAATTGGCGTATCTTAATTGGCCCCTTAATTATCAATTTATTTTATATATTTGACTTTCTCCTTTATTTATGCTATAGGACCTTGCTTTTTGCCATATTTCGTGATTCTAGGTCAACGGGAACTACCATATAGGTTTTCAACCCGAAATTTGTATGGTAAGTTCGATTGACCTGGAATTGTCAATTTTGGTTAAAAGCAAGGTAAGCAGCACAAGTAAAAGGAAAATTCCGAAAACTAAAAAAAAAATAATATTATCGAATTTTTTTCGCGAAAATCTAAATGTGCCCATATCTTTTTATCGTGTTGACTCAGGACATTGATTTTTATACACCTAATAGGGACTATAGACCTCTGTATCTGGTATAAATTTCAACTTGCTAGGTCTACCCGTTCTTAAGAAAATCGGTGGTGACACACCAACGGACGGACAGACGGACAAGAGATTGATCTTATAAGGGTTCCTTTTTTATCTTTTGATGTACGGAACCTTATTAAGAATGGCTTGACCGATTTTGATGATATTTGTTTTGTTGGATTTGTCTCCGCCCCGAATAGCAGAATAATTAAGAAAATATTCACGCTAAAAATATGATGAAAATTTATTTTCTCACACATAGATGTAGCTAATGACAATTCAAATGATGGCTGATTGACAATTCTACCGGCGGCGTACATTGGCAGGACGCGTCATATGCATGTTAAAGCGGTACGAAGTTCAGTGGGTCAGCCAGTCTATACTAATATTATAAAGGGGAAAGATTTGTTTGTTTGATTGTTTGTAGGCTCCGAAACTACTGAAACGATTTAAAAAAATTATTTTACTGTTGGGAAACTACACTATCCCCGGTGTATGGGTGACTTAAGATACTTTTTACCCAACTGCGCAGAAGGATGGTAATGTTTATATTGAAAAACTACGCGTGCGAAGCTGCGGATTGGTCAGATAAGTTGGGACCTGAGCGCGGTAACGTCATATTGGCGTGTTTGTACCGCCCGCAAAAAAGCGAACATAACAAGCAGCCGCCCGCGGCTTTTCTTTGTTTTTTTTTAACCTAATTTATTATGTTACTCAGGGAGGACGCTGCTTTATATCTAATCTTTTTTACACTATTTGAATAAAATAAAAATACAATGTTTAAGTTTATACATTTATTTTATCTATTATTTACATTATCCCATCTTCGTCACTACTTAGTGTATTTATGCCTTCTAGAGGTTATTCTTCGTCCTCAGTCTCACTATAATCACTTGACGAAGAGGTATCCGATTTTACAATTAATTGCGATTCATTCGTCTCTTGTAAGAGGTCATCGTCCCAATACTTTTGTCGAAGCCTGTCCACATGGTTGACTTGACAACGACACAAACTATAACAACAAAAACTACAACAACAAAACAATAACACAAACGAAAACTAAAAGAATTCCAGAGCGCGTCGTTACGTGACGTAGGCCAGTACGAGACTAAAAACCCTATTAAAAAATAGTGATGCGAACGGTACAATACGGGCGCCATCGGGGAAGTGCAGGGGAAGCGGTCGGGTAGTCGCATTCCTAGCAGGTCCCAAGTTATCGCGCACGAGTAATATTTATATATAGGTATAGGTAGGTACGTTATGTAAAGCTAAGAAAAAGTCAAGACACCATCCTAACGCACACCTGATAAGCACCGACAGGTTAATAGTACTTGCTTTTTACCTTAAATGTAGCATCATGAAGAATGAGAAGAAGTGGGAGTTTATTTTAAATATGTTTACAGTACATGGATTCGGGATCTTCCAGAAGAATATAGGGCGATTTCAAAATATATTTTAGTCAATTTGTTTTCTCGAAATTGTGGCTACTTCAAAGGCAATAACGTAATAATTTGATTAATACCTAAATTTTACAATAATTTGTGCTATTTTATTTAATTGCTAACTCATCATCATCATCGGCATAGCAGGCGTTAAACGTCCACAGCTGAACATATGCCTCCTCAGTTCTCTAGAGTGATCGATTTTATGCGGCCTGCACCCAACAGCTCCCGACAACCTTTAGCAGATAATCTTTCCATCTAATGGAGGGCCGTCCTAAGCAGCGCTTTTCAGTGCGTGGTCTGTAATCGAGAACCTATCTACCTAAACGGCCGTAAGTTCTTCGACCTATGTGCTTTTTTCGACTGTATTGCAATCAAAGCGATCCTTACTTACTCCATTGGCACAAGGACCCAAAGTGAGTATTGGCCTCCGATATGAGAACTCTCCACTTTCCTCTGTTCATTGACATCTCTTGACAGTCGTCAGCTCCAAGGTCACCAACGCGATAAATAATTTATTTTTATTACACATTAACCACAGGCCCAATGGTTGAATTGTATAGGTTGTTTGCTAAGACACAAAGGATGTTTCACAAAAATGAAACGACTATTTTGATGAGCCTATTAAATAAATTTGTGAAACGTTTAACATAGAAATGTGATTTTTTTTCCTAATCTATTTCGTCCCACTGCTGGGCAAAGGTCTCCCCCAAGTCCCTCCAAGCATACCTATCTGTCGCTATTTCCCACCATCCTCTTTAGAAGGTGTCGAAATCGTCCCGCCAACGCTTTCTCGGCCGAACCCGACGTCGCCGTCGCCTTCCGTCTTCAGGCGTCCATGATGTTGCAATATGGGCCCATTTCTCGGAGTGCATTCGGGCAACGTGGCCCGCCCATTCCCATGAAATTTATTTTGGCATGTAAACATAAACACTTTAGTAAACCACAGGTACTACTGTATTGGTGATGTCTCGTGATATCTCTCGTCCCTTTCTAACCCAAAACCCGCAGCCATTTGCGAAAGAGATATCAAATCGGCCTCTATTTTTGGATGTCGATTGCAAGAGTAGGCAGTAAGTTTTATATAGAGTTATTTACTTAAACTTAGTCGATTTTTATTTAAATTTGATAATATAACTACCTAGTAGTTTTTTTTTAGTTTCGAGAAGTCATTTTTATGTTCTGAGAAACCGACACTTGAATATCGTCACTATATTACCAAACACCCAGTATTTTCAAAGTGGCTAGTAATCAATGGACGACAGTCGCAAGTGATCAAAGGGTTGTTGTTCTTGTTGTGTCTAGCTTATCTCAATTTCATGTCATATCGGTTATTTATCTCACAAGTATCACTTTCAAACATCAATTTTACTAGCTGTTCTTCCGCGACTAAGTCAGGAAAGAATCAGGCAACGCTTGTTATTCTTTTTAATGATTCTGTACATAAAATAACAATAGGAATAATATCTGCATATGACGACAAGATATTTGTTTCAGGTTTGGATATTTTCCTCAATATTAAATTAACTGACTCGCCCGCGGCTTCGCATAAATAGTATTTCAATAAAAACATTACCTTCTTTTTGTGCACTCGGATAAAAAGTAACCTCTGTCCTTCCTTAGGATATAATCTATCTCCTTGCCAAATTTCATTTTAATTCGTTCAGTCGTTTAGTTATGAAAAGGTAACAAACCAAATAACAAACAAACAGTTACTTTCGCAGTTACTATGTATGTCTTACATATGAACCTTCCTCTTGAATCTATTGCTGGAAACTACATTAAAATCCGTCGAGTAGTTTAAAAGAGCTAAGCGAACAGACAGCGGAAGCGACTTTATTTTATACTATGTAAAGAGGTATGTATATAAGAGTGTATATAAGTATTCTATCAGTTATCTGGTTCCCATAGTACCAGTGAGTTTTGCTTAGTTTGGAGCTAGATAGCGCTGGCTGTGTGAAATGTCCAGCATTATTTATTTTATATATCTCTATGTCGCTTAATTTTAATCCCAGCATGCTTTAGCATAATGTTGATTGTATCTTTATTAATGTTGCATGGAAGAGATCACTTTTAGCGATAAGGCCGCCCATAGTACCTTTGATTTAATTGTTAATTCTCTTTTGTTTGTTTTATTTATAATGCTGTGCAAAAAAAAAAAACTTAAAATTTATTTGATTAACTGGCAGAAAAAGCAGGAAAGCCTTTTGCACGATACGAGTGCTATATACAGTGTAAACTCTATATAACGACACTCAAGGGACTGAGCATATTTTGACGTTATAAAGAGTTGTCGTTAAAGGGAGAGAAGTAAAATCTGTGTGTGTCACAGTGATTTTCTCTTACTAGCCATGTTTACAATTTGAAAGTTTGTGAGCTACTAAGAATATGACCACGTATAGATAAAATCCATCACTTCTACTAACAACAGTCTGCAGCTACACGTGCAAGCAATCCCATTTTGTAAACAAAAGAACGGATTTCTTAGAAAGTTTGGTGTGTATGATGCCGACAGTCGAGTTTATTATGATCTAGGATAATAAAACGACAAAAGGATATACACAGCTGCGCAGTTTTTACTAATTTGGCAACTTAAAAAGAACTTTTTATTACAAATTGTTGTCGTTATTGAGAGTGGGTGTAATGCTATACAGTGTACCATTGTATGCAAGACAAGCTAAACCAACCATAGCCGAGTGATTTCGACGCTTTAGAGAGTTTGTCGTTAAAACGAGTGACGTTACATGGAGTTTACACTGTTGTTTGTGTTGATGTTATTGCTATTATAAAATTAACTTCGTCTCGGGTACCACTGAAGTATGTAACTTAGTTTAATTTAATTTAATCGTTGTTTTTTATGTAAATTTCTTAAACACTTTTATTTATTAGTTTTATTTTGTTTGTTTTTATTTGCTGTCTTATTGTGTTATACATGTTCGCAAGTAGTAAAATGGCCTAACGGAAGGCCAGCGCTGGTTGTTGCAACCACCACATGCTGAGATAAGGACTATTTTGCATCTATACTTTGTGCATAAGTACATTTAGATTTGTTTTGTGTTATATGCTTTTCATATATGCTTCACTATTGGCCTTATGAATAAGCTCAGAGTCGCTCAACGAGCTATGGAGAGGGCTATGCTCGGGGTTTCTCTACGGGATCGAATCAGAAATGAGGAGATACGTAGGAGAACTCAAGTCACCGACATAGCCCGACGGATTAGCACGTTGAAGTGGCAATGGGCAGGCCATATAGCGCGCAGAACAGATGGCCGATGGGACCGAAAGGTTCTCGAGTGGAGGCCACGGACCGGCAAGCGCAGCGTAGGACGTCCACCCACAAGATGGGCAGACGACTTGGTAAGAACCGCAGGTCGGCGTTGGATGCAGGCCGCTTCCAACCGCAGTTCCTGGAGATCAATGAGGGAGGCCTTTGTCCAGCAGTGGACGTCCTACGGCTGATATGATGATGATGATGATATGCTTTTCTACTTTACTAATCTAATCTAATGTTTGTTTTAATGTACAAAACAAAACTACATGTAGATATCTTGCGCCATATAACATTAACAAAGCACTACAAAAACTGTCCTATTGTAAGTGCGAAAGTTTGAACAAGGAGAGTGTTCCCAACGCCGCAAGTATATGCATTGTAAGATGGTCTAGGGATAGAGATGAAAGCGAAATAGTGACGTAAAACCGCAAGATGTAAGATTGACGAATTTCAGAGAACTTGGGACCTAGGGCCAATCACTACACATCACTTAATCATCTATACTAATACCAGCCGCAGCTTCGCACGCGTGGTTTGTCAATAATAATATTAGCCTCCTTCTGCGCAGTCGAGCAAAAAGTAGCCTATGTTCCAATCCCGGTCACAATCTATGTAACATAGGGTGCATAAGTGTTAGTAGTACCTCATAATTTTAACCCCCTACTTTATCCCCCTCCTCCCTTTGGGATGATTTTACAAAAAAGTTGAAATACTTATTTATTTATTTCACACCAAAAGCCTACATGTGAATTTTCAGATACCTAACTTAAATAATTATATATTGCCCATATTAGCACGTTGAAGTGGTAATGGGCAGGCCATATAGCGCGCAGAACAGATGGCCGATGGGGCCGGAAAGTTCTCGAATGGAGGCCACAGACCGGCAAGCGCAGCGTAGGACGTCCACCTACAATATGGGCAGACGACTTGGTAAGAACCGCAGGTCGGCGTTGGATGCAGGCCGCTTCCAACCGCAGTTCCTGGAGATCAATTAGGGAGGCCTTTGTCCAGCAGTGGACATCCTACGGCTGATATGATGATGATGATATTACCCATATAAACTTTTAACCCCTATTTCAACCACTTTAATATTATTTTTTGAGACTAAATAATTTTTTCTAGAGCATATAAATCTATCTCCTTGCCAAATTTCATTACGATCCGTTCAGCCGCTTAGTCCTGAAATGGTAACAAACATACAGAGTTATTATCGCATTTATAATATTATTTTGGATTATAAAGAGTTATGATTTGTATTTCTGTAACGAATAAAATCAAAAACTACTTGTCCGATTCCAAAAATTCTTTCATCATCATACATTATCTGAGTAACATAGGCTACATTTTACCCAACCGCGCAGAAGGAGGGTAATGTTCTTATTGAAAAACTACGCGCGCGACACTGTGGATTAATCAGCTAGTAGTCAAATATTTTCAAACACTTTCTGAGACTAAAATCATAAATGACGTCACACTAAAAACGATAACACGTCTTAGGCTGCTTTTCCACCAGAGATGTGCTATGCTACGTTGCTATGGCTGCGTTTGATATCCACCAATCATATTCATTGGTCCACATAGCATAGCACTGGTGTAAACGGATTCAACTAAGCTATTCATTCAAGCAGCAGACGCGACATATACCACCTGTGCCTAGTTAAAAGCAACACTGCTCTTCTTAATAAAAGTGTATGCGGTATGGCTCCAAAAATATATAATAAAGTACCAAATAGAATAAAACAATTAAATTTGACTGAATTCAAACATGAATTGTTTAAATTTTTGAGAAATAGATGTTATTATACTGTGGATGAGTTTCTTATGGACAAAGACATGCACACTCGATAATAGCGTAATTTATTTAATTTTTAGAGATTTGACGGTTTTTTTTTTTTTTTTTTTTTTTAAACTTTGACTTTGATTGAATTCAATTCTAGAAATGTCTCTAATAGGCTAAGTTATATTATAGTAACTGCATTTGCATGCCAACTAATATGGTAAAACATGTCTGGAACCTATATATTGTATTTGTCACCTGTTTTTATAGATATTTACCCATGTTTGCAAATGAATAAATGAATTATGAATTATATTTTTATATGGAAGGATGTGTGCTATGGATGCGTGCTATGGATGCTTGCTATGGATGAGTGCTATGGATGGTAACGAGTGGTAGTTATGTAAAGAGCAGAGTACTTAGTAGGCCCGCGTTTGTCACTGAAAGTAGACATGCCATCGTAAAGCAAAAAGTTATTTTATATCTCGCAATGTGCAAAGAAGAACTCATGGCGGCGCATTTTCATAGCACATCTTACTCGCTCCGCTACATAGCTTAGTATTAGTGGAAACAGTCACATAGTTTCATAGCTTAGCTTTTACATCCTCGCAGCACAGCTGCATAGCACATCTCACAATAAAACAACTAGTGAAGTATACAGTGGGCGGCAAGCTGCATGAATCGGCCCCGAAAATAATGATACAAGATGACCACCACGACCAATCGTCAAGAGCGTTACAATTGAGAAGATTAGATGAGTTTGAATGTTTGTTTAATTAGTTATTTATTTATTTATTTGTTATTCAATCACGTTGTAATAGCTTAACCGATTTCGATGAAGTTTAGTATGTACGTAGATTATAACCTGGATAACATAGGCTACTTTTTGTCCCGTATATCAGGTCCCACTGGATAAAAATTGGGTGTCAAGTCGAACTGCAACAGCGAGTATGGCTTTATTTTTAGCTTACCTATACATTTAGTAGTGTAACGCGTACGAAGTCACGGGCAACAGATATTAAATAACAAATCATGCTGAACATTTTACACAGCACTACCTAGCCCTATACTAAGCCAAGCTTGTACTGTGGGAACCGGATATCTGATACAATACTCATATATATTTTTTTATGAATACATACTTATAACTTACTAAGTGTTTTATCATTGACGACATTAAATGGAAACACGGGTAGGGCTAATGGTTAGTATTGTTGTAAAATTGTTTTTTTTTTATTTAAAATTAACAAATGGAAAATTTTAAATTTTTAAACAACCATAAATTCAAGCCATAAAATATAAATGGAACTGCCTGTATACAAAAGGTAAACAAATCATATTCATGTAAGTAGGTACCTGTTCAACTGACTAAGTGGCTTCGTCGCAAAGACGCCACCGATTTACTTTACAAAATGTTTATGGAAAATGTATCGATTACTGGATAAATATTCAAGCTACCGGTACTAAACCCACATCTAAAATCAGTTTATACGATTCCGGATATGTTCTTTAAATTAATATCTTACATAACAAAACAGGTTGTATAAGGAAACAATAACACGGAACAAATAACAGTATATCATGCAAACATTTGTTCCGCGGAGGGAATCGATCCTGAAACCTGCGTCCTCTGCTATTCGCTCACTACGCCTCGGTACCTCCGTGTCAAAGTGGGCGAAGCAAGTGGGCGTCAAGAAGAAGTTGTAAATTCATTTGCACCACACGATATCACTCAGTGGAAGCTCCCGAAGATCAGCGGAACTCGATTATAGCTCAAGATCGCGAACCGTATAATTAATTTTGCCAGCAAAATTGTTGCGTGATCGAAATGCATTTAAGCTTAGCTCTGTTATCTATTATTTAATAGATTTTACTCAAGCTCTTGCACTTATAAAAATAGAACAAAGGCAAACTTAATACTAAAGAGCATTCGCTTCCAGATAACCTTTATGTATTGCGGATTAAGATATACAGTACACAGACAAGGTATGTAAGTATGGTATAAAGCATGGTATCTGCTGATTCCTACGCATAAATCTGTGACCTCCTTTATTGACAAAGCCCCTGTACAGCTGCAACCACTTGACATGTTATAGTTTTAAGTTTAGACTTATTTATTGAAATGCCTCTTTACGGCCGCTTAAATGAACTAATTTCATTTTATTTTATTATTATAATGTTCTTTTGACAAAGCCAGTATAAACTAATTGTATTATTAAAATATTAGATAGGTAAATGTTTTCCTAACATTTTTTTATGTAATGAAGCTGACGTAACTAAGTGTCCCTATGGTTTGAAATAAATAAATATGAAATATGAAAATACAAGTGTCTAATGAAAGTTTGCACACTAATAAAAATAGTGTCCAAATTTCATCTATCTTTAACCATTAGTACATTGGTTGAGCTATTGCGGAATGTGTTAACCTTAAAGATTTTCGTTTGAAAAAAAAGGTAAGCACTACAACGGTGATAAAATTATCGCAAATTTCGATTTAAATTAATTCAAAACAATACTTGCTTACTATTCATAACTTTAAAGCATCGTTAAACGAAATCAATATTTTTTCTCGCCTATTTTCCTATTATCATAACTTACGGTGCGCAGACATGGTCTCTGACTGAAGCCCAGAAGTCAAAGCTCAAGATTTGGCAAAGGGCAATGGAGCGCAGCATTCTCGGCTTTATACGTGTCGACCGAGCGCGTAACACCATGCTGTGCTCACTTACCGGCGTTGCAGATGTAGGGAAGAGATCGGCTGGACTTAAGTGGGACTGGGTGGGCCACGTTGCCTGAATACACTCCGAGAAATGGGCCCATATTGCAACACCAAGGACCATGGACGTCGGGGTCGGCCGAGAAAGCGTTGGCGGGACGATTTCGACACCTTCCAAAGAGGATGGTGGGAGATAGGGATGCTTGGAGGGACTTGGGGGGAGCCTTTGCCCAGCAGTGGGACGAGAAAAGTTAGGAAAAAAAATCCCACTGCTGGGCAAAGGCCAACAGTAAAATAAACAAAAAACTACGATCCTTACAGTTGGCGCCGATGTTTAACGTCTGACCAGCGCGCGCGCTTATTGGTCAAATCAAATAGTGCGTGCTTCCCCAGTTTCATGTTACATATTTCCGTCCCTTTTGCCAAAATTGGGAGTGATTTTGGCAAACCTTTGACAAACCAAGAGTTCAAAGTCAAAGTCAAAATCTTTTAATTATTTAAATCACATGGATAACTTTGAAACGTCAATTTTACTGCCTGTTCCTTCGCGACCAAGCCAGGAAAGATGTTACACATCAAAAAGTGGCTTACTTATTACAAAGGTGTTAGGTAAAGTAACGGTAACAGTTCAATGGTTTTTTCCCATCTCAAAAAATGCCCAACGCACCTTAAGAAGTTTGCACTTCATATACCGAGGTTTCGGTAACGGTAATAGTGTTGCGAGTTCAATGATTTTTTCTTATCTCAAAAAATGCCCAACGCACCTTAAGAAGTTTGCACTTCATATACCGAGGTTTCGGTAACGGTAATAGAGTTGCGAGTTCAATGGTTTTTTTATATCTCAAAAAATGCCCAACGCACCTTAAAAAGTTTGCACTTCATATACCGAGGTTTCGGTAACCGTAATAGTGTTGCGAGTTCAATGGTTTTTTCCTATCTCAAAAAATGCCCAACGCACCTTAAGAAGTTTGTACTTCATATACCGAGGTTTCGGTAACCGTAATAGTGTTGCGAGTTCAATGGTTTTTTCCTATCTCAAAAAATGCCCAACGTACCTTAAGAAGTTTGTACTTCATATACCGAGGTTTCGGTAACGGTAATAGTGTTGCGAGTTCAATGGTTTTTTCCTATCTGAAAAAATTCAACATTTTTTGTGAATATTTTTGTGAACGCGCCTAGAGATTGTGTACTTTAAAACAAAAATAAATAAAAATTAGCCTGTAATAAAATAAATAACATGATAAATTCCAATTTTACACCTTAAATCCCATAACCAAAAATGATAAATGCTGATATCTTCAGATCAGCTAACTTGATTCTGCAGACTACCCCCGTTAAACTAGATTTCTTTCCAAAAAGCCATGTCCGAATCGGTGGGTTGCTTACGTGTGGCCGGAAAAATTTGTGGCATCGTAGTTCTCAAACAGATATTTTTGATAACTACGATGCCACAAACGAACACAGACATAGACACGTAGACTGACATAGGCGTCAAAATTACAACACCCCTTCTAGTCTATTTTCTAGTGTTTTGTTTCGTTCTGGTTGTGGTACTAACTTTGCTGTAAGAAACTAGTTCTCTGAACTGAGATCTCGCGAGTCTTCCAAAAAAACAAAAAAAAAAAAATATTATCTGTAATCTTTTACTATCAAAATAGTGCCATGAAATGCATAACCAACTAACTTAACCAACGTTTTATTCAAATTACAGGTAACGGGAGTTCGTGTAAATTGGTTACACTTTATTGGGATAGAAATTGCAGTTATTCTAGATTTCAGAGTTTTACTTTATTTTTAGCTCATTACACCAGTTACACCAAAATTGTGCTATTACTCTCTACCTATATACCAAATTTCATGATGATCGGATAAATCGAGTGTTATCCTCAGACAAACAAATATACATACCTACATACATACAACGCCGATTTGCCCAAGTTGATTTAGAGATCTCGCTTCGCTCGATCAATAATTGATACAAACAAATTATTGAATTTGTTTAATAAATGTTTTTTTTTATTTGTTTATTTGCGGGTTCAAAATAAATATCAAATGTGAAGTACTATCAGCTATCTCGTTTGTTTGAAATTAGTTAATAATAAAATAGTTTGAAATAAAACCAAATTTGTTAAAGAAAAAAAATTATTTATTGACCTTAAAATATGCTGTTTATCAGATAGCACCTTCTAATTCAAACTAAAAACGCTCACCTTCCATATACCTGAGATAGAACAAAGAACGGAACGAACTCACGAATTTCACTTTAAACTCGAACAAAGCTGGAACTGCTCTAAATCGACCGTCTGATTGTGGAGAAAGTTCGATTCGCAATAACGTCCCGAGTCCACGGTATAAGTTCTTTTAGCGATTTCTGGGGAATTCTTATAAGCGTTTTCGAAAAGTTCTTAAACCTCTAATATTATTTTGCACTAGCTAAGTCCCGACTTCGCTTGGACTTTTATGAAAGCTACAGTGTACAGTCATTGAATTGAATTTCAACCAATACAGTTTTTTTTGTTCGCTTAATTTTAACTCCTTCTCTAAGTATTTTTAACTATGTCAAATCTCACAACCCTCCGTGTGCGCAAATAGCTTAAAAAGCAGTACATAGTTTTCACTTGACTTATTTATACTTAGTTAAAATATAGCTTAAAGCTCTAAGAATATAGCTTACTCTAAGTGAAATAATTTTTGAACTTGTGAACTTTTTATTACAAATTGTTGTCGTTATTGAGAGTGGGTGTAATGCTATACAGTGTACCATTGTATGCAAGACAAGCTAAACCAACCAAAGCCGAGTGATTTCGACGCTTTAGAGAGTTTGTCGTTAAAACGAGTGACGTTACATGGAGTTTACACTGTTGTTTGTGTTGATGTTATTGCTATTATAAAATTAACTTCGTCTCGGGTACCACTGAAGTATGCAACTTAGTATAATTTAATTTAATCGTTGTTTTTTATGTAAATTTCTTAAACACTTTTATTTATTAGTTTTATTTTGTTTGTTTTTATTTGCTGTCTTATTGTGTTATACATGTTCGCAACTAGTAAAATGGCCTAACGGAAGGCCAGCGCTGGTTGTTGCAACCACCACATGCTGAGATAAGGACTATTTTGCATCTATACTTTGTGCATAAGTACATTTAGATTTGTTTTGTGTTATATGCTTTTCATATATGCTTCACTATTGGCCTTATGAATAAGCTCAGAGTCGCTCAACGAGCTATGGAGAGGGCTATGCTCGGGGTTTCTCTACGGGATCGAATCAGAAATGAGGAGATACGTAGGAGAACTCAAGTCACCGACATAGCCCGACGGATTAGCACGTTGAAGTGGCAATGGGCAGGCCATATAGCGCGCAGAACAGATGGCCGATGGGACCGAAAGGTTCTCGAGTGGAGGCCACGGACCGGCAAGCGCAGCGTAGGACGTCCACCCACAAGATGGGCAGACGACTTGGTAAGAACCGCAGGTCGGCGTTGGATGCAGGCCGCTTCCAACCGCAGTTCCTGGAGATCAATGAGGGAGGCCTTTGTCCAGCAGTGGACGTCCTACGGCTGATATGATGATGATGATGATATGCTTTTCTACTTTACTAATCTAATCTAATGTTTGTTTTAATGTACAAAACAAAACTACATGTAGATATCTTGCGCCATATAACATTAACAAAGCACTACAAAAACTGTCCTATTGTAAGTGCGAAAGTTTGAACAAGGAGAGTGTTCCCAACGCCGCAAGTATATGCATTGTAAGATGGTCTAGGGATAGAGATGAAAGCGAAATAGTGACGTAAAACCGCAAGATGTAAGATTGACGAATTTCAGAGAACTTGGGACCTAGGGCCAATCACTACACATCACTTAATCATCTATACTAATACCAGCCGCAGCTTCGCACGCGTGGTTTGTCAATAATAATATTAGCCTCCTTCTGCGCAGTCGAGCAAAAAGTAGCCTATGTTCCAATCCCGGTCACAATCTATGTAACATAGGGTGCATAAGTGTTAGTAGTACCTCATAATTTTAACCCCCTACTTTATCCCCCTCCTCCCTTTGGGATGATTTTACAAAAAAGTTGAAATACTTATTTATTTATTTCACACCAAAAGCCTACATATGAATTTTCAGATACCTAACTTAAATAATTATATATTGCCCATATTAGCACGTTGAAGTGGTAATGGGCAGGCCATATAGCGCGCAGAACAGATGGCCGATGGGGCCGGAAAGTTCTCGAATGGAGGCCACAGACCGGCAAGCGCAGCGTAGGACGTCCACCTACAATATGGGCAGACGACTTGGTAAGAACCGCAGGTCGGCGTTGGATGCAGGCCGCTTCCAACCGCAGTTCCTGGAGATCAATTAGGGAGGCCTTTGTCCAGCAGTGGACATCCTACGGCTGATATGATGATGATGATATTACCCATATAAACTTTTAACCCCTATTTCAACCACTTTAATATTATTTTTTGAGACTAAATAATTTTTTCTAGAGCATATAAATCTATCTCCTTGCCAAATTTCATTACGATCCGTTCAGCCGCTTAGTCCTGAAATGGTAACAAACATACAGAGTTATTATCGCATTTATAATATTATTTTGGATTATAAAGAGTTATGATTTGTATTTCTGTAACGAATAAAATCAAAAACTACTTGTCCGATTCCAAAAATTCTTTCATCATCATACATTATCTGAGTAACATAGGCTACATTTTACCCAACCGCGCAGAAGGAGGGTAATGTTCTTATTGAAAAACTACGCGCGCGACACTGTGGATTAATCAGCTAGTAGTCAAATATTTTCAAACACTTTCTGAGACTAAAATCATAAATGACGTCACACTAAAAACGATAACACGTCTTAGGCTGCTTTTCCACCAGAGATGTGCTATGCTACGTTGCTATGGCTGCGTTTGGTATCCACCAATCATATTCATTGGTCCACATAGCATAGCACTGGTGTAAACGGATTCAACTAAGCTATTCATTCAAGCAGCAGACGCGACATATACCACCTGTGCCTAGTTAAAAGCAACACTGCTCTTCTTAATAAAAGTGTATGCGGTATGGCTCCAAAAATATATAATAAAGTACCAAATAGAATAAAACAATTAAATTTGACTGAATTCAAACATGAATTGTTTAAATTTTTGAGAAATAGATGTTATTATACTGTGGATGAGTTTCTTATGGACAAAGACATGCACACTCGATAATAGCGTAATTTATTTAATTTTTAGAGATTTGACGGTTTTTTTTTTTTTTTTTTAAATCTTTGACTTTGATTGAATTCAATTCTAGAAATGTCTCTAATAGACATATTATATTAACTGCATTTGCATGCCAACTAATATGGTTAAACATGTCTGGAACCTATATATTGTATTTGTCACCTGTTTTTATAGATTGTAGTAGTAGATTTTATAGATAGACCCATGTTTGCAAATGAATAAATGAATTATGAATTATGTTTTTATAAGGAAGGATGTGTGCTATGGATGCGTGCTATGGATGAGTGCTATGGATGAGTGCTATGGATGCGTGCTATGGATGAGTGCTATGGATGGTAACGAGTGGTAGTTATGTAAAGAGCAGAGTACTTAGTAGGCCCGCGTTTGTCACTGAAAGTAGACATGCCATCGTAAAGCAAAAAGTTATTTTATATCTCGCAATGTGCAAAGAAGAACTCATGGCGGCGCATTTTCATAGCACATCTTACTCGCTCCGCTACATAGCTTAGTATTAGTGGAAACAGTCACATAGTTTCATAGCTTAGCTTTTACATCCTCGCAGCACAGCTGCATAGCACATCTCACAATAAAACAACTAGTGAAGTATACAGTGGGCGGCAAGCTGCATGAATCGGCCCCGAAAATAATGATACAAGATGACCACCACGACCAATCGTCAAGAGCGTTACAATTGAGAAGATTAGATGAGTTTGAATGTTTGTTTAATTAGTTATTTATTTATTTATTTGTTATTCAATCACGTTGTAATAGCTTAACCGATTTCGATGAAGTTTAGTATGTACGTAGATTATAACCTGGATAACATAGGCTACTTTTTGTCCCGTATATCAGGTCCCACTGGATAAAAATTGGGTGTCAAGTCGAACTGCAACAGCGAGTATGGCTTTATTTTTAGCTTACCTATACATTTAGTAGTGTAACGCGTACGAAGTCACGGGCAACAGATATTAAATAACAAATCATGCTGAACATTTTACACAGCACTACCTAGCCCTATACTAAGCCAAGCTTGTACTGTGGGAACCGGATATCTGATACAATACTCATATATATTTTTTTATGAATACATACTTATAACTTACTAAGTGTTTTATCATTGACGACATTAAATGGAAACACGGGTAGGGCTAATGGTTAGTATTGTTGTAAAATTGTTTTTTTTTTATTTAAAATTAACAAATGGAAAATTTTAAATTTTTAAACAACCATAAATTCAAGCCATAAAATATAAATGGAACTGCCTGTATACAAAAGGTAAACAAATCATATTCATGTAAGTAGGTACCTGTTCAACTGACTAAGTGGCTTCGTCGCAAAGACGCCACCGATTTACTTTACAAAATGTTTATGGAAAATGTATCGATTACTGGATAAATATTCAAGCTACCGGTACTAAACCCACATCTAAAATCAGTTTATACGATTCCGGATATGTTCTTTAAATTAATATCTTACATAACAAAACAGGTTGTATAAGGAAACAATAACACGGAACAAATAACAGTATATCATGCAAACATTTGTTCCGCGGAGGGAATCGATCCTGAAACCTGCGTCCTCTGCTATTCGCTCACTACGCCTCGGTACCTCCGTGTCAAAGTGGGCGAAGCAAGTGGGCGTCAAGAAGAAGTTGTAAATTCATTTGCACCACACGATATCACTCAGTGGAAGCTCCCGAAGATCAGCGGAACTCGATTATAGCTCAAGATCGCGAACCGTATAATTAATTTTGCCAGCAAAATTGTTGCGTGATCGAAATGCATTTAAGCTTAGCTCTGTTATCTATTATTTAATAGATTTTACTCAAGCTCTTGCACTTATAAAAATAGAACAAAGGCAAACTTAATACTAAAGAGCATTCGCTTCCAGATAACCTTTATGTATTGCGGATTAAGATATACAGTACACAGACAAGGTATGTAAGTATGGTATAAAGCATGGTATCTGCTGATTCCTACGCATAAATCTGTGACCTCCTTTATTGACAAAGCCCCTGTACAGCTGCAACCACTTGACATGTTATAGTTTTAAGTTTAGACTTATTTATTGAAATGCCTCTTTACGGCCGCTTAAATGAACTAATTTCATTTTATTTTATTATTATAATGTTCTTTTGACAAAGCCAGTATAAACTAATTGTATTATTAAAATATTAGATAGGTAAATGTTTTCCTAACATTTTTTTATGTAATGAAGCTGACGTAACTAAGTGTCCCTATGGTTTGAAATAAATAAATATGAAATATGAAAATACAAGTGTCTAATGAAAGTTTGCACACTAATAAAAATAGTGTCCAAATTTCATCTATCTTTAACCATTAGTACATTGGTTGAGCTATTGCGGAATGTGTTAACCTTAAAGATTTTCGTTTGAAAAAAAAAGGTAAGCACTACAACGGTGATAAAATTATCGCAAATTTCGATTTAAATTAATTCAAAACAATACTTGCTTACTATTCATAACTTTAAAGCATCGTTAAACGAAATCAATATTTTTTCTCGCCTATTTTCCTATTATCATAACTTACGGTGCGCAGACATGGTCTCTGACTGAAGCCCAGAAGTCAAAGCTCAAGATTTGGCAAAGGGCAATGGAGCGCAGCATTCTCGGCTTTATACGTGTCGACCGAGCGCGTAACACCATGCTGTGCTCACTTACCGGCGTTGCAGATGTAGGGAAGAGATCGGCTGGACTTAAGTGGGACTGGGTGGGCCACGTTGCCTGAATACACTCCGAGAAATGGGCCCATATTGCAACACCAAGGACCATGGACATCGGGGTCGGCCGAGAAAGCGTTGGCGGGACGATTTCGACACCTTCCAAAGAGGATGGTGGGAGATAGGGATGCTTGGAGGGACTTGGGGGGAGCCTTTGCCCAGCAGTGGGACGAGAAAAGTTAGGAAAAAAAATCCCACTGCTGGGCAAAGGCCAACAGTAAAATAAACAAAAAACTACGATCCTTACAGTTGGCGCCGATGTTTAACGTCTGACCAGCGCGCGCGCTTATTGGTCAAATCAAATAGTGCGTGCTTCCCCAGTTTCATGTTACATATTTCCGTCCCTTTTGCCAAAATTGGGAGTGATTTTGGCAAACCTTTGACAAACCAAGAGTTCAAAGTCAAAGTCAAAATCTTTTAATTATTTAAATCACATGGATAACTTTGAAACGTCAATTTTACTGCCTGTTCCTTCGCGACCAAGCCAGGAAAGATGTTACACATCAAAAAGTGGCTTACTTATTACAAAGGTGTTAGGTAAAGTAACGGTAACAGTTCAATGGTTTTTTCCCATCTCAAAAAATGCCCAACGCACCTTAAGAAGTTTGCACTTCATATACCGAGGTTTCGGTAACGGTAATAGTGTTGCGAGTTCAATGATTTTTTCTTATCTCAAAAAATGCCCAACGCACCTTAAGAAGTTTGCACTTCATATACCGAGGTTTCGGTAACGGTAATAGAGTTGCGAGTTCAATGGTTTTTTTATATCTCAAAAAATGCCCAACGCACCTTAAAAAGTTTGCACTTCATATACCGAGGTTTCGGTAACCGTAATAGTGTTGCGAGTTCAATGGTTTTTTCCTATCTCAAAAAATGCCCAACGCACCTTAAGAAGTTTGTACTTCATATACCGAGGTTTCGGTAACCGTAATAGTGTTGCGAGTTCAATGGTTTTTTCCTATCTCAAAAAATGCCCAACGTACCTTAAGAAGTTTGTACTTCATATACCGAGGTTTCGGTAACGGTAATAGTGTTGCGAGTTCAATGGTTTTTTCCTATCTGAAAAAATTCAACATTTTTTGTGAATATTTTTGTGAACGCGCCTAGAGATTGTGTACTTTAAAACAAAAATAAATAAAAATTAGCCTGTAATAAAATAAATAACATGATAAATTCCAATTTTACACCTTAAATCCCATAACCAAAAATGATAAATGCTGATATCTTCAGATCAGCTAACTTGATTCTGCAGACTACCCCCGTTAAACTAGATTTCTTTCCAAAAAGCCATGTCCGAATCGGTGGGTTGCTTACGTGTGGCCGGAAAAGTTTGTGGCATCGTAATTCTCAAACAGATATTTTTGATAACTACGATGCCACAAACGAACACAGACATAGACACGTAGACTGACATAGGCGTCAAAATTACAACACCCCTTCTAGTCTATTTTATAGTGTTTTGTTTCGTTCTGGTTGTGGTACTAACTTTGCTGTAAGAAACTAGTTCTCTGAACTGAGATCTCGCGAGTCTTCCAAAAAAACAAAAAAAAAAAAATATTATCTGTAATCTTTTACTATCAAAATAGTGCCATGAAATGCATAACCAACTAACTTAACCAACGTTTTATTCAAATTACAGGTAACGGGAGTTCGTGTAAATTGGTTACACTTTATTGGGATAGAAATTGCAGTTATTCTAGATTTCAGAGTTTTACTTTATTTTTAGCTCATTACACCAGTTACACCAAAATTGTGCTATTACTCTCTACCTATATACCAAATTTCATGATGATCGGATAAATCGAATGTTATCCTCAGACAAACAAATATACATACCTACATACATACAACGCCGATTTGCCCAAGTTGATTTAGAGATCTCGCTTCGCTCGATCAATAATTGATACAAACAAATTATTGAATTTGTTTAATAAATGTTTTTTTTTATTTGTTTATTTGCGGGTTCAAAATAAATATCAAATGTGAAGTACTATCAGCTATCTCGTTTGTTTGAAATTAGTTAATAATAAAATAGTTTGAAATAAAACCAAATTTGTTAAAGAAAAAAAATTATTTATTGACCTTAAAATATGCTGTTTATCAGATAGCACCTTCTAATTCAAACTAAAAACGCTCACCTTCCATATACCTGAGATAGAACAAAGAACGGAACGAACTCACGAATTTCACTTTAAACTCGAACAAAGCTGGAACTGCTCTAAATCGACCGTCTGATTGTGGAGAAAGTTCGATTCGCAATAACGTCCCGAGTCCACGGTATAAGTTCTTTTAGCGATTTCTGGGGAATTCTTATAAGCGTTTTCGAAAAGTTCTTAAACCTCTAATATTATTTTGCACTAGCTAAGTCCCGACTTCGCTTGGACTTTTATGAAAGCTACAGTGTACAGTCATTGAATTGAATTTCAACCAATACAGTTTTTTTTGTTCGCTTAATTTTAACTCCTTCTCTAAGTATTTTTAACTATGTCAAATCTCACAACCCTCCGTGTGCGCAAATAGCTTAAAAAGCAGTACATAGTTTTCACTTGACTTATTTATACTTAGTTAAAATATAGCTTAAAGCTCTAAGAATATAGCTTACTCTAAGTGAAATAATTTTTGAACTTGTGAACTTTTTATTACAAATTGTTGTCGTTATTGAGAGTGGGTGTAATGCTATACAGTGTACCATTGTATGCAAGACAAGCTAAACCAACCAAAGCCGAGTGATTTCGACGCTTTAGAGAGTTTGTCGTTAAAACGAGTGACGTTACATGGAGTTTACACTGTTGTTTGTGTTGATGTTATTGCTATTATAAAATTAACTTCGTCTCGGGTACCACTGAAGTATGCAACTTAGTATAATTTAATTTAATCGTTGTTTTTTATGTAAATTTCTTAAACACTTTTATTTATTAGTTTTATTTTGTTTGTTTTTATTTGCTGTCTTATTGTGTTATACATGTTCGCAACTAGTAAAATGGCCTAACGGAAGGCCAGCGCTGGTTGTTGCAACCACCACATGCTGAGATAAGGACTATTTTGCATCTATACTTTGTGCATAAGTACATTTAGATTTGTTTTGTGTTATATGCTTTTCATATATGCTTCACTATTGGCCTTATGAATAAGCTCAGAGTCGCTCAACGAGCTATGGAGAGGGCTATGCTCGGGGTTTCTCTACGGGATCGAATCAGAAATGAGGAGATACGTAGGAGAACTCAAGTCACCGACATAGCCCGACGGATTAGCACGTTGAAGTGGCAATGGGCAGGCCATATAGCGCGCAGAACAGATGGCCGATGGGACCGAAAGGTTCTCGAGTGGAGGCCACGGACCGGCAAGCGCAGCGTAGGACGTCCACCCACAAGATGGGCAGACGACTTGGTAAGAACCGCAGGTCGGCGTTGGATGCAGGCCGCTTCCAACCGCAGTTCCTGGAGATCAATGAGGGAGGCCTTTGTCCAGCAGTGGACGTCCTACGGCTGATATGATGATGATGATGATATGCTTTTCTACTTTACTAATCTAATCTAATGTTTGTTTTAATGTACAAAACAAAACTACATGTAGATATCTTGCGCCATATAACATTAACAAAGCACTACAAAAACTGTCCTATTGTAAGTGCGAAAGTTTGAACAAGGAGAGTGTTCCCAACGCCGCAAGTATATGCATTGTAAGATGGTCTAGGGATAGAGATGAAAGCGAAATAGTGACGTAAAACCGCAAGATGTAAGATTGACGAATTTCAGAGAACTTGGGACCTAGGGCCAATCACTACACATCACTTAATCATCTATACTAATACCAGCCGCAGCTTCGCACGCGTGGTTTGTCAATAATAATATTAGCCTCCTTCTGCGCAGTCGAGCAAAAAGTAGCCTATGTTCCAATCCCGGTCACAATCTATGTAACATAGGGTGCATAAGTGTTAGTAGTACCTCATAATTTTAACCCCCTACTTTATCCCCCTCCTCCCTTTGGGATGATTTTACAAAAAAGTTGAAATACTTATTTATTTATTTCACACCAAAAGCCTACATATGAATTTTCAGATACCTAACTTAAATAATTATATATTGCCCATATTAGCACGTTGAAGTGGTAATGGGCAGGCCATATAGCGCGCAGAACAGATGGCCGATGGGGCCGGAAAGTTCTCGAATGGAGGCCACAGACCGGCAAGCGCAGCGTAGGACGTCCACCTACAATATGGGCAGACGACTTGGTAAGAACCGCAGGTCGGCGTTGGATGCAGGCCGCTTCCAACCGCAGTTCCTGGAGATCAATTAGGGAGGCCTTTGTCCAGCAGTGGACATCCTACGGCTGATATGATGATGATGATATTACCCATATAAACTTTTAACCCCTATTTCAACCACTTTAATATTATTTTTTGAGACTAAATAATTTTTTCTAGAGCATATAAATCTATCTCCTTGCCAAATTTCATTACGATCCGTTCAGCCGCTTAGTCCTGAAATGGTAACAAACATACAGAGTTATTATCGCATTTATAATATTATTTTGGATTATAAAGAGTTATGATTTGTATTTCTGTAACGAATAAAATCAAAAACTACTTGTCCGATTCCAAAAATTCTTTCATCATCATACATTATCTGAGTAACATAGGCTACATTTTACCCAACCGCGCAGAAGGAGGGTAATGTTCTTATTGAAAAACTACGCGCGCGACACTGTGGATTAATCAGCTAGTAGTCAAATATTTTCAAACACTTTCTGAGACTAAAATCATAAATGACGTCACACTAAAAACGATAACACGTCTTAGGCTGCTTTTCCACCAGAGATGTGCTATGCTACGTTGCTATGGCTGCGTTTGGTATCCACCAATCATATTCATTGGTCCACATAGCATAGCACTGGTGTAAACGGATTCAACTAAGCTATTCATTCAAGCAGCAGACGCGACATATACCACCTGTGCCTAGTTAAAAGCAACACTGCTCTTCTTAATAAAAGTGTATGCGGTATGGCTCCAAAAATATATAATAAAGTACCAAATAGAATAAAACAATTAAATTTGACTGAATTCAAACATGAATTGTTTAAATTTTTGAGAAATAGATGTTATTATACTGTGGATGAGTTTCTTATGGACAAAGACATGCACACTCGATAATAGCGTAATTTATTTAATTTTTAGAGATTTGACGGTTTTTTTTTTTTTTTTTTAAATCTTTGACTTTGATTGAATTCAATTCTAGAAATGTCTCTAATAGACATATTATATTAACTGCATTTGCATGCCAACTAATATGGTTAAACATGTCTGGAACCTATATATTGTATTTGTCACCTGTTTTTATAGATTGTAGTAGTAGATTTTATAGATAGACCCATGTTTGCAAATGAATAAATGAATTATGAATTATGTTTTTATAAGGAAGGATGTGTGCTATGGATGCGTGCTATGGATGAGTGCTATGGATGAGTGCTATGGATGCGTGCTATGGATGAGTGCTATGGATGGTAACGAGTGGTAGTTATGTAAAGAGCAGAGTACTTAGTAGGCCCGCGTTTGTCACTGAAAGTAGACATGCCATCGTAAAGCAAAAAGTTATTTTATATCTCGCAATGTGCAAAGAAGAACTCATGGCGGCGCATTTTCATAGCACATCTTACTCGCTCCGCTACATAGCTTAGTATTAGTGGAAACAGTCACATAGTTTCATAGCTTAGCTTTTACATCCTCGCAGCACAGCTGCATAGCACATCTCACAATAAAACAACTAGTGAAGTATACAGTGGGCGGCAAGCTGCATGAATCGGCCCCGAAAATAATGATACAAGATGACCACCACGACCAATCGTCAAGAGCGTTACAATTGAGAAGATTAGATGAGTTTGAATGTTTGTTTAATTAGTTATTTATTTATTTATTTGTTATTCAATCACGTTGTAATAGCTTAACCGATTTCGATGAAGTTTAGTATGTACGTAGATTATAACCTGGATAACATAGGCTACTTTTTGTCCCGTATATCAGGTCCCACTGGATAAAAATTGGGTGTCAAGTCGAACTGCAACAGCGAGTATGGCTTTATTTTTAGCTTACCTATACATTTAGTAGTGTAACGCGTACGAAGTCACGGGCAACAGATATTAAATAACAAATCATGCTGAACATTTTACACAGCACTACCTAGCCCTATACTAAGCCAAGCTTGTACTGTGGGAACCGGATATCTGATACAATACTCATATATATTTTTTTATGAATACATACTTATAACTTACTAAGTGTTTTATCATTGACGACATTAAATGGAAACACGGGTAGGGCTAATGGTTAGTATTGTTGTAAAATTGTTTTTTTTTTATTTAAAATTAACAAATGGAAAATTTTAAATTTTTAAACAACCATAAATTCAAGCCATAAAATATAAATGGAACTGCCTGTATACAAAAGGTAAACAAATCATATTCATGTAAGTAGGTACCTGTTCAACTGACTAAGTGGCTTCGTCGCAAAGACGCCACCGATTTACTTTACAAAATGTTTATGGAAAATGTATCGATTACTGGATAAATATTCAAGCTACCGGTACTAAACCCACATCTAAAATCAGTTTATACGATTCCGGATATGTTCTTTAAATTAATATCTTACATAACAAAACAGGTTGTATAAGGAAACAATAACACGGAACAAATAACAGTATATCATGCAAACATTTGTTCCGCGGAGGGAATCGATCCTGAAACCTGCGTCCTCTGCTATTCGCTCACTACGCCTCGGTACCTCCGTGTCAAAGTGGGCGAAGCAAGTGGGCGTCAAGAAGAAGTTGTAAATTCATTTGCACCACACGATATCACTCAGTGGAAGCTCCCGAAGATCAGCGGAACTCGATTATAGCTCAAGATCGCGAACCGTATAATTAATTTTGCCAGCAAAATTGTTGCGTGATCGAAATGCATTTAAGCTTAGCTCTGTTATCTATTATTTAATAGATTTTACTCAAGCTCTTGCACTTATAAAAATAGAACAAAGGCAAACTTAATACTAAAGAGCATTCGCTTCCAGATAACCTTTATGTATTGCGGATTAAGATATACAGTACACAGACAAGGTATGTAAGTATGGTATAAAGCATGGTATCTGCTGATTCCTACGCATAAATCTGTGACCTCCTTTATTGACAAAGCCCCTGTACAGCTGCAACCACTTGACATGTTATAGTTTTAAGTTTAGACTTATTTATTGAAATGCCTCTTTACGGCCGCTTAAATGAACTAATTTCATTTTATTTTATTATTATAATGTTCTTTTGACAAAGCCAGTATAAACTAATTGTATTATTAAAATATTAGATAGGTAAATGTTTTCCTAACATTTTTTTATGTAATGAAGCTGACGTAACTAAGTGTCCCTATGGTTTGAAATAAATAAATATGAAATATGAAAATACAAGTGTCTAATGAAAGTTTGCACACTAATAAAAATAGTGTCCAAATTTCATCTATCTTTAACCATTAGTACATTGGTTGAGCTATTGCGGAATGTGTTAACCTTAAAGATTTTCGTTTGAAAAAAAAAGGTAAGCACTACAACGGTGATAAAATTATCGCAAATTTCGATTTAAATTAATTCAAAACAATACTTGCTTACTATTCATAACTTTAAAGCATCGTTAAACGAAATCAATATTTTTTCTCGCCTATTTTCCTATTATCATAACTTACGGTGCGCAGACATGGTCTCTGACTGAAGCCCAGAAGTCAAAGCTCAAGATTTGGCAAAGGGCAATGGAGCGCAGCATTCTCGGCTTTATACGTGTCGACCGAGCGCGTAACACCATGCTGTGCTCACTTACCGGCGTTGCAGATGTAGGGAAGAGATCGGCTGGACTTAAGTGGGACTGGGTGGGCCACGTTGCCTGAATACACTCCGAGAAATGGGCCCATATTGCAACACCAAGGACCATGGACATCGGGGTCGGCCGAGAAAGCGTTGGCGGGACGATTTCGACACCTTCCAAAGAGGATGGTGGGAGATAGGGATGCTTGGAGGGACTTGGGGGGAGCCTTTGCCCAGCAGTGGGACGAGAAAAGTTAGGAAAAAAAATCCCACTGCTGGGCAAAGGCCAACAGTAAAATAAACAAAAAACTACGATCCTTACAGTTGGCGCCGATGTTTAACGTCTGACCAGCGCGCGCGCTTATTGGTCAAATCAAATAGTGCGTGCTTCCCCAGTTTCATGTTACATATTTCCGTCCCTTTTGCCAAAATTGGGAGTGATTTTGGCAAACCTTTGACAAACCAAGAGTTCAAAGTCAAAGTCAAAATCTTTTAATTATTTAAATCACATGGATAACTTTGAAACGTCAATTTTACTGCCTGTTCCTTCGCGACCAAGCCAGGAAAGATGTTACACATCAAAAAGTGGCTTACTTATTACAAAGGTGTTAGGTAAAGTAACGGTAACAGTTCAATGGTTTTTTCCCATCTCAAAAAATGCCCAACGCACCTTAAGAAGTTTGCACTTCATATACCGAGGTTTCGGTAACGGTAATAGTGTTGCGAGTTCAATGATTTTTTCTTATCTCAAAAAATGCCCAACGCACCTTAAGAAGTTTGCACTTCATATACCGAGGTTTCGGTAACGGTAATAGAGTTGCGAGTTCAATGGTTTTTTTATATCTCAAAAAATGCCCAACGCACCTTAAAAAGTTTGCACTTCATATACCGAGGTTTCGGTAACCGTAATAGTGTTGCGAGTTCAATGGTTTTTTCCTATCTCAAAAAATGCCCAACGCACCTTAAGAAGTTTGTACTTCATATACCGAGGTTTCGGTAACCGTAATAGTGTTGCGAGTTCAATGGTTTTTTCCTATCTCAAAAAATGCCCAACGTACCTTAAGAAGTTTGTACTTCATATACCGAGGTTTCGGTAACGGTAATAGTGTTGCGAGTTCAATGGTTTTTTCCTATCTGAAAAAATTCAACATTTTTTGTGAATATTTTTGTGAACGCGCCTAGAGATTGTGTACTTTAAAACAAAAATAAATAAAAATTAGCCTGTAATAAAATAAATAACATGATAAATTCCAATTTTACACCTTAAATCCCATAACCAAAAATGATAAATGCTGATATCTTCAGATCAGCTAACTTGATTCTGCAGACTACCCCCGTTAAACTAGATTTCTTTCCAAAAAGCCATGTCCGAATCGGTGGGTTGCTTACGTGTGGCCGGAAAAATTTGTGGCATCGTAGTTCTCAAACAGATATTTTTGATAACTACGATGCCACAAACGAACACAGACATAGACACGTAGACTGACATAGGCGTCAAAATTACAACAGCCCTTCTAGTCTATTTTATAGTGTTTTGTTTCGTTCTGGTTGTGGTACTAACTTTGCTGTAAGAAACTAGTTCTCTGAACTGAGATCTCGCGAGTCTTCCAAAAAAACAAAAAAAAAAAAATATTATCTGTAATCTTTTACTATCAAAATAGTGCCATGAAATGCATAACCAACTAACTTAACCAACGTTTTATTCAAATTACAGGTAACGGGAGTTCGTGTAAATTGGTTACACTTTATTGGGATAGAAATTGCAGTTATTCTAGATTTCAGAGTTTTACTTTATTTTTAGCTCATTACACCAGTTACACCAAAATTGTGCTATTACTCTCTACCTATATACCAAATTTCATGATGATCGGATAAATCGAGTGTTATCCTCAGACAAACAAATATACATACCTACATACATACAACGCCGATTTGCCCAAGTTGATTTAGAGATCTCGCTTCGCTCGATCAATAATTGATACAAACAAATTATTGAATTTGTTTAATAAATGTTTTTTTTTATTTGTTTATTTGCGGGTTCAAAATAAATATCAAATGTGAAGTGCAATCAGCTATCTCGTTTGTTTGAAATTAGTTAATAATAAAATAGTTTGAAATAAAACCAAATTTGTTAAAGAAAAAAAATGATTAATTGACCTTAAAATATGCTGTTTATCAGATAGCACCTTCTAATTCAAACTAAAAACGCTCACCTTCCATATACCTGAGATAGAACAAAGAACGGAACGAACTCACGAATTTCACTTTAAACTCGAACAAAGCTGGAACTGCTCTAAATCGACCGTCTGATTGTGGAGAAAGTTCGATTCGCAATAACGTCCCGAGTCCACGGTATAAGTTCTTTTAGCGATTTCTGGGGAATTCTTATAAGCGTTTTCGAAAAGTTCTTAAACCTCTAATATTATTTTGCACTAGCTAAGTCCCGACTTCGCTTGGACTTTTATGAAAGCTACAGTGTACAGTCATTGAATTGAATTTCAACCAATACAGTTTTTTTTGTTCGCTTAATTTTAACTCCTTCTCTAAGTATTTTTAACTATGTCAAATCTCACAACCCTCCGTGTGCGCAAATAGCTTAAAAAGCAGTACATAGTTTTCACTTGACTTATTTATACTTAGTTAAAATATAGCTTAAAGCTCTAAGAATATAGCTTACTCTAAGTGAAATAATTTTTGAAATTAGTAAAACTCTCGTGTCACAGTGTTTGTAACAAAACTCCTCAGAAACGGCTCGACCGATTCTTATGATTTTTTTTGTGTAGTAGGTCTGAAAATAGGTCGTAAACTATTTTTTATACCCCTATGTGATAACGGTGGTCCATCCCCAATTTTTTTTATGATTTAGCAATAAAAAATACATACAACTATAAATTATCCACCTTCTACCACCAACCCTATCAGCTTAGCAAAACAAAATTTAAATTCTAAGGTGGTATGAAGTTCGCGGGGTTAGCTAGTTTTTATATATAAAAATCAATTGACGTGCTTTAGTCTCGCTAAACATAAAAATGGCTGAACCGATTTTATTGATTTATTTATGTTTAAATAGGTCTCTGGATTGTTTAGATTAGAACGTCAATTGGTTCCGGTAGGTGGCGCTGTTGTCGATATCCAAAAAATTGCGGACGATGTCGCGAGCATACAACTATTTATGAATATAGATTTAAATTCAGTTGACATTGTAAGCATACCTTATTTTATGTTAACATTATTTCTGTAGTAAATCTCAAAATTGATCGTTGTTTTTATATCCCCTAAGGGTTGCAAACAAGCACACGGACCAAGTTGTAGCATTCGTTAGATAGTTCGAGCGTAACCAGTGGTAGAGCCTGGGATAGAATTAGGGATGAAGTTGAAATGAAAAACATTTATTTGAACATACAAAAGGAAACACGGTAATAGATGATCTTGTACATCCAAAGGTTGTCTTGAAGAGACCGCCCATTGTACGGTTATTTATTGTATAAATAAATAAATATTACTAGACATTTCACACAGCGCTATCTAGCCCCAAACTAAGCAGAGCTTGTACTATTGGAACCAGATAACTGATAGAATACTTATATACTTTGTTTTTGTAAATACATACTTACAATATATAGAAAAACAACCAGACCCGGAACAAATATCTGTAAATGATGCAAACATTTGTTCCGCGGCGGGAATCGAACCCGCTACCTCCTGCGTCTCAGCCGACTGTTCGCCCACTGCGCCACGGAGGTCGTCAAAATATATATACCTAGTCAGGTCATAAATTCTGTCACATGTTTAATATAAAATAATTGAAACAAGTTTATTCATTATGTAACCATTTATATACCAAAATGAACTTAACAAAACATAGATTCTTATGACACTAAAGATTATTCAAAATGATCTCCGTGATTTTGAATACAGGCCTTCAATCTGCGCGGCCAGTCGTCTATCGAAGCACGAACGAGGTCCATGTCAATATCGGCGGCTGCCTTAATCAAGGATGTTTTGAGTGACTCCAAATTGGGATGAGGCTTTGAGCACGCCTTTTCCTCCAAGTGTTGTCATATCTTGTAATCTAACGGATTCAAATCTGGATTGGAGGAGGGCCAGTCTTCGTGGCGGATGAAGTCGATTTCACGCGCCGCCAGCCAGTCTTGTGTGCTCTTTGCTCTATGAGCTGGCGCCGAATCTTGTTGGAATACCCAGTGCCTGTTATTGAACATGGTATAAGAAACAGGTTCCACAAGGTTCGTCAGGACTGTATTTTGATACACAACTGAATTCGTTTTTACACCTTTCTCACAAAAATGTACCTCTGTTAAGCCCCAATAAGAAACTCCCAACCATACCATGAGCGAGGATGGAAAATGACCTCGTTGGACATGCAGAATACGGTTGCTCGCTTCTTCACTACTGTGTGCGTACACCTTATCATTACCAGAGTCTTCATTGTATCGTTTGATGGTGCGATAAACTAATCTTTTGGTTATATTCAAATTTTTCAGTATGTCAAAAATTTGAATTGGCGCGTAACCGCAACGATGCAACGCAATAACTGCAACACGGTCTTCTTTTAGCGTCCACTCTATATTTAAAAATGAGTAAAATTCTAAAGATTATACATTTTTATTTTCATGAACAATTCGAAATTCGAATTCTATAAACTTTTTTGTGGTCAGCATTTTAAAAGAAAAGTTTTTACTGTGTGACAATACTTATGACCTCACTAGGTATATTAACATACAACTTATGAACTTTCTTACGATTTCAAAGTTTATGGTAAATGGTTATATATATAAATAAATATGGGTAACTATTTAAAATATATTGATTTAGTTAAACTTATGTAAAAAGAGTTACTGGATGACTAGATTAAAGAGAGGTCGACATTGATGTTACCATGTTGTAATTGGGCTTCCATTAGAAATATTTTTAGTTTTTATTTTTAGAACAAAGAAGTGTACCACCGCCCCGTCGTTCTAAATTGAATAACGAAATAACTAGGCTAATAGAAATAGGCATCTAGTATTAAATTATTTAGACGACGTGGTTCTACGAAGCGTAGCAAACCGTAGCGTGCTACAAAAGGCTACGGTATTAAAGAGCGAAGTAAACCTTCTGTCGTCTTACTGCTACCAGCCCTCGGGTTCACTCGAGTAAAAGTTAGGCTTAGCCTGTCTACCTGAGCTGACGCCATTTTGGTGCGACACGTAGAAATGAATATAGAAAGATAGAAAGAAAGAAAAATATTTATTCAGACCACCACAAATGGACACAGAAACAAATGACACAAAAAATATAATATATCTAAAAATTTTAAATCTGGTGGCGAAAGGGTCCTCAGCTCAGCATTTGCTACAGCATGTTGCCATACTGCAGCGCTGGTATTCTGCTGAGGCCAGTGTTAACCTCACGGACACCCAGACATTTATACAACTATAAGATAGCACCTTCTACAGATCACTTACTCAAAAAAGTCATACAAACCATGACTGACAACTTTTTATTAATTCGTGCCAAGTTATAAACAGAGTGACGACAGAGGAAAGTGAGTGGAGAGCGAGTGAGACACTACTATTTCTACCATGGTTGGCTGATTTGAAGGGCAAAAACATGGACTTTTAACCTTAACCTAAACACGTTAACATTATTTATATTGAGCCTGCATTTGAGCCATGGATCCTTTGATTGCTTGCATTTCCTCCATTTTGAAATGTGGCAGTGATGTGTAACAGAGGGTGATAACTGTATGTTGTGTGGTTATTGTAAGGTGCTAAGGGAGATAACACTTGTTGGCAGGTATTGTACTTTATACATTGATTTTAAGCATAAATAATGACTGTTTTTAAACAATAATAATATGTTTTTACGAAATTAAAAGAGAACAATTTTATAAGGTCTTTCTTTTATAAAACCTACCCGCCAAAAAAAAAAAAATGGTAATGATACGGAACCCTTCATGCGCGAGTCCGACTCGCACTTAGCCGGGTTTTTTTTACTTATTTCTTTTTATTTTCTCTGTATAATCTTTGTTTCTGGGGTTTTGTTTAATAACTTATATTATATCATTTTTTTCAACCAACATGAGATCATACACGGGACACAATATTTAAAGTAAAGCGCGTGGTTCTGTGAGAACAGAAGACCTCGCGTCCCAAGTCCAAAAAGAAATTTACGCAACAAAATTAGTGAAGAGAGTCCAATTGTAAATCGAATTTTAGTTGCTTGAATTTTCCAATAGGCTTACCTAAATATATGTAGACTTTTGAGCAAAATATTGGTTTAAGTTTTGGCGATGACTTCCCTTGGTCCTAAGAGGTCTAACCTGCGTGGCTAACATGGCAGGTATGAGATAATTTTGTCACGCCATTTTGTCGTCGTATCTCTACATCTCAACTGTCGGTAACATAGAGTTCACTTATATCATGTCGTTCTGTCAAACGAAGACTTCGTGACAAGTTTCTCTAAAACCGTAACATATGCGTCATATTTTCTCATGACTAGTCGACTTTTGACATCTAAACTTGACTAATTTGTCGTCGATCATTCTGTTCGACGAGATTGAGAGACAGCAGTGATATTTTCTATAAAATAAATTGAAATCGGTTCAATTTGCTGAAAAAATGGCAGCGCCGTATTATAACTATATTGCAACAATTAATGAAGAGAGATGATTCAACGGAAAATTCAACGAAAGCGGATACGGGATATCTGCAACTCGTTTGATCTCCGTGACATCGAGTTTCAAGCGCTTTGGCGCATATCTAAGCCAATGGCTTTCTATGTAATAGAGAAACTGCGAGTGGACCTCAAGCCTCGGAGTGGCGACGCTATGCCTGTAAAAATTGACATTTTGTCTCGAGGGGCTGGTGAGAGACAGTGAGATATTTCTCTGTCTTGACACGTATGTTACCGCTAACGAGTAAATCTCAAATCGACAAATTTTTCGCATCTCGTCTCGATTTTATCTCGTGCCTGCCATGTTAGCCATGCTGGTGTCTACGAAAATTGTCTCGTGAAGGCAGAGAGGACTGCACAGTCTGATTGATATAGGTTGGTATAAATTTTCCGAAAAACATTCAAAAATTGAAATCCGTCCATAAATAACGCTACAACAAACTTCTATCAACTTTCTATTCAATACTAAATTAAGAATTGGAATAAAGTTTATTTCACCGAAAAGAATATGCAGCTAACATACTAAATTTAAAACTAAAAACCAATGTAAAAAGCATTCTACATTTTCCATTTGACGTCCAGACAAACAAAGCCTTGTCAGACCTAAAATAGCTGAATAAAAAGTCTTAAAAACATCTGAGTTTACAACCAACACAAAACCTCAGAATATTAACCGTGGTCCGTAACAGAACAAGGGGATGACAGGCATTGTATCTATATCACTTTCAATCATGTTTACATGACAAAGAAAAATAATTGTTTGTGTTCGAAAAATAAATGAATTTATTTAAGAACTAGGTTGCGGCAGCGTTTTTTGACAACAAAAAGTAGCTTAAGTTTGAGTCCAGGTCTATCATCATCATCATCATTCACAGCCCATAAGTATCCACTGCTGGGTGTAGGCCTCCCTTTGTAAACGCCACCCTTCCCGGTCCTGTGCTGAGCGCATCCAGGAGTTGCCCGTGGTTTTCTTTATGTTGTCGATCCACCGCGCCGAAAGACATCGTGGACTTCTTAGGTCTGTTCTTGGCCACCATTCGGTCAATTTACACTACATAAATTTCACCGACATCGGTTTAGATATATGATGTAATTGAGTAACAAACAAATAAACAAACATGAAACACTTTTACCATTATAACATTAGTATGATTGAAATAGGTAACTTGCGATGATGTCCTCTTGTCAAATCACCATCATGTTAGGATGTCCAGTGCTAAACACTCCTCTATGCTGGTAAAACCATAGGATTTCCAGAGGGAACTTTAGCGGCAATAGGTCTTCTCACGAGACAGAAAGATAATCTAATAAAGGCTGCTGGGAGCCATTGGGGCTGCACTAGATCGGTCGCCCTGCAAACTTATGGAGGAGGCATATATTTAACAGTGGGCATCCTATGTATGATATGGAGATGATTTAATTTTTTTTATTTTATTTATTATACCTAGTCAGGTGATAAATTCTGTCACATGTTTAATATAAAATAATTGAAACAAGTTTATTCATTATGTAACCATTTATATACCAAAATGAACTTAATAAAACATAGATTTTTATGACACTAAAGTTTATTCAAAATAACCTCCGTGATTTTGAATACAGGCCTTCAATCTGCGCGGCCAGTCGTCTATCGTAGCACGAACGAGGTGCATATCAATATCGGCGGCTGACTTAATCAAAGATGTCTTGACTGACTCCAAATTGGGATGAGGCTTTGAGCACGCCTTTTCCTCCAAGTGTTGACATATCTTGTAATCTAACGGATTCAAATCTGGACTGGAGGAGGGCCAGTCTTCGTGCCGGATGAAGTCGATTTCACGCGCCGCCAGCCAGTCTTGTGTGCTCTTCGCTCTATGAGCTGGCGCCGAATCTTGTTGGAATACCCAGTGCCTGTTATTGAACATGGTATGAGAAACAGGTTCCACAAGGTTCGTCAGGACTGTATTTTGATACACAACTGCATTCGTTTTTACGCCTTTCTCACAAAAATGTACCTCTGTTAAGCCCCAATAAGAAACTGCCAACCATAGAAATAGAAATAGAAATAGTTGATATATATAATAATGAGTATAATAGTTGATATATAAGAATAGAAATGTTTGTTGTAGTTCACTTCTACGGTAAAAATTTTTTCATCCGAAAAAAGAATTTCCCGATATTCTTTTCCCGCGTACCGCTTCAACAAAGCGCGGCATCTCTTCAGTCTCAGGTCCATTAGACGAGCATTCAAACGATGTCCTGTTTTTCTTCGATATGCCCGAAGCCCTAAGTGTTCATTTAACACCCTTTTCACCGTGGTTCTGCTTAACCCCTTCTGAAGGGCCAACAGTTTCTACTTACGTTTGGGATTTCTTTGAATTCGCGCCTTCACAGCTTTTATCACTGCTGGAGTCCTAACAGACCGAAGGCGACCACTTCTTGACCTGTCATCTACACTAGAGTCTTCATTGTATTGTTTGATGGTGCGATAAATGAATCTTTTGGTTATATTAAAATTTTTCAGTATGTCAAAAATTTGAACTGGCGCGTAACCGCAACGATGCAACGCAATAACTGCAACACGGTTTTCTTTAAGCGTCCACTCCACATTTAAAAATGAGTAAAATTCTCAAAAGTATACAGTTTTATTTTCATGAACAATTCGAAATTCGAATTCAATAAACTTTTTTGTGGCCAGCATTCTAAAAGAAAAGTTTTTACTGTGTGACAATACTTATGACCTGACTAGGTATACACAAAACACATTACAATCACTTACAATTAAAGATTACAAAAATGCTGTTTTGATCTATATTGCAACATAAACACATGTGCGTACAGCTAAAATACCTTACAAATCAACCAGACGTTAAGTTGAAACATATATAAATTTAAAATTTTAAATACTTACTGTAAATGAAGAGCAAAAAAATAAATAATCCCTTAATAAACATATTTTGTATGCTGGCAATTGCACAGATAATTTATTAATAACAAAATATATATTCGAATAACATAAAAACATATTTATTTCAATTAAATATGTAACAGCTTAAATTAAGCATCTGAGTGACAATATTTATTAAGATGGCGGATGTCTTTGATAGTTTTAAATAATTGGGTCAGTTTGGAACTAAAGATATTAAGTTCTATAATTATTTTACTCTAATTCATTATATTGACGAGCCATCCTGGACAACGGATTGTAATAAGAAACATTAGTGATGATCATTATTATAAATACGGGATTTATCACGTACCGTCTTTTCCGCGATCCGCTCCGAATAACGTCTCGCCTCGCACTGTGCGAGGCGAGACGTTATTCGGAGCGGATCGCACTCACCCTGATAAAGGTTCACGAGTTGAACCGAAACATTGTCGGTCGAAACACCGATAAGACGGTACGTGATAAATCCCGTATTTATAATAATGATTGAAATCAATCGCAAAAGTTTTCTAAGTAAAATTAGTGATGATAATTATATCGACTTATCTGCACATATGGCTTTGAGCTGAATAAATAAATATATTGCTGGACATTTAACACAGCGCTATCTAACCCCAAACTAAGCAGAGCTTATACTATGGGAACCAGACAACTGAAAGAATACTTATATACCATTTTTGTAAATATATACTTATAATACATAGAAAACAACCAGACCCGGAATAAATATCTGTAGATCATGAAAACATTTGTTCAGAAGCTGGAATCGAACCCGTTACCTCCAGCGTTGCAGCCGGCTATTCGTCCACTGCGCCACGGATTCAAACTTGTTAGGAAGCAGCATATTAAGTTTCGTGCGTCTAAGTTTATCCGTTTTTCAGGCAGGTGAACCTGAAAACGGGTCTCCAACTTGGTGAGTGCTTCAACTGGAGTATTGCACCGTCCCAGAGCGAGCTGGTCGTCTTTGCGAGGGTCTCCGAGCCAGCAGTAGACTTGAAGACCACGCCACCTGACGGGCCCTGGCTGGAAGCTACCGCAGCCGCTGTTCCGTGGAGCTTGGGCGTAGACATCGCTATATGGAATGCTGTTGGTAAGCAACATTTTAGATAATAAAAATAAAAATGAAAACATATAACTTTTGAAACTATCATAGATATGAATACTGTTATTAACTGAGAAAGAGGGTAGATCGTTATATTATCTGCCAATTACCACCCACTCGCAAATACTTCAGTTTACCCGTGATCATGGCGCATACAACTGCGTCGAAATATCGGGATACTCAAAAACTCACAAATGGTAAATATCCCGTTTATAATACAAAAAATAATAATTATAACGCGTAATTGACAAGATATAAAAAAACTAATAAGTACAAAGACGGTGAAATACCTATGGCTGGACTTTGGGTTCAAAGTAGGTAGGTAAATTAATTAAAAAATAATATTTTTTTTACCAGCCCGTACTGTCCTACTGCTGGGCAAAGGCATCCCCCTCTTCCTTCCACTTAAAACGGTCTAGAGCTAGGTCCCGGCAGTCTAAATTAATAATAATTATAAATATATATTATTCTAATACATATTTACAGATTTTAGAGTTATGTATTAATACTGGTAGCATGAATCCAGAAATTGATACATTACCAATAAACAATTTTTAAAATTTAATTTTTTTTCATCTAGTCGACCTGCGACGCTTATGCGACGGTTTAACGGTACCTACTTACATAATAAATGAATGTGATTTGTTTATCTATTTTAGGACTGGATATTTGTTAGGTTTGTTTGATAATTCAAAATTTTCTATTGTACCGAATTCGAAACAAACCTATTTTACAGTAGCCTTACCCGTGTTTTCATTGAATGTGCAAAAAACAACTTGTTTTTCCTAACTTATCTCGTCCCACTTCCAAGCATCCCTACCGGTCGCTATTTTCAACAATCCTCTTTGGAAGATGTCGAAATCGTCCCGCCAACGCAGTCTCAGCCGACCCCGACGTCGCCTTCCGTCTTCATTCGTCCATGGTGTTGCAATATGGGCCCATTTCTCGGAGTGCATTCTACTAGAATAACAACTAAACCCGGAAAATATATCTGTAGATCAAACATTTTGTTCCGTGGCGGAAATCGCAACCACAATCTCCTACTTCTCAGTCAGCTATTCGCCGAGTGCGCCAAGGTCATCAAAACAACGATTTTAGTTTGTGAGGAAGGATATGAGTAAATGAATCAGTGATTGAAAGAAAAACATAGTTTTTTTTGAGCAAGCTTCTACTTTATTCCTTTGAGTGGAACAATGCAAATGTTAAGAAAAGAACCACAATGCTCTTATAATGGCGCCTTGTATATATTATGCAAACCAGAGCAACTAACTATTCTTATTCAGAACTCATCCAATATTTAGTTGTTTAATTCCAGTTTTGTAAAATATTTTATAAAAACTTTCCATTTGTAAAGATAAACTTTGCTCGTTATAAAATAGTCCACTTTTTCCAATACTAGTGAACTACGAAGCAAACAATATCTATATTACTGCAGCATTTTTGCCGATGTAAATCGAAAGTTTTTATGTTATCGGATAGCGATCGCATATTTATTTATATGAAAACGTATTTAGCGCTTTTGTAACGAAAAAGATTTTAATGGGACTTTTTTCAAGCTTTTATTTAACTTGCAATGTTTGTCGAATCGAGAAAATAAAATTAAAGCTTGCAGCAAACTCAACAGGGGAGATCTCTAGCGTCAAAAGTTTGATGGAAGAAAACTCTTCTTAATGTTAATCTCACCTTTGTGCATGTCCTCTATTTCTGTACTTTATAATGTATTTTGTGTGTACAATAAAGAATAAAGAAAACTTGCACTTGACAAGAGATTTGAACAATGGTCAACTGATATGCAAGATGATCTTCGTTCGAACAACCGGGGATATTACAGTGCATAACTGATTTATTGTTTGTCACTATTTCGCTTGACGATTTCCGCTGGCCAACGTCGGTCGCTATGACACTTTTTTATTTTTATCTCAGAGTAAGATTTTATTGTGTGTTGCGGGAAAAGAAAACTAGGTGGTGGGTGGGCAAGTGAACGCGAAGTTTCAGAATAATCTGTTGTGGCGGGCGGGTTTCAGCTAGTTCAGTCCTGCCCATTGAAAACTAAAAAAAACTATAAAATGGAATAAAATGGGTCAATTTTACATAGGATGTAAGTATATACAGAGTTGTATAAATTGTGTAACATTAAATTGACGACCTCTGTGGTGCAGTGGGTGAATAGCCGGCTGAGACGCAGGAGGTAGCGGGTTCGATTCCCGCCGCGGAACAAATGTTTTCATGATCTTCAGGTATTTGTTCCGGGTCTGGTTGTTTCTCTATATGTATTATAAGTATGTATTTACAAAAAAAATGTATATAAGTATTATATTAGTTATCTAGTTCCCATAATACAAGCTCTGCTTAGTTTGGGGCTAGATAGCGCTGTGTGAAATGTCCAGCAATATTTATTTATTATTTAATTATCGAGGAGAGGTGTCAAGCTAGTAAAAGCCGGTGGAATTCGATTATTTTTCATTCCTTATTGATTTTACATATTGAAAAGTATTTTGACCAAATACTAATAATGTTATATCGTAAAAGTTTCAAATGAAAATGTGTATCATGTTCCGAATAGATGTATTTAGGTATGTGTGTATAAATGCACGTCGAATTTGAAACAGCTTAAAATGTTGAATAATTAACTGACCAATCAATGTTATACCAACTATCGAAATATTTCAAATAATGATCTGAACTGATAAAACAAGATAATACCATGTTTAGATTGAAGTTAAATTTTAAGTAATTGACCGAGCGAACGATGCGAGCGAAGTGTGTCAGTTTCAAGATTGGCCAAAGAAATGGTTTTGTGCGTCTGTCTGTTCTCGCCTACAGGTCGCATTTTTCAAACCGATTTTTACAAAAATTGGCACACAAGTTCCTTGATTTATTTAAATTTTTAGTTGATCTAAACTTTTGATTGCGGGGAAAACAGGGGGGAAGTTCGCTTTAGCGTTATTTATAGGCGGATTTCAATCAAATTTGAGAGGCACACTAAGGATTTTATTCTACAGAATATGTTGCTAAAAAAATTTAAAAGAGAGGAATGGAAGGGGGAAATGGAGGGGGGGGGAATGGAGGGGGGGGGGGATTCTGTAGCGTTGAATATGGACGGATTTCAATTTTTGTATTTTTTTTCGGAAAATTATACGTATTTTTACCAAAAAAACTACGCAGTCCTCTTCGCATTTATGAGACAAACCCGCAGACATCATATTCGACCTCCTCGGACCAAGAAAACGCGAGTAATCGCTAAAACTTATACCAGTAACAATTTTTATTTAATACAAGTTTCTCTATATAAATGTATAAATATTTTGCAGCCAGAAGAACGGATAAAGTGTCAGTTATTGCATGACCATAAGGTCTCGCGAAGTGTACTGCTCTCACAGAACTACTAATATTCTATTACGTTATTTCGCAGAAAATCTTTTGGATTGGAGAGTGTAAGTCTGTGTAACTAGTGCACTAGCTTAGCTAAAAGATTTTAAATATTGATAGATAACCTGCTGGGGCATCACAGTAGTTTGCGAACCGTTTGCCGTAACTTTTCACAAACTTTAGCAGTATGTGTTTATATTTGAAGCATGGGGAATGCGAGTTTATTTATGAACATTGAAACGGTTATAATTTAAGTGATATGTTAAGCTAATTTTAAAAAATACAATCAGTAAAAGCTATTCAACGAATACGGAAACCGTATTTTTTCCAATATTTGTTTGGTTTTCGCTTGTGTTTAGGTTTATAATGACAGACGTCCCTCAGGTATATTATGAGTGGCAACGCAACCTAAAAATAGTCCTTTTGTAAAATCACAATAAACCATTAGATTATAGAACAACAGGCACAATTGACAACCTCCGTGGCGCAGTGAGCGAATAGCCGGCTGAGACGCAGGAAGCGATTTCAGGGGTTTGCAAGATCTTGCAAATGTTTGCAAGATCTACAAATATTTGTTCCGGGTCTGGATGTTTTTTTATATAATAAGTTGGGGAAAAAGTCTTTTCGCGTTATAGTATGTATGAACTTGTAATAAAATCTCTTTGGCTATACTATTTGTATCTGGCTGGTTTTGGTATCATTCAAAGTTTAAATTTTAAAGAAGATAATTCCCAAATTAAATTAGGAAAATGTGTGATTTTTATATGTTTTTCGTAGTGTAAAGATGAGTGAATCTAATGAAGAAATTCGATATTTGTTAAAATTTTACTATAAAAAATGTAAAAACGCAAAGCAAGCCGCGAAAAAAATTTGCCATATTTATAGACCTAGTGCAGTGTCTGTGAGAGTACCATAAATTTGGTTTAAGCGTTTTCAATCCGGAAATTTTGATGTTAAAGATGCACGTCGCTCTGGTCGCCCTATTACGGATAAAATTGATGCCATTTTTGAAAAAGTGAAGCAAGATCGGCATATCAGTAGTAACGACGTAGCTGAAGAACTGGGAATGGACTACAAAACAGTTTTGGCGCATTTGAATAAAACTGGGTACACAAAAAAACTCGATATTTGGGTACCCCACGAGCTCACTGAAAGAAACCTAATGAAACGTGTACTCATTTGTGATTCTTAATTACGACGTAATGTAACCGAACCATTTTTGAAGAAGCTGATAACTGGTGATGAAACATGCGTGCGACAAGAACGTGCGAAAAAGGTCGTGGTCAAATGCCAGTCAGGCTTCACAGACTGTGGCGAAACCCGGCTTAACTCGCAACAAGGTGATGCTGTGTGTGTGGTGGGATTGGAAGGGCATTATTCATTATGAACTGTTACCACCAAGCAGGACCATCGATTCTGAACTTTACTGCGAACAACTGGCGAGATTAAAGCAAGAAGTTGAGAGAAAGCGGCCGGAATTAATCAACAGAAGGGGTGTGGTTTTTCATCATGATAATGCTAGACCTCACACATCATTAGCCACTCAGCAAATATTAAGAGAGTTTGGCTGGGGGGTGTTAATGCATTCGCCGTATAGTCCTGACTTTGCACCTTTAGATTTCCACCTGTTTCGGTCTCTTTAGAATTCCTTAGGCAGTGTCAGGTTAACGTTACGAGAGGACTGCCAAAACAACTTGTCGAGGTATTTTGATCAGAAGCCCCAAAATTTCTATAGCAATGGGATCAAGTACCTACCTACAAGATGGCAAAAAGTTATCAAACAAAATGGTACCTACATACTTTAATTAAATGTAAATAAACTATATTAAAAAAAGTTTTGAATTTACTTAAGAAATGCGAAGAAACTTTTTCCCCAATCTAATATTATAAGAATGTAATTACAAAAAAAAAAGTATATTGATATTCTATCAGTTATCTGGTTCACATAGTACAAACTCTGTTTAGTTTGGGGCTAGATAGCGCTATGTGAAATGTCCAGCACTATTTATTTTATCTTTAATTACAAGCAGCTTTCGTATGTTTCTGTTCTCGAAAGTTGAAATGTAGTCGATGGATTGACATGAAATTTTTACACGTTTTTTTTTAGTTCAATTTGTTATAAGGACTTTTATATAAATACATGTCGGTCCTATCGTATGTACAATTAATAAGATGAGTACAAAGCAAACAAAATAAAGTGAAACAAAACAAATTACGAATAACAAACTTATTTAAATCGGTCCGGAACCACAACCATACAAAAATGTATAGATGTGATCCTCGACGGGTTAACTAAAAAAATAATATATTCAGACAGGACCTATCTATATGTATGTTATTTGTGGCGACTTACAGCACTAAATAATGCCTCAGCTGCATCTGATATAGGGTCAGCTAAGATTTCATTGAAAATACCCACGTCGAATCTGTTCAAGTTGTAAGTCGCCACCAGTGACTGTCTGTCTCGCTGGAAGCGGACACATTCTACCAATAAATGGTGCACATCCTCCACCACTCCAACACACAACGCTGCATTTCCATTAAAGAGTACAGGTTTTTTTATACAGTGGTGTAGCTTTATTATCTTAATTGTTTCAGGTTGGGCTGGTTGGGGCGAATGGGGGGCTTGCAGCCGAACCTGTGGGGGTGGAAGACAGACTAGGAGACGGTATTGCTCCAGAAACACCTGCGAGGGCTATGGAGAGCAAGCGAGGGTGTGCAACACTTTTAAATGCGAAGGTTAGTAGAGTATGTGATTCATAAATAAGTCGAAATCATTTAAATTTTTGAACTACAACTAAAGAAAATCTTATAAGTCTGATTTGACGTCTCTCATTTTGCAAGCCCTGATGACTTTGTACGAACGTCTATATAAGACATCGAAAAATCAATCATAACTATGTTGCCAAATGATTATGAAATAACCTATATATACTAATATTATATAGAGGAAAGATTTGTATTTTTGTATTTTGGTGTGTATGTTTGTAATGAATAAACTAACTAATCCGATTTCAAAAATTCGTTCACTATTGGAAAGCTACATTCACCTTGAGTAACATACATCACTTTTTACCCAACTGCGCAAAAGAGGGTAATGTTTTTTATTGAAAAACTACGCGTGCAAAGCTGCGGATTGGTCAGCTATACTATAGGTCATAAGTATTGTCACACAGTAAAAACTTTTCTTTTAGAATGCTGGCCACAAAAAAGTTTATAGAATTCGAATTTCGAATCTCCTCACAGGTACTCTTAAACATGTAGGTATGTGAACCCAAAGATGGTTAATTCTGCTGAAATGAACTACTATTCATACAAATATAATATTCAATTATATTTTAGTGAAACTTTGTTCATTTTCATGGGTAGAATTACTTGCATTAGGGAAATATAAACGAATACGATATACCTAGTCAGGTCATAAGTATTGCCACACAGAAAAACTTTTCTTTTAGAATGCTGGCCACAAAAAAGTTTATAGAATTCTAATTTCGAATTGTTCATGAAAATAAAAATGTATACATTTCAGAATTTTACTCATTTTTAAATATGGAGTGGACCGTGTTGCAGTTATTGCGTTGCATCGTTGCGGTTACGCGCCAATTCATATTTTTGACATACTGAAAAGTTTTAATATAACCAAAAGATTCGTTTATCGCACCATCAAACGATACAATGAAGACTCTAGTGTAGATGACAGGCCAATAAGTGGTCGCCCTCGGTCTGTTAGGACTCCAGCAGTGATAAAAGCTGTGAAGGCGCGAATTCAAAGAAATCCCAAACGTAAGCAGAAACTGTTGGCCCTTCAGATGGGGTTAAGCAGAACCACGGTGAAAAGGGTGTTAAATGAAGACTTAGGGCTTCGGGCATATCGAAGAAAAACAGGACATCGTTTGAATGCTCGTCTAATGGACCTGAAACTGAAGTGATGCCGCGCTTTGTTGAAGCGGTACGCGGGATAAAAATATCGGGAAATTCTTTTTTCGGATGATTTTTTTTTTACCGTAGAATAGAGCTACAACAAACAAAATGATAAGGTGTACGCACACAGTAGTGAAGAAGCGAGCAACCGTATTCCGCGTGTCCAACGAGGTCATTTTCCATCCTCGCTCATGGTATGGTTGGGTGTTTCTTATTGGGGCTTAACAGAGGTACATTTTTGTGAGAAAGGTGTAAAAACGAATGCAGTTGTGTATCAAAATACAGTCCTGACGAACCTTGTGGAACCTGTTTCTCATACCATGTTCAATAACAGGCACTGGGTATTCCAGCAAGATTCGGCGCCAGCTCATAGAGCGAAGAACACACAAGACTGGCTGGCGGCGCGTGAAATCGACTTCATCCGGCACGAAGACTGGCCCTCCTCCAGTCCAGATTTGAATCCGTTAGATTACAAGATATGGCAACACTTGGAGAAAAAGGCGTGCTCAAAGCCTCATCCCAATTTGGAGTCACTCAAGACATCCTTGATTAAGGCAGCCACCGATACTGACATGGACCTCGTTCGTGCTGCGATAGACGACTGGCCGCGCAGATTGAAGGCCTGTATTCAAAATCACATCAAATAAGTCATAAGAATATATGTTTTGTTAAGTTAATTTTGGTATATAAATGGTTACATAATGAATAAACTTGTTTCAATTATTTTATCTTTAACATGTGACAGAATTTATGACCTGACTAGGCAAAAAAGCGGCCAAGTGCGGGTCGGACTCGCGCTCTAAAGGGCACCATTATCTATAAAAACGGCAAAAAATAATATCTGTTGTATGGGAGCCCAACTTAAATATTTATTTTATTCAATAGCACAATTTCATTTATTTATCTTATTTGAGGTTGGTGCCGATTAAGTTAGTCCTCTTAACTGTATGAGCGCCCGTACAACTCAGAGGACTATTTTAATTGGCTTCAATTATGTACCTATGTATGGGGACGGCCTTTAACTTTCAACTTTGTTTTATTTATTGGAATTTTTTCTTTATTTGTGCTGCTTGCTTTTTGCCAAATTTTGTGATTCTAGGTCGACGGGAACTACCATATACCTAGGTTTCCGATCCAAAATTTATAGGGTACTTTCGGTTGACCTAGAATTGTCAACTTTGGTTAAAAGCAAAGTCTTACAACTCTTAAAAGTTACAAATTAAGGTATATTTTGGTACTCACAAGTTTTCGCGAAAATCTAAATTTGCCTATATTTTTTTATCATGTTGACTCAGGACCTTGATTTTCATACACTTTTTATATTTTTGTTATATATATGTATATATATATATATAGGTATTATAGACCTCAGTATTTGGTATACATTTCAACATGCTAGGCCCTCCAATTCCTGAGAAAATCGGTGGTGACACACGGACAAACAGACGGACAGACGGACAAGAGAGTGATCATAAAAGGGTTCCTGTTTTTTACCTTTTGAGGTACGGGAACCTAAAAATGGGTATAATTAATAATCACTAAGATATGCTTAATAATAAAAAAAACACTCAAAAATACTAGATAATCCTGGATCAATATTTCGACAGGCACTATTTCTGTGTTATTTGTTTTTACCTGATTTGCCCTTGTCCAGTGCCAAGGAACATTGAAATGCTGGATCTAGTCAAAAATAACTACGTTTGATCTATCATTATTTTTTTATGAAACATTGATGGTCGAAACACAGATAAAACGGTACGTGATAAATCCCGTATTTAAAATAATGAAGTGTAACAATGAAAAAATATTTTATGAGGGAAAAATCATAACATGTTTTTTAACTTTCTAGAAGAGAAGTTGACAAATTCGATATGGAATACATTTTCTAATAATACAATTATTTATTATCTCTTCAAAATATACAAACAGATGCATCGTCTACAGACCGTTGCAAAATATCAAAACCTTAGTGGTTATTAGATGCTATATTTCTGAATATAAAAATGTAACCTTTGTTTAACCTAATATAAAAATGTAACTTCACACAATCTTCAATTCACACCTGGTTGCTCCTATGTGATCCGGAGCACCCACTCACGCGAATAGATGCACACACGCAAGCATCAGATACTCACTAGTATGCACAATACACATGCACAATACACACACACATACACATACACACACCCATACACACACACACCTAATATTGATATTTATTTATCAATATCGATATTTATTTTGTTTCGATTGTATACCGAATTAACGGAAGAGCGAGACCCTCTAACACTGGTATTTTATATTTAAAAGAGGGTCCCAAACCCATGAAATGTATGTATATAAATTAAGTTTACTGAAATAAATATATTTGATTTGATTTGATTTGAATCTTTGCTAAAATGGTAAATAAGTTTAAAAAACAAAACAAAAAATAATCTACAGATATCTGCTCTAAATTACTACTAGATGGAAGTGTTCCACTTTGAATTGCAATGCATATGACCCATATGAGCGCTAGCTCTCGGATCACACGTCATTCCGACCAGAGGTACAAAAAGAATTCAATTCTATACTTCAAATTCGTCTATCAATTGTTACTAAACAGCTGAATTGATTCTTACATAATTTGGGTTTGTGATCACATCACATCATTTAGGTAAAACTTTTTACTTTCATTTATATATCAATCAATTCATTTATTTCAGATGTCAAAAATCCATATTTGTTAGTAAACTTAATTATACATGTCAAATGGTTAGTACAATTGTGACATAACAACAATTAAATAACAATATATGTGGTATGTGAGCATCTAGTGTAGGTACTGCGCATGTACCATACAACAATGGTTTAGATGCTCACAGTCGAACCTGTTTGCGAACGTATTCAGTATACCGTTGGAGCTGGCCCGAATTCTGCGCCCCAGGGATGTGCACCGCTTGCGCATAGTGCTGTAGAAACAGTCCACTCGCGCCTCGGCGAACATCCCCGACGCGCTGCAGAACCGGGGCAGCCCAACCAGCACCCTGAACGCGTTGTTGTATTGTACGCGTAGGGCGCTGTACTGTTTTTGCGTATAATTAACCCACAGGCTGCTCGTGTAGAAACTAGTACAGTAGGCTCGGAATAGGCAGATTTTGACATCAGTGGAGCAACGAGCAAACCTGCGTGCAATCATGTTTGCTCTTACAGATAACGCCCTCCGCTCCCTCTCAATGTCTACATCGTCTTTCAGGTCAGAGGTTATCCAATGTCCAAGGTATTTAAATTGATCAACTCGCTTCAGCGGCGTACCATACAATTTGATGGTAGGTATTAGCGACGGACATTGGCGACCCCTGGCCTGAAAGACCATGCATTCACTCTTTCTTACATTGTATTGTAGACCATGAAGTTGCGCATATTTTTCACAAATGCCTAACATTTTCGTTAAGCCACAGACTGAGGCGCTCAGCAGCGCCATGTCATCAGCGTAGCTAATATTATTGACCGCTACTCCGTCAATATGGCATCCGACACGCGCCCTGCTAAGCTCCTCTATCAGTGCGTTCACATACAGGTTGAAGAGCTTGGGTGAGGTGAGCCCCTCCTGCCTCACCCCGCACTCCAAACTGTACGGCTCCGAGTAGGCGCCCGACCATCTCACAACATTGACCTGATGTTGGTACCAAAACTTGAAAATACTTTGTACGTCATCAGGTAGCTTTATGTCTTCCAATTTCTGCCACAAGATGTCGTAATTCACCAGGTCAAATGCCTTCGAGAGGTCGAGGAAACACGCATAGATGGGTGTTCGTCTCTTAGTAGTATTTAACAGTTTGCTTTAGACTCAATATAGCAGCTTCTGTTGAAAGGCCTGATCTGAAACCGAATTGGTTATCATGTAATTGTAGATGTTGCTCTAATTGAGCACTAAGCAAACTGCCAAATACTTTCGCAACTATGGTAGCCAGTGAGATCGGTCTATAGTTGGACTTGTCACTTGTGTCACCCGTTTTGTTTTTCACGATTGGCACCACCACAGTTTTCATCATATCCACAGGTAAGTATGAGTGTCCTACACATATGGTGTAAAACATCGCCAGCACTCCAGTTAGGTGCGGGCTAGCATTCCTCAAATGTTCGATGCTGAGTCCGTCATGGCCTGGAGACTTACCGCGCGACATAGCCTTTACTGCCAACTTAACATCTTTAGCTGTAAATCTAGTACCTAGCTCCCGCCCACACGGCTCAGTCCCGTTCACCGACTGTGATGGTGCCAATGGCGATTTAACAGTAAAGTGATCTCTAAACATGTTCGCTATTCCCTTACAGTCATTAATACAATCCACACTCACAGGCAGGCCAGGCTTACTGTTCAACTTATTTGTGGACTTCCAAAAATTTCGAAAATCATGTTTTGAATGTTCTGCTGTTATTTTGTCCATTTTAAGCTGGTCACTGTGCTTCTGACACCATTTTAAACGCGATTTAAAGATTTTGCGGCTTTTCTGCATTTCGTTAAACACGCGACCTTCTTTAGGTTTTCCATAGAGAATCCACATCTGGAATTTACACCTGGCCTCCCTGTGTGCTTCCCTCACATTGCAGTTCCAACCAGACACAGGTTTTTTCTTTTTAAATCTACTAACATTCAAATTATGACTTTCAGTCGCGGCCTTGCTCAAAACATTAACAATTTCCAAATACAATTGGTCAATAAAATGTCTATGATTACAATTTTTACATATAAAGTCAGCACAATTTACAAAAACATTCGGAAAGTCAATTAATCTTAATTTTTCATGGCATAATTTACTGTACAATTCAATTTGTTCTGATTTCCTTTCACCCCACACAACTTTATTAGTTACAACACTTTGAGTACATATTCTTCTGGTTTAATTACACCAAAGTCACATTCCATAATTAACGGAAAGTGATCCGACCAAATAACGTCATATTTTGGATATACATTAAGAATCGAACCTGCGGCGGCTTCAGTTACCAAACAGTGGTCTAGCCACCGTCTGGACCCGTTCGCCTCGCTTATATACGTATATGTATTTGAATTTAGTCCTAAAACTTCAACGTCCGCACATATCCATTTTTGTTCCATACTAAAACACGTTAACTCGTCAAAAAATCTCTCATTGGGATGGGCATTAAAGTCACCAAGTATATAAACGGACCCAGTATTGTTGTTGTTTATAATAGCACTCACTAAGCTGAGACAATCCGTAAACTCCGAAAGATTTTCTACTTTATCCGTAGGCATATAAACACTAGACACTAGGAACGACCTTTGGCCCATGGTAATTTTTATAGCGCACACTCGCTGGTTATCGCACTGCACTACGGACACATGTTGGAAAACACTTTTATTCCACAGTAGTGCGACCCCTCCGTAGGGCCGGCCGCGCAGCATGCCCGCCGTCGTGTCCACCGCTGAGGTCCCCGTGTAGCCGAACCGCTGGTCGATGTCTCCGAGAAACTGAATATCTTCTGGCAGCAGCCATGTTTCTTGCAGTGCAATAATGTCGGACGACCGGCACAGGTCTCTTACGTGGTCAACAGAGCGCTTAACGCTCTTACAGTTGAAACTAACTAGTTTATATGTTGGTTTACTAAACATACTATTTAGATGGGCCGCCCACAGTGTTGCCACCGTTCATGTTATTCTTTGGCTTGAAATGTATGAAACGACGGAAAATAATCCCCTGCGGCCATAGCTTATCATCCAAAAACAATGGTAGTTTAGTCTCTGACACATAAAACTTGTAGGCATTGTGGTCCTTTTCACGTCGAAACATAATTTTCTCCAAAGAAATCCTTTCTTGCGTTCTCTTATAGATATACTCGCTTATATCGGTCGCAGTGGTTTCTTTATGCACTTTGGTAATGAAAATTGGCACCTTCAAAACCGCTGCTCTAAAGTTTCCCCCCTCGTCCTGGGAAGAACCTGATGTACCGCGATAACGATAATTAATTCTCGGTTTTCTTCGCTGAACGACTTTCCATTCGCCCTCCGCTTTCATAGTTTCCGCAAATGATACTTTAAGAGCAGGCAAATGATTACTACCCGCTTTGTTAGTCATTGCGTCAACCTCATTTAGAAACCATGCTAAATTTACTGTTTTCTTTTGAGATTACTATTTTACCATGCTTTTCAGCTGTTATATCCTTAACCCAGCTAATAAGTTGCTACAATGGTGTATCAATCAACCTTATTTGATGTACCATAGGAATACTATAAACCAATGTCTGTGCTGTTATTTAAGGCAAGGGCTCCCAAACTTTTTCAGTTCACGGCGCACTTCTACAGTGGTAGAGGTTCTACAGAGGTTTCTACAGTGTACACATCGACAATACCCCGGGTGTTGACGATGTCAATAGGCGACGGTGATCGCTTACCACCAGGTGGGCCGTAAGCCTGTTTCCCCACAAATAACATAAAAAAAACTTAAAGGTTTAGTATTTTGTCTTGGCGCCCTAGCTAGTTAAAATAGGGTACAATGATACTAAGTAGATAGGCACAAAAATTAAAACATCCACAATATGAAGCTGAGTTTTTATTATATGCAAGAACACATTTAATATTTAAGAAAAATAGGAAATAAAATACAATGGCAACTTGTCGATGTGACGTGTCAGCTTGGTGATCTCCTCACATTTTTTTTAAAACGTGTTATAAAGCTTGACACTGTTACTCTCATTTCTTGCTCCACATTGATTTTTGATTGTATTCATTTTGTAACCGCGAATGCCTAAGTTGAGTTTCCGGAGAATGGCAAACAGGAGCGCCACTATTTACTCTCTACGGCGAACAAGGGCGCCGCGGCGCACACTTTGGGAACCCCTGATTTAAGGTATTCAATAGATTAACGTTTTGTTATTAGTTTAATTTACCACTAATTTTCCTGTCATTATGTTGCCATCGTGTGTTTAATTTATTCAGATAAGCTAGGGCTCCAAGATAACGGTACCGCTTCACTATCGACCATAAACTAACGGTGACTGACCGAATTATCGGGTACCAGTTCCTGTGCTATTGTTATTATAAATTAGCTGTGATCGATTGTACAATTAATGTATCTATCATTATGAATGTATATGATGTTAAAGGTAAATGATAGGGTAAGTATATAGGTATATGATATAAATAAAACATAAATATATAAATATTGCTGGACATTTCACACAGCGTTATCTAGCCCCAAACTAAGCAGAGCTTGTATTATGACCAGATAACTGATAGATATCTTATACATATATATATATATATATATATATATATATTTTGTAAATACATACGTAAAATGTATAGAAAACACCCAGACATGAAACAAATATATGTTGATCATGCAAACATTTGTTCCGCGGCGGGAATCGAACCCGCTACCTCCTGCGTATCAGCCAGCTCTACGCCCACTGCGCCACGGAGGTCGTCAAAATATGTAATTTAATGGTGTATATAATGAATGTAGAGGGATTCCCTTAAAAACAGAATAAAAAGCCTAATTTTTAATGATACACATTCATCGTTTGGCACTTAAAATCAATAGATCCCTTTTTTCTGGTCGTGAAAAATTAAGGTAAATGGTGCCGCAGTGTATCCTTTTTCGGGAACTCAATGAATAACATATTTGCCCAATATTCGGGGTGTATTCGAGTCGAATTTATTTGATGTTAAAAATAAGAGTTTTTATAAAATTGTATCGGTCGGCATAATGACAAAACCGCTTTTTGAGAAACCTGGGCTTGAAAGCTACGATTTATTACAGTATGGCTACCGCATTAGTTGCTCGTAGGTTAGTACTATTAGAAACTGTATTTGACGATAGATTATCTTACAATTTCATGTTATTACAGCATAATGCGGAAATGTGATCAGAAAAGATATTATTCTTCTTTTTCTCTTTTCGTGTCAATGGCTCTTAAATATCTATTATTTTTACCAATATAGGGCGTCAACTTTCAATCCCTTTTTTATTGCCTAGTCAAGTCAAGTATTTGTTTATAAAGTAACCCTACAGAGGCATTGGCTCCGGAATGGGTCAATGTATTTCCACTTGCCTGGATTGCCTCGACAGGGAATGAATTTTGGTAGAAAAGCTAATTAACAATGGTTTGCTCCAACCTGGTGCTTTAACGTTCTCATAAAATCCAGTCCATCCAAAAGTTGTCTAGAAGAGATCGCTTTTAGCGATAAGACTGCCAATTGTACTATCGCGTGTCTAGTTTCAAGTGTTTAATTATGATTTGTTAATTTAAGTGTGGTATACAATAAAGCGCTTTCTATCTATCTGTCTAGCTGTCTGATAGGAGAGACGTAAGGCAAGGACAAGGGGAAAACGTGGCTACTTTTAAGGCTGCATTTTCAATAAAGGTATTAGATTAGAAAATCCTTCATTATTATTATTCTTTATTATTTCTTTATTAAAGTGCTTCATTTTGTTGGGTATCTTGAAGAGAGATGAAGTGTTTAAAGAGTTTGGATTTGAAGATTTCTATAGAGGCGGCCTTGCGGATTTCCACTGGAAGAGAGTTCCACAAGCAAATAGCAGTCACAGTGAAAGAGTTAGTGAAGAAAGAAGTTTTATGCTCAGGCGTCTTGAGTAAAAGATGTTGTGAAGAACGTGAAGGACGATCAGGTGGACAAACAAGAGGAAAACGTTCTTTATGATAGCAAGGATTGAGAGGAGTTAAGGTTTCGAGGTAGTTAAGTGGTGACCAAAGAACAAATTTACCAATAGAATTGCTTCATTTGCCTTGGATTTTTTCATCGCTCATTGGTTAGCTTTCTTGCACAGCTTTGCTGGAAACGCATCTTTTTATGTTATTTGTGAGAAATTAGGCGTACGGTCCACTTTATAGTGAGTGGTCACCGTCGCCTATTGACACCGGCAACAGCCGGGGTAATGTCGATGCGTTCCCTACCCTGTACAATCCTCTTAACATTTCTCTTGAAGCGTGCCATGTCGTAGCCTAACGGAAAAACCTCCGATGGTAGCTCATTCAACATCTTGCAAGTATCGGGTAGAAAAGATCGCGTAATGTACCCTTAATGTACTTTCATTAAAAATTATGGAAATTTCGTTACGCAAAACATACAGAGAACACGGACTCCTTAGAATTTTGGTCTTGAAAGCGTCAATGAATTACAATGGCCTCGCAGTAGGAACTAATATAAACATTATTCCACCATACATCTTACAATACCGTGCGTGTTACTGCAGCATTATGCGGAAATGTAATCATGTAAGATCCCGTATGTAAACTAGTAAAGATGATTTATAAAGCGTCTGGTGGCAAGACGGCTCTAGCTGAGTCATAGTCTGGCATACTCATACTCTATACCCATACTACTGTTCACACATATATACATATATGTTCATATACTCATACTCTGTCATACTCTAGCATAGTCGCTGGTGTGCCTGGGACAGAGGCAAACTACTAAACCAATCGCTTCACTATGACAATGGTATCGTCGCAAAATGGCAACTATAGCTACCTTTTATCTACTAACACAATCTTTTCTCTGCCAAATTTTCATCATAGTTTTAGTCTGGCATACTCTTACTCAATACTCATACTACTGTACATACATATATATATACATATATGTTCATACACTCATACTCTGTCATACTCTAGCATAGTCGCTGGTGTGCCTGGGACAGAGGCAAACTACTAAACCAATCGCTTCACTATGACAATGGTATCGTCGCAAAATGGCAACTATAGCTACCTTTTATCTACTAACACAATCTTTTCTCTGCCAAATTTTCATCATAGTTTTAGTCTAGCATACTCTTACTCAATACTCATACCCCTGTACATACATATATATATACATATATGTTCATACACTCATACTCTGTCATACTCTAGCATAGTCGCTGGTGTGCCTGGGACAGAAGCAAACTACTAAACCAATCGCTTCACTATGACAATGGTATCGTCGCAAAATGGCAACTATAGCTACCTTTTATCTACTAACACAATCTTTTCTCTGCCAAATTTTCATCATAGTTTTAGTCTGGCATACACTTACTCAATAGTCATACTACTGTACATACATATATACATATATATGTATATATGTATGTACAGTAGTATGACTATACTAGTAGTATAGTCATACTACTGTACATACATATATATACATATATATGTACAGTAGTATGAGTATTGAGTAAGAGTATGCCAGACTAAAACTATGATGAAAATTTGGCAGAGAAAAGATTGTGTTAGTAGATAAAAGGTAGCTACATACACTCATACTCTGTCATACACTAGCATAGTCGCTGGTGTGCCTGGGACAGAGGCAAACTACTAAACCAATCGCGTCACTATGACAATGGTATCGTCGCAAAATGGCAACTATAGCTACCTTTTATCTACTAACACAATCTTTTCTCTGCCAAATTTTCATCATAGTTTTAGTCTGGCATACTCTTACTCAATAGTCATACTACTGTACATACATATATACATATATGTTCATACACTCATACTCTGTCATACACTAGCATAGTCGCTGGTGTGCCTGGGACAAAGGCAAACTACTAAACCAATCGCTTCACTATGACAATGGTATCGTCGCAAAATGGCAACTATAGCTACCTTTTATCTACTAACACAATCTTTTCTCTGCCAAATTTTCATCATAGTTTTAGTCTGGCATACTCTTACTCAATAGTCATACTACTGTACATACATATATACATATATGTTCATACACTCATACTCTGTCATACACTAGCATAGTCGCTGGTGTGCCTGGGACAGAGGCAAACTACTAAACCAATCGCTTCACTATGACAATGGTATCGTCGCAAAATGGCAACTATAGCTACCTTTTATCTACTAACACAATCTTTTCTCTGCCAAATTTTCATCATAGTTTTAGTCTGGCATACTCTTACTCAATAGTCATACTACTGTACATACATATATACATATATGTTCATATACTCATACTCTGTCATACACTAGCATAGTTGCTGGTGTGCCTGGGCCAGAGGCAAACTACTAAACCAATCGCTTCACTATGACAATGGTATCGTCGCAAAATGGCCACTATAGCTACCTTTTATCTACTAACACAATCTTTTCTCTGCCAAATTTTCATCATAGTTTTAGTCTGGCATACTCTTACTCAATAGTCATACTACTGTACATACATATATACATATATGTTCATACACTCATACTCTGTCATACACTAGCATAGTCGCTGGTGTGCCTGGGACAGAGGCAAACTACTAAACCAATCGCTTCACTATGACAATGGTATCGTCGCAAAATGGCAACTATAGCTACCTTTTATCTACTAACACAATCTTTTCTCTGCCAAATTTTCATCATAGTTTTAGTCTGGCATACTCTTACTCAATAGTCATACTACTGTACATACATATATTCATATATGTTCATACACTCATACTCTGTCATACACTAGCATAGTCGCTGGTGTGCCTGGGACAGAGGCAAACTACTAAACCAATCGCTTCACTATGACAATGGTATCGTCGCAAAATGGCCACTATAGCTACCTTTTATCTACTAACACAATCTTTTCTCTACTAAATTTTCATCATAGTCTTAGTCTGGCATACTCATACGCTATACTCATACTACTGTACACACATATACCTAGTCAGGTCATAAATTTTGTCACATGTTTATTGTAAAATAATTGAAACAAGTTTATTCATTATGTAACCATTTATATACTAAAATGAACTTAACAAAACATAGATTCTTATCACACTAAAGTTTATTCAAAATGACCTCCGTGATTTTGAATACAGGCCATCAATCTGCGCGGCCAGTCGTCTATCGCAGCACGAACGAGGTCCATGTCAATATCGGTGGCTGCCTTAATCAAGGATGTCTCGAGTGACTCCAAATTGGGATGAGGCTTTGAGCACGCCTTTTCCTCCAAGTGTTGCTATATCTTGTAATCAAACGGATTCAAATCTGGACTGGAGGAGGGCCAGTTTTCGTGCCGGATGAAGTCGATTTCGCGCGCCGCCAGTCAGTCTTGTGTGCTCTTCGCTCTATGAGCTGGCGCTGAATCTTGTTGGAATACCCAGTGCCTGTTATTGAACATGGTATGAGAAACAGGTTCCACAGGGTTCGTCAGGACTGTATGTTGATACACAACTGTATTCGTTTTTACACCTTTCTCACAAAAATGTACCTCTGTTAAGCCCCAATAAGAAACTCCCAACCATACCATGAGCGAGGATGGAAAATGACCTTGTTGGACACGCGGAATACGGTTGCTCGCTTCTTCACTACTATGTGCGTACACCTTATCATTTTGTTTGTTGTAGCTCTCTTCTACGGTAAAAATTTTTTCATCCGAAAAAAGAATTTCCCGATATTTTTTTCCCGCGTACCGCTTCAACAAAGCGCGGCATTTCTTCAGTCTCAGGTCCATTAGACGAGCATTTAAACGATATCCTGTTTTTTTTAGATATGCCCGAAGCCCTAAGTCTTCATTTAACACCCTTTTCACCGTAGTTCTGCTTAAACCCATCTGAAGGGCCAACAATTTCTGCTTACGTTTGGGATTTCTTTGCATTTGCGCCTTCACAGCTTTTATTACTGCTGTAGTCCTAACAGACCGAGGGCGACCACTTATTGGCCTGTCATCTACACTAGAGTCTTCATTGTATCGTTTGATGATGCGATAAACGAATCTTTTGGTTATATTCAAATTTTTCAGTATGTCAAAAATTTGAATTGGCGCGTAACCGCAACGATGCAACGCAATAACTGCAACTTGGTCTTCTTTAAGCGTCCATTCCATATTTAAAAATGAGTAAAATTCTAAAAAGTATAAAATTATTTTCATGAACAATTCGAAATTCGAATTCACTAAACTTTTTTGTGGCCAGCATTCTAAAAGAAAAGTTTTTACTGTGTGACAATACTTATGACCTGACTAGGTATACACATATGTTCATATACTCATACTCTGTCATACTCTAGCATAGTCGCTGGTGAGCCTGGGACAGAGGCAAACTACTAAACCAATCGCTTCACTATGACAATGGTATCGTCGCAAAATTGCCACTATACCTACCTTTTGGTATGCTACTAACACAATCCTTTCTCTGCAAAATGTTCAATGATGCCATAGCAACGTCATTGAAAATTTGGCAGTTTATGTCAGGAACAACAGTCATATCCGTTAAATAATTGTATGGCTGCATGATTGATAATCTAGTGTGTCTTTTGGGTGTTTTTAAAATTTTTTAAAATAAAGCTTTACGGGTTATTTAATCTTGCAGATTATGATACTGACTGTACCAACGCTCCCAGTTCCAATATTCATGATTTACACCCCCTAAAGTAATAATGTAAAGATTTATGGTGAAAACGGAACTGTGAAATTTGATTATGAACATTTTTCTTTATTTTGTCGTATTATTACCGTAGTATTTCAATACTTTTATTGTAATACAGATACTTTTAGGGTTCCGTACCCAAAGGGTAAAACGGCACCCTATTACTGAGTCTCCGCTGTCTGTCTGTCCGTCTGTCGCCAGGCTGTATCTCATGAACCGTGTTAGTTATATAGTTGAAATTTTCACAGATGATGTATTTCTGTTGCCGCTATAACAACAAATACTAAAAACAGAAAAAAAAAATTAAGGGGGCTCTCATACAACAAACGTTATTTTGCTCGTTTTAGCTTTTGATAACGGGAACGCTTGAAATATTCACAGAATATTTAGTTATATATTCACTTTAAAATAAATAATAAAATTAAAGTAAAACAAACATTTACGGGGGCTCGCATACAACAAACGTGATTTTTTGCCGTTTTTATAGATAATGGTACGTCCCTTCGTGCGCGAGTCCGACTCGCACTTGGCTGATTTTATTTAGATAAAAATATTACGTTACGAAATTGTTATATCTAATTTAGCAAATTCTCGTGTCACAGTGTTTGTAATAAAATTCCTCCGAAACGGCTTAACTGATTCTTATGAAATTTTCTGTGTATTGCTAGGTCTGAGGACGTTAACTATTTTTCATACCCCTATGTGACAATGGTGGTATACCACAATTTTTTTTATTTTATTTTTTGGGCAGATTTTTTTTTTGATTATAGCAATAAAAAATAAATACAACCGTAAATGTTCATCCTTCTACCACCAACCCCTATTTTTTAATAGCGGTATTAGTACTTGTGTACACAGTGTTTGTAACAAAACTCCTCCGAAACGGTTTGACCGATTCTTATGATTATTTTTGTTTATATTTGGTACGTATATAGGCTGTTAGTTTTTGTATCATCATCATCATATCAGCCGTAGGACGTCCACTGCTGGACAAAGGCCTCCCTCATTGATCTCCAGGAACTGCGGTTGGAAGCGGCCTGCATCCAACGCCGACCTGCGGTTCTTACCAAGTCGTCTGCCCATCTTGTGGGTGGACGCCCTACGCTGCGCTTGCCGGTCCGTGGCCTCCACTCGAGAACCTTTCGGCCCCATCGGCCATCTGTTCTGCGCGCTATATGGCCTGCCCATTGCCACTTCAACGTGATAATCCGTCGGGCTATGTCGGTGACTTGAGTTCTCCTACGTATCTCCTCATTTCTGATTCGATCCCGTAGAGAAACCCCGAGCATAGCCCTCTCCATAGCTCGTTGAGCGACTCTGAGCTTATTCATAAGGCCAATAATGAAAGACCACGTCTCGGTTCCATATGTCATCACTGGTAACACACACTGATTGTAGACTTTCGTCTTAAGGCACTGAGGTATGTTGGACGAAAAGACGTTGCGAAGTTTCCCAAACGCTGCCCATCCGAGTTGGATTCGACGATTGACCTCTTTCTCGAAGTTGGACCTACCTAATTGGACTGTTTGTCCTTGGTATACATACGCGTCGACAACTTCAAGAGCCGAGTTCTCAACCATAACTGGGGCAGGGACGACATGAACATTCGACATGATTTTCGTCTTGTCCATGTTCATTTTAAGTCCTACCCGTTGGGAGACTCGATTGAGGCCTTCGAGCATCGTGCTGAGCTCTTCCATCGACTTTGCCATGACCATAATATCGTCGGCAAACCGAAGGTGAGTGATGTATTCGCCGTTAATATTGATGCCCAGTCCTTTCTATTCCAGAAGCTTGAAGGCATCTTCCAATGCGGTCGTAAACAGTTTCGGAGAGATGACATCTCCCTGTCTTACGCCTCTTTTTAAGAGAATCGCCTTCGAGCTCTGTTCGTGTACTCGGACTGACATAGTGGCGTTTTTATACAAACACTTCAACACTTCGATGTACCGATAGTCAATACGGCATCGTTGGAGAGACTCAAGCACTGCCCATGTTTCGATCGAATCGAAGGCTTTCTTATAGTCCACAAACGCTAGACATAGCGGCAAGTTATACTCTTCGGTCTTCTGTATGACTTGCCGCAGCGTATGTATGTGGTCTATGGTACTGTAGCCTTTACGGAACCCGGCTTGTTCGAGAGGCTGGAAGTCATCAAACCTGCGTTCGAGACGGTTCGCGATGACCCTCGAAAACAGCTTATAAACATGGCTCAAAAGCGAGATGGGTCTATAATTCTTAAGCAAGGTGTTGTCACCTTTCTTGAAGAACAGAACCACCACGCTCCCGTTCCATGCTTTTGGCGTCGTACCTTCAAGCAAGGCGGAATTAAAAAGCTTCTGAAGGACTTTAAGTACCGGTGATCCACCCGCTTTCAGAAGCTTTGAAGTGATTCCGTCCTCACCCGGCGCCTTGTCGTTCTTAAGCTGCTTCAAGGCCATCCTGATCTCATACAGGCTGATGTCCAGAATATCTTCGGTATAATGTCGGGTCAGTTTGGCTTTTGGGTCGTTGGCCGCACTGCAAACAGGTTTAGTGACCGAGTTTTTGTATGAACAATATAATTTAACCGTCGTTCATTGACGTAAAGTCATTCACATAAAGTGTCGCGTCACTTTGACATTTCATTCATGATTTCTTTGAAAATGTATATGGCAGAACAACGTTTGCGGGGTCAGCTAGTATGTATATAAAGAGTATAGGTACCATTATTATATAGAGGAAAGATTTGTATTTTTGTGTGTGTGTATGTTTGTAATGAATAAACTCAAAAACTACTGTGCTTATTTCAAAATTTCTTTCATTATTGGAAAGCTACATTCACCTTGAGTTACATAGGCGGTATTTATTGCTAGAAAAGATTAGGGATCCTTACTAAAACTTAAGTAACGTAGCCCAAGGTGTAAAAAAAGTGTCCTAAAACGTCTTTCGTCACATGCGCTGCGTAAACTATTGATGATAGAACAGAAGTATGTTTAACAATATTAAAGAACATATCAATATCTACAAAAATAATATTATTAAGAGGAAAGATCTGTTTGTTTGTTTGCATTGAATAGGCTCTGAAACTACTGGACCGTTTTAAAAAAAATATTTCACCGTTGGGAAGCTACACTATCCCCGGGTGACATAGGCAACTTTTTACCCAACTGCGCAGAAGCCGGGTAATATTTTAATTGAAAAAACTACGCGTGCAAAGCTGCGAATTGGTATGTAAAATAGTATGTACATAAAGAGATTGTAAAAATAGTTTACAATGAAAAGGCTACTATGATTTACTTACCGACTATTACTCAAATTATTACGGACAATAAATACAAATCTCTATTACTAACATAATTATTTAGGTCCTCGAGTCGACCACGCACTAGAAAATCACGCACGGTGGAAAGAAAATCTATTAAAGGTTTCTGAGAGCCGTTGGTAGTTCAAGTTTAGTTGCTCATAAGAGTTATGAGGCATTTATTTCCACTGAGCAGTTCTCAGAGTGGTCTAAATTCGACCGTAGGTAAGTAATTCATAATTCTTTTTCAATTCAATTCAATTCATTTATTTTTCAGATATGTCATCCATTTTGTTAGTAAACAATAATGCAATCTTAGAATTATGTTAGTAGGTAATTAAATTAAATATAAAACAAAATAGCATAATTGTTAGTTTATATAGCAACAATATCGAAATGTAAACATGCAGCGCCCTCTGTCACGGCGTCTGTAGAACTAAATAAATGCAGTTCATTACAGTTATGAAAATCAACCGTGTTTTACTAAGAGGTTATGGACTATCTAGTTTTCCATTATTTTATCAAAAATAGTAGTTGTAAAAGTGTTGTATTTTCATGTAATCATGACCACGAACTATATTCAAAGTGTTCCTAAACTAAAAGGCCGAGAAAATTATGATGAGTGGAGTCTTGCGGCAGAAAATTTGTTGGTGCTCGAGGACATGGCACACTACATAAAAGCAGAGAAAGGCGCCGAAAAGTAACCTACAGATGACGAAAAAACTAAAGCAAAGCTTATCTTGACGATTGATACTGGATTGTACGTGCATATCAATAAAACTAAGAGCTCGTATGAGTTATGGCAAAAGTTGAAAAACGTGTTTGATGACTCCGGTTTTATGAGGAAAATCACATTGTTACGATATCTTATCTCATTACGACAAGAAACTTGTGATTCAATGACAACGTATGTATGTCACACAAGTTGTAGAAACAGCGCCACGATTGAATGGCACAGGATTTGCAATCACCGATGAATGGGTTGGATCATTGTTGTTGGCCGGTTTGCCAGAAATGTTTTCACCGATGATCATGGCGATTGAACACTCTGGTATTCAGATCACCGCTGATGTAATAAAATCCAAGTTACTAGATATGGAAGTTAATTCAAATGCCAAGGATTCCACCGGTGCTGCATTCGCTGTTAAAAAGTTTAAGCAAAAAGGAAGTAAATGGAATAAAAAACAGAGCGAAATATCATTAAAAAAATCTGATTCAAAGGTTAGTGAGAAGGTTATAACCTGTTACAAATGTAAGCAGAATGGACATTATCGCAACCAGTGTCCATTGTGGCATAAAAACAAGGAATCAAATGCATTTAGTGTAGTGTTTATTAATGGGAAGTACACTAAGAATGAATAGTACATTGACTCCGGGGCAAGTGCACACATGACAGCAAACAAAGATTGGATAAACAATGCAAACTACATGTTGAGTTTATCAGAAATAGTTGTTACAAATGAGATGAAAGTACCAGTTTTATGTTCCGGAGTAATAGAGATTACTACAGATTGTAATTTTAAAATCACAGTTAAAAATGTGCTATGTGTACCAAGTCTGACTACTAATTTGTTGTCAGTGAGTGAACTCATAAGGAATGGAAACAGTGTAAGCTTTGAAAGTGGTCGCTGTTATATTTATAACCAAAAAAATTATTTAGTTGCTACTGCAGAATTAACAAATCTACGGTCCCTACGTACAAAAAGTCATGTCTTAAATGGCATTTTTTTTGTTATTACATTATATTGCTATAGATTGTCCATACACTCATGCCTACATAGTAGTTATTTTTTTATATTATGTCTTTTAGTAGTTTTGTCAAACGTATAAGAGAACATGTATATTAATTACAAAGCATTAGTGTCGTAGATGCGGATATCTATAGGTGTCCGTTTGTAATGTGTTTTAAAATGCGCGCCATTTGGCGCGAACGCGGTCTTATCAGACGTAACGCCATTTACGGGAAATTCCCTAACAAGACGTGTTGATTCGTGTTCGCGAGCTAGAATAAGTGTTATGGTACAGTTTAGTGGTTTGTTTTTTAGTTAGGTGCATTCATAATACTACAATATAACTGTGAAACAATAGATCAAAGTTATTGGTGGATATTGCAAACTCCAGAAATAATGCGCTATGCGTTTCTGAAGCACAAGATTTATTAAATTACATCAATGAAACTCATGAGTGTAAGTTGTAATTTTTAAATGTATACTCATACAATCAAAGACATAAAAACTGAGTAAAAATTATATTACTTCATTTTTCTAACCTAGAAAAATACGATATCATTGTAAAAGCAGTCGTATCAGACATGTCTGCTTATACTTCGTTGTAGTAAAAAAATGTATGCATTTAACAATTAATTATTTAAGTGTTTTTTAATTTCATACAGTCGATTTGATAAAGAAAACAAAGTTTTTTATTTGTTATCGAAGTATATGACGTCATGTCTTACATGTTGCTTTATACGTGTTGTAACTATTCAATTTTGAAGATATGTTTTGATTTACATGTATGCTATTGACATGCTTTAATAAACTTGTTTATTTTACAGGGATACAAATATGAACATAAAATGTCAATTTTATGGTTCTTAAACATCAATATTTGAAAGTCGCTAGCGATAGAAAACAAGCTGCCGAGTCGCACATGATGAAGAACTACAACAATTTGATGGATATTGAGGATCGGACTTTAGAAGTTACTAGGAGCATAAGACAAGATGCTGAAATACATAGTGATGAAGGACAAAACAAGGATAGTTTGATGAAAAAGGGGATCGGTCTTTGGAAGCTTTGAAGGATGTAAGACAAGATACCGAAATACGTAGTGATGGTGAACTAAACAAGGATATTTTGAAGGATATTGAGAATCGGTCTTTAGGAATAACGAGGGACATAAAACAAGATTCCGAAACGAACAGTGATGGAGAACAAAACATGCATAATTTAATGGATATTCAGGTTTGTTCCTTGGAAGTTACAAGGAAAGACAAGCTGACGAAAGACACGATGGTGGCGAACATAGTTCTAATCTACTACCGCAAACTGATTTAAATTATATCATTGATTCGGTAGGGGAATTTTCAAATGAAGATATTGAACATTATCTTGAAAACTCTTTTAATCTTCCCATTTGTGAAAATGAAACACCACAACCAATACCTAATAATTCTGTTTAATATAAAGAATCTTACTATGAAGATATTTCGACACCTGACATATTGTCACGTTCATAGCCTTTTGATTCAACACTAATACCAAGCCCAAACATAGCGTTTGGAGACACTGATGATGATTGTAACATTTTAAGCGAAAGTCTTGTACTTTTATCAGATACAACCAATCAAAACCTTCTGATATCTGCACAGCAATGTTTTACTTCCAAAAAATAAACAACACTCCACATGCTGAAATTAGTGTGCTCTATTACAAGAGAAAACTATCAGTATATAATTTCACTGTTTTTGATACGGGAGTAAAAGAAGCTTCATGTTTCATGTGGGATGATACAGTCGCTAAACGCGGCGCAAGCGAAGTGGCAAGTTGTTTGTTCTCCTTCTTAAGCGACAAAACCAATGCTGGCATTAAAGATTTTTGATTCTGGTCCGATAACTGCGCAGGCCAGAATCGCAATCGGATTGTATTTTTATGTTTTTATATGTGAGCAACAAGTTTAAGATAGATGTGTGCCATCGCTTTTTGGAAAAGGGCCATACCCAGAATGAGGCCGATAGCGTCCATGCATTAATAGAACGTACTGCAAAAAACAAACTCATTTACGTACCTACCAAATGAATGGTATAGGTACACTGGTTCGCTGAGCGAAACAGGATGATTCACCGTATTCCGTCATAGAAGTGGATCAAGACATGATTTTTAATTTTAAAGCTTGGTTGGATACGAAAAACTGTCTGAAAGATACAAATTCGAAGAAAATTTGTTGGAATAAAATAAGAGAACTGAAAGATCAAGGGAGTCATCTAGACATTAATGAATTTAAATATGACTTTTTTGAAGAAATCTACAGAACAATAAACTGCGGCAACAATTTCAAATCGACTAAAGGAAGTAAAAAGAAAGAGCAAGAACAGAGAAGCAGTACTAAGAGCCATTTTCTATTGCTGAAGTGAAATACGAAGACTTGATAAATTTATGTGATGCAATGATTACTCCAAAAAAGTATCATGGATTCTACAAAAACCTTAAACAGAATCAAGTTCAAAAAGAACAGGATAACGAAGATGATGATGAAGATTAGTAATATGATAACCTCTTAATTGTTTTTAAAAGGCTTAATTGATTTTTTTATTGATTTAAAACACAGAATAATTAAAATATAAATCAGTCTTAATAAAGCTGTGATGATGATAAATAAGGCACTTAGGTATATTAATTAAAAAAAGAATGTTAAGCAAAGCTGTGATTTACATCGTTTAGTTCATATTTCTATGAGAGTACGAATAAAAACGTAAGAGTATTGTTTAGTTAGATTATTGTTCCTTACAACACTAATAAATATTATTTTTTAACCTTGTTTTATTTACACAGTATAAATTTTATTTGAGAACATGTCTTTGTTAACATGCAAAAAGTAATCTTACCCCTATAAAATGTAACCACGTATAAACAGACAAGACTCCATTATTGTTTTTTTTAAATTCATGGATAACTTTCTTGGGTTGTTCAAGGTATCCCTTTGAAAATATTATTAGTATTCTATATTTTCATAAAATATTAACTTGAATAATATTCTTAAATATTGTTTTGTTATTTCCTACGTATAAGCGGGTATCTTAGATTTGTCTGTTATGGTATTATTTTGATGATAATGTAGAAACGGTCATCTGTTAGTTTTATTAAGAAAATGTATAAAAATATAATATCTATAAATACTACTTTAAAACTTACAAATCTAGTAAAACATATAAGTAAACATATATTTATAATTGTACATAGCATAATTTGTAAAACGATTGGAACCTTTAAGACGCTCTCCTGTAAACCACCACTTTCGACATGTCGCTTTATACGTAGGGACCGTCGAAATGGTGTTTACAAGTTAAACTTGAAAGTGGCAGAATGTATGTTGGCAGCTTCACCAGTAGCAAGTGCAGACATGTGGCACACGCGACTAGCACACATTAACAGTTGTGATATGAATAAAATGAAGAATGGCATTGTAGATGGCATATCATATTCAACCACCAGCGACATTGGAAAGAAAACATGTGTGACCTGTTGCGAAGGCAAACAGATGAGGTAACCGTTTCCATATGTGGGTGAGAGAAGTACAGAGATTACATTACTACAGATTATACACGCTGATGTATGTGGTGCAATGGAACACAAATCTATTGGAGGGGCAAAATATTTTGCCTATTTTGTGGACAACTACAGGCGTATAAATTTAATTTATTTTTTAAATTAATAAAAGTGAAGTTTTTGTTACATTCAAAAATTTTAAAGCAATGGTTGAGAACCAGCTAAACAAGAAGATGAAGATACTGCGGACAGATAATGGTGCTGAGTTTTGTAGTGGTGAAATGGAGATTTTAAAAAAAAAAGAATGGAATAATCTATCAGAAAACCAATGCATACACACCAGAACAAAATAGTGTTTGTGAGAGGTCTAACAGAACTATTGTTAAAAAGGCAAGATGCTTGAGATGACGACCTCCGTGGCGCAGTGGTCGAATAGCCGCAGGAGGCTGAGACGCAGGAGGTAGCGGATTTGATTCCCGCTGCGGAACAAATGTTTGCATGATCTACAGATATTTGTTCCGGGTCTGGTTGTTTCTCTATGTATTATAAGTATGTATTTACAAAAAAAAAGTATATAAGTATTCTATCAGTTATCTGGTTCCATAGTACAAGCTATGCTTAGTTTGGGGCTAGATAGCGCTGTGTGAAATGTCCAGCAATATTTATTTATTATATATGTATTTGTTGTTCGATGCAAAGCTTGAAAAAAAATTCTGGGTAGAGGCAACAAACACAGCCAAAGAACCTAAAGAACAGGTCAGTAACCTCTAGCTTACAAAATATTACTCCATATGAAGCGTGGTATCAGAAAAAGCCTAACATGAGTCATATTCGTCTATTTGGAAGTCCTGTGATGGTTCATATTCCCAAAGAAAGGCGACTTAAGTGGGACAGAAAGGCTGAGCAGTTTATTCTTGTGGGATTTTCAGAAAATGTTAAAGGCTATAGAGTTTACGATCCAAGAAAGAATGAAGTTACTATCAGAAAAGATATCATAGACATGGAAAAAGAGAATTATGTAAAAAGCACAGACACAGAAAATACAATCTGGGTGCAGTGCGAAAAAGTACAGAATGATAAGATGATGAGAGTCCGAAGGATGATGACATCAGAGATTCAGTGGGGGAGTCTATAATGAATGAATCTCTGAACAATTCAAACTCGAGTTCATCTGTATACTTGGACACAGATAGTGATGATACCCTAGACACAGGAAATAAGACTGATATTTCTCTCAGTGAGGTTCAAGAAGTGCCAAAAGTAACTGAGAAACGAACGAGGAAAGCTCCGGATCGTTATGGGTTCTCTAATTTATGTGTTTCCTCTACCTCTACCATTCCAGAAGAAGAGTAGATTATGTTCTCAGAGGCGCTGACGGGACCCGAGGCAGAGCAATGGCAGCTGGCCATACAAGATGAGCTACAGTCATTCAAGTACAATGAAGGATGGGAGCTCGTTGACATTCCAAGTGGAGTACCGATAGTGAAATGCAAGTGGGTATTGAATAAAAAGATGGATCCGAATGATAAAGTGCGTTATCGTGCCAGGCTCGTCGCGAAAAGCTTTACACAGAGGCGCGGTATTGACTATGTGCACACTTTTTCCCCGGTTGTGAAGCATTCCACGTTGAGAATATTGTTCGCCCTCAGCGTGCAGTGTGATATGGACATAACTCACCTAGATGTAACTACTGCATTTTTAAATGGTCATTTAAAAGAAGACTTTTTATATGTGTATTCCTGAAGGTTTTGTAAATGACAGTAAATATAATGGTAAAGTTTTAAAGTTAAAACGAGCAATTTATGGCCTAAAGCAATCTTCTTTTGTATGGTATGAAAAAGTAAAAGATTATCTGTGTAAACTAGGTTTTAAAATTAGTAAATATGAACCATGTTTGTTTACAAAAATGTATGATGATGTAAAAATCATAATAACTGTTTATGTTGATGATTTTTTGATATTTTCAAATAGCCCGGATGAAACAGAGAAACTGAAATGTGTGTTAGGTTCAGAATTTAAATTGAAAGACCTAGGACATGTTAGGCGCTATTTGGGTATGAGAATCAATGTGGACAAAAATAGTAACACAATAACCGTAGACCAAGAGCAATACATAGAGCAGATGCTAGATAAATTTGATATGTCTGAGTGTAGATCTATTGATACTCCAATTGAATCTAAATTGAATATTGAAAAATCTGAAAATTGTGCAAATGAAATTCCTTATCAAAGACTGATAGGTAGTTTGATGTACTTAGCTGTTTTAACAAGGCCTGATATTGCATACAGTGTTAGTTATCTCAGTCAATTCAATAACTATTAAAATGAAAATCATTATAGTTATGCTAAAAGAGTATTGAAATTATTAAACAAAACCAAAAATAATTCTTTAAAATATACTAAAGAAAATGTAGACCTTAAAGGTTTTGTTGGTGCTGACTGGGCTAGTGATAGTTTAGATAGGAGGTCCTATACTGGTTACTGCTTTACCATATCTGGTTCTGTTCTATGTGTTTTCATGCTTTATGGCAGAGCAGGAAACAGAAAACAGTCTCCTTATCCAGCACTGAGGCAGAATATGTTGCACTCTCAGAAGCATCCAGGGAAGCCGTTTATTTAAGAAACCTTATGTGTGAGCTTACTGGAAAGCAATGTGTTATTTCATTGTATTGTGATAATCAAAGTGCATTAAAGCTGGCAGTAAGTCCACAGTCACAGGATAGATCTAAACACGTTGATGTTTGCTATCACTATGTCAAAGATGTCATAAGAAATAAATTAATTGTAACAGAGTATATATCAACTCAAGAAATGGCTGCTGACTTGTTAACCAAGGGCCTTCCGCCAATAAAACATTATAAATTTATGAAAATGTAAGGTATCATACCAAAATTGTAGGATTATTGTATTTGTGGAAATAACCTACGTACTGTGTTCATGTTATGGAGTCACATAAAGTATTAGAACATAGTTATTATTTTTTGAAGAGATTTTGTTAAAGGTTTTATAGTTCTAAGTTTATTTTGATAAGTGTGGGTGTTAGTTTATATAGCAACAATATCAAAATGTAAACATGCAGCGCCCTCTGTCACGGCCTCTGTAGAACTAAATAAATGCAGTTCATTACAGTTGTGAAAATCAACCGTGTTAATAGAAGAATAATTAAGAATAATAACGTAATAAATCGGTACATACACAATAATCAAACAGCTTAATTATAGCCCCTCCTTCTTCTTATAGACTTGCCAAATCTCACAATTAGACCTGAGCCCGTAGCCAAATTACATTCGCTTCGAATCGATTCGATTTCTACATAGGTTTGTTGTAGAATATGTCACGTGGTATTTCCATGGCATATGTCAAATCTTATACATTTTCGGACTTATCGACTAGCGTCATCGCTAATCGGATGTAACTTGGCTAAGCCCTCTGGGTCGATAATTTTTGAACAAAAAAAATAGTAGGATGAAACCCATTGGAATAGGAAGAGAATATAACAAAAATGAAAGTGAAAAAATGTTGTGTGTTTGGGACATAAAAAGTTAACTTTTGAGCAAATTTCGTCAAAAAAAAATTCTTTGTAAAGGATAAAAATAACAAACCAAAAATTTAATTATTTGAATTTTTAACATACATTTGTTAATAATTCATGAGGTTATGTGAAACAAGTGTTAACACAAAAGTTATAGATCTTTTCAATATTTACAACTTTGCCATTAATTTCTTTTCATAGGACTTGTAGTTTTGCCGGAAATCAAGATAAACCGTTTTTTACCCTTAAAAACTCACCCTGTTCCACTTCCCCCTGTCTGATCGCCCGTAAATTATGTTTCCTTTAATTTTAGTTATTATCTCTTCCTTTTCCGATGGGTTTCATCCTACTATTATTTTTTATCACTTTTTACCATTTTCAAAGGCTTCAGCCCTGGTCTAAATCCTCTGTGCGCGCAGTAGCCAGTAAGCTTAAAATGTTTTCTCTTCACGTATTTATACAACCTGTTTTGAACTTTTATTAGTAAGACTTCACCATAACCGGTTATATAACATAATGCAGTTTATCTGTAAGTCAGTATAAAATCTGTCTATGAATCTTATTTTCAAAGGCCTGTTGAGAGTTGCAATAAAACCTTTTTTGGGTTCAATGTCTCCATAACGGGAAAAGTAAGTGGGCAAAAGTGACCAGAGAGAGATTGCCCAGCTGTTTATGGAACACTTCAAAGTGCACTCCCCCCTCGGGCCATCAGTCGAGGTGCCGGGCGCTGGGTCTGTCGGTTGGGGTGATGAGGCTCTATTGCATCTGTCTGCCAAGCAGGTTCGTTTGACAATTAAGGGTATGACCAGAGGCAAGTCTCCCGGACACGACGGGCTTAGCGTCGAGCATCTCAAATATGCAGGTAACCACTTACCCGATCTCCTGTCCATATTCTACTCAATGTATCTTAGTCACTCGTATCTTCCAGCTGACCTCATGAAGACAAAAGTAGTGCCTATTGTGAAGAACAGGACGGGAGATATCTTGGATAGGGGGAACTAACGCCCGATTTCTCTGGACACAACAATAGCCAAGGTGCTGGACGGTGTGCTTGATTCTATTTTACAGAAATATCTCCAACTGCATGACGCACAGTTTGGGTTTAGGCCTGGACTATCAACAGAAAGCGCAATTTTACCACTCAAGCACACCGTTCAGTACTATACCAGTCGCATAACGCCGGTGTACGCCTGTTTCCTTGATCTCTCCAGGGCATTTGATCTTGTATCTTATGATGTGCTCTGGGGGAAGTTGGAAGATAGGGGTGTACCGACGGACCTGCTAAATATACTCCAGTATTGGTACAGGAACCAAAGCAACGTTGTAAAATGGTCTGATGCTTTCTCCGAGTCATACAGGTTGGAATGCGGGGTGAGACAGGGGGGGGGGGGGGGGGTAAGTTCGCCCTTGCTCTTCAACCTGTATGCTAATGATCTCATAGTCGGGCTCAGTAGCATGCATGTCGGCTGCCGCGTGGGATGGTGTTAGTGTTAATATCAACAACTACGCCGACGATATGGTGCTGCTGGGCCCGACTGCCGGATCAGTCGGAGAAATGCTGAAGGTTATGCTGCTTCGTATGGGTTCTATTATAACGTAAAAAAGTGTGAATACATTGTTTTTAAGGCCGCAGGTAGTAATATGAAAAGTTTCCCGGATTTAACCCGTAACGGCATGAACATTAAAAGAGTAACAACTTTCAAATATCTGGGACATAAGATTACCGACGACCTTAAAGACAATGTTGACATAGAGAGAGAGCGCAGGGCACTGGCGGTTCCAGGGAACATGTTGATCCATAGGTTTACACGCTGTACTGAAGAGGTAAAACTAACACTCTTCAAGGCATATTGCCAAAGCATCTACACGGAAAACCCATGGTCAGCCACACCAAAAAGCCGCTAGAAACCCTGCGTGTTCAGTATAATAATATCTTCAGGATGATATTGGGACTGCGCCGCTTCTGTAGTGCGTTAGGGATGTTTGCAGAATATCAAACGGATGGTTTCGAAGCCATCCTACGCAAGAAAACTGCATCCCTGATTCACAGAGTGCGGGGCAGTCAAAACACCATCCTGAAAACCATATCGGACAGATTCGCTTCTCCGATATGGAAGTGCTTCGTGTTGAGAGTGATCAAAGGTTGGTGACGCTCAGCGCGAAGACCTTTTGTGTTTTTGTTTCATTTTATTTCAATTGTGTGTATGCCTACTAATCTAGTATATAAGTAACATACTTGTAGTAACAATTTATGGATTTTGTAATCTGAAATAAAATATTTTTATTTATTATAACGGTATTCCAGTTTATACTATTGTATGATTTGGACTGTTAGCAGTGACATCATAGTTTCAGCGATGTTCAGGGCCAAACATATTCTAGTGCCAAAACCAAAAGGTAGTGAGGCAAATGGATGGTAGTCCATAGTCCAAGTATCTATCGATACCTGTACGTGTTTTGTTAAGTACGACACTTATTTAAAACACACGTTCGGAATAGAGGTGGGTTTGATACCGGTAGCGTGAATATTTATCCAGTTATTGATACATTTCCAATAAACAATTTTCAATGTTAATCGGCAGCGCCTTTGTGGCGATGCCGCTTAGTCAGTTTAAACGGTACCTACTTACATGATGAATGATTAAGATTTTTTTACCTATTTTATGCAGGCTGTTTTATTGATATTTTAGGACTTGGTAATAAGGTTGTTTAAATACTAAACAAATACTAATGTTATGAATGTGGAAATAAAACCTATTTTACCACAATATTAGCCATTAGCCCTAACCGTGTTTTCATTTAATGTTGTACATAACAAACACTTTTATTATGCGCACCGCCAAGGAGTGGAACGTCTTGCCTGAGTTTGAGTTTCCTGATAACTACAACCTAGGGGTCTTCAAGTCGCGACTGAATAGGTTTCTTCTAGGCAAGCGTGTATCATTGCTTACCATCAGGCGAGACAGTGGTCAAACGCTAGCCTACAGTTTATATAAAAAAAAATTAATTCTTAAAAACATGTGTAAGTATTATGTAGATTCTTTCCAATTTAAAAAATATATTTCCGCTGAACATTCCTCTCATCAAATAACTCAAAACACTCGTTCAGTAGAGCTTCAAACTAATTACCAGACCCTCGACAGGCAAACAAGGACACTTGAACGGGAACTTTAGACCGGTATCGGGTAACTTCGGCGTATTGGAAATGTTTATTTTAAACACGGGTTGCTTGCGGCTACCTAAACTCTTGATGAAACTTTCTGATGAACTTGACTTTACTAAAGTGTACATATATTTATATATTCCAACCATGTTATGCTTGTGTAACGATGGTAATTATCTATAATTCTATATTTGTATTATAAAGAGGAAAGATTTGTTGGTTTGTTCGTTTGTATTGAATAGGCACCGAAACTACAAGACCGATTTAAAAAAATGTTTCACTGTTGGTAAGCTACACTATCCCCGGTTGACATAGGCTACTTTTTACCTAACTGCGCATAACGAGGGTAATGTTTTTATTGAAAATCTACGCGTGCGAAACTGCGGATTGGTGAGATATTAGAATAATAAAATAAAATAGATGTACATATTGCTGGGCATTTCCCACAGCGCTATCTAGTCCCAAACTAAGCAGAGCTCGTACCTACTATGGGAGCCAGATAACTGATATACATACTTATATACATTTTTGTTTGTAAATAACCAACTATGGAACTTGTTTAACGAGTTAAACAACTCTTTATCCCGTGTTTAAAAAAATCTTAGCGTATTTTTGAATATATTTTTTTAAAACACACGCTAAACAGTGTTTATTATTTTTTGTAGTAGGCCTTAGGCTCTTACCTTCTAACAAAGATGGTGGGAGATATCCACGGATGCTTGGAGGGACTTAGGGGAGACTTTTGGCCAGCAGTGGGACGAGATAGGTTGAAGATAATTAAAGGGTCTTACCACAAAAAGTTAAACACTCACTAAACATGTATAAAAAAAAATCCTATACAAAAATTGGTAAGGAATATTATAAATTCACGTTAATCAGTGATTAACTTTTTTTGTGGTAATAAGGTTAGTGTTTTTAAGTGAATTTGGGACGTTAATTTACAATAATCGTTTCTTACATGAGAAACATAGATTATTAAAAAAATGCTTTTCGTCTATATCTCAATACACTTTAAATTAATTAATTTGTTGCTATAAATAAAAAAAGTCATTAAATTCTAGTTCATGAATAAATCTATTGTGATAAAAATCACTAGGAGGTAATTGCGATACAAATAAATCAGTTATGTGCTCAAATCCACTGCAAAAATATAGCACATAATAAGGTTAGTACAAAATAATATAGCAAAAAAGAATGATTGAAAACGAAATAATACTGACCACAAAATAAATACTTAGTATGTACTACGGTATCGCTACCGCGGTGAGTGAATTTCATGTCACGGTTAATGTTTGAGCAGTTTATGACTTAATTAAAAACGTCTAGTCAAATTGATTGGTCTAAATAACGTGGACTAAATAACGTTTATACCATTCCCCCCCTATTAAGCTTATTTTATTCTTTGAAAACAGTGAATAAAAAGCACTTTTAATCACTATTTTGGTGTTTGAATTTAGAACACACCAATATATTCAACCTCCATCTCAATGCTATACAACCTCCTTGCAGAAAAATACTCGATACAAACTCCTTGTGCAAAGAATATTCGACAGGCAAACTCCTTGTGCAAATAACTCCTCGAGATTTGATTGTACGACATTTTCGACAAGGAATTTAGCATTTGAATAACAACTGTTTTCTCGTAGTCATGGTTTAAAGTATTATATAGTATGCAACTCTTGAACAAAACGGATTTATATCGAGGCCATGAATCACTAGCGTTGCTCAGGATTATAACGTAAGAATGCTTGACTTGCTCGTGATTCATCTATAATGGGCCTTGCTTTAAATCCATCCTTGATTCACTAATTTCATAATATACTATTTTCTTAGAAGCCGTATGTTCAACTTTACCGTATATAACGGTAGAAACTATAGGTTGTAAGGAGTGAAACTCTACTGGCGTCTGTTTTACCAGGCCATCATAATTATTCTGAAAGTCTTCAAGCCGACAGTGAGAAAGTTACATTTAGATTATTCCCACCAGTTAAGTTGGGGTCAAATGCTTGACTATTCCCAAAAAAATATATAAAATTCCAAGTTTAAAACATTTATGTTGCTTTAAAATATTCAAATTCTAACATCAAAACATTTCAGGTTGTCACACAGTGATATGTTAAAGTAATACTACGTGCTTTAGTGATTTTCAGTGACACCTCAGCTACATTTTGTAGATATATATTATTCGTTACGCAGAATTAGTAAAGGCAGACTCTAAAGTCCTTTATCCTACTTATTCAGGGATTCCTGGAATAATGTGTGTTATCCCAAAAGACGGTAGCTTTTACATAACAAGGAAGAAGATTGGGCTTACATGCCAAAATAACCTTTAACTGTCTTGCAATAAAATTGCCGTTGCCATTTACAAAGTTATATTGGAGTCTAAGCCTATGCATGATTCATTTGCTTACCACACTCAAATAGAACTTTGTAAAATGCTAGAGCTGGCCTCAAAAATTAATCATGACTCTAGCGTATTCATATTTTTCACGGTAGTTTCATGTTAAAGTTACAAAATTTAAAAATCCCGTCTGACTCCTAAAACACTGTAATTTTCGATTTTACAGGCGAGATTTTCCTAAACTACCCACATTTAGTTCACTTTATTATATGCTTTATCTTTAAATATTATGTTGTGTCGTGTTAATATTTTATTGAATGATAAGTTTTATGTGTACGTACTAAACTGAAATAATAAATTTTACCACAAATAACAATTGCAAATATGTTAAATTATGATTTTTTTAGTTTCTTGAAGATAATAATGTGTAATGGAAAGTAATAAGTGTATGTAATGTAAGTATCTTAATATAATTGTAAAATTGCACTGTTCACTGTATCTAAACAACTATTTAAAGTGTTGAATTTATGTTTCTCAGTAAGCGATTTATTGTAAATCTTTTGAGAAATAAAATATCTTAAACCGTTAACCGTAGATTTTTAAATTTCTAAAGGATAAGTGCTGATCTTCAGATCTTCATGAAATATGGCTATGAACCCCAATTAAACCAGCTATTGAAAAAACGAGTGTGCTTTAGACCACACGACCGAATTAAAATTTATTTTTCAAAATATTAATTTATAAAATTGTTCAATTACAAAATTGTCCACACGTCTGTAGGTCGATGAGTCAATGTTCATTCTGGACAGTCGCTAATCGTACTCGCACATTAACGTTTAAAAATATACGAAACGTAACTCTCTCTTTCTTTCTATCTTCACTAACTTATATCTCCCTCTCCACTTCCGTTCGCACTTTTCGTAACGCCTTCACCAGCTTACTCCCCAAGTCAAGCATGCGTAAAGAAGTGTTACTACAAAACCGTGTCCGATTCGGTGCATCCGTTTTGGAATTACAATGCCACAGACACACACAAAGACACAGTCAGACAGATATAGACGCAAAAATTATTTAGCTGCTCTTTTAATCAGCTCAGTTAATCAGCTGCTCAGTTAATCAGCTGCACAGTTATTTTGATGACTCATTGGTTCATTCAATTGAGAGTTAAACTGCTGAGACGTTACCTACAAACGTGATAGTCGTTCTATGAAACGACTACCATCGAGTATGTATATTATACCCGTTAAACTATAAGTTACCTATTCAAATTACAAACCTGGAACATACTTCTGACCTCTGAAAAATCTAATACTTCTTTAGAGATGCTTTCTATAATTTAAATAAATAGATATTGCTGGACATTTCACACAGTGCTATCTAATCCCAAACTAAGCAGAGCTTGTATTACGGGAACTGATAACTGATATAATACTCATATATATTTTTTTGTTAATACGTACATTTAATATAGGTACATACAAGAAACAACCAAACCCGGAACAAATATCTGTAGATTGTGCAAACATTTGTTCCGCTGCAGGAATCGAACCCGCTACCTCCTGCGTCTCAGCCGACTCTTCGCCCACCACGGAGGTCGTCAAATGATTAATTAATCAATTTAAATGAATGAAAATAAAAAGTCTAGAATGCTCTTCTTTTCTCAATAAAAAAACTTTTTTTATGATAGGTATTTTGTACAACAATTTTCGTTTATATTTTAACTGATTATACCTAATCAATAATAAGTAATATTTTCTCTTTCTTAACTCTGACATTTTTCGATATCGTATTGTGTTTTGACTTGCCTTGTATACTATATATATTTCTCTGTTATATGGTTGATTAATAAATAAATTTAAATAATATTTTATAAAAACTTTGTTGTTATTCTATGATAAATTTAACAAAGCAATGCAGCCGTCAATGTCTTGAAAACCTTCGCCTGGTAGTGATCTGGAGCAGTTGAACTATCGATAGATCATTTGCACATCGAATGATCGTTTAAATGGATTGATCGTTAAATTAAAAACACGAGCTATATATATAGTTGATAAGTATTATATTTAGTTTTAGTTGATAAGTATTAATTTTAGTCTATAGTTTTTCTTGAAGTTTTTTTTCCTTGATCCTAAAGAAGCAATTTATTGATTTACATATTCATGATAGTATAAGGCTCAGTCTGGCTATATTATACCTATAGTATCTGTATTCAGTCATACCTACCTACATTGTCATGCCCATCCTATGTCTATCGAGCCAAAGCAGAGATCCTTTGCGTCTAAACACAAGTTTATTTTAAACTTAGTTAGAGCAAGGTACCAAAGCATTTGATATAGATAATAAGGTTGTAGTGCAAACCCACAAGATACAACACCCTAGGTATCCTAGAATTATAACTAGTTATTTAAGTGCACTTTGTAAAACCATTTTTTTGAAAATAAATACATATTCATTCATTCATTCCAATGGTATTTAATGGATTCAACAGTTTATTTTTAATTTTTATAGAGATTTGTAAATAGTGGTATATTCTTTCTGTTGTGTAAGCATATTTAACAGATTATATTTATTGGTAATGGAACCACCTTTGTTACCAGGCACAATAAACCCACTAGCACCTGGAGCCAGGCGGAACTTCCACCCCGCCCAAGCCAGATGGGGGTCCGTGTCAGATCGCCCCCACGCGTTCAGTCTCAGACCGAACTCCTACATCTGGATCGCGTCGTCCGAACTCTTCGGGGCTGGCAAGACGTTTCCACGGGAGTTCACACTTTTTATATCGCTGAGGTTGAGGCCTGAGGTATGTTTGTCTTCAACCATTTCAGTTTATGAACTTAAACTTATTTTAAATGCCACTTTAGTTTAAAGAGACATACGTGGCTAGCATTCGCACACTGAGATAAGACACTCACGCATGACACGAGAAATTTTGTCAAAGACGACTAATTTACTAGCAAAACAAAAAAACTTTCAAAATTTCTCTATCGTTTGAAAAGAAGTTTGTCGCTAGTTTCTGTCAGACTGAAAAAACTTATTTCGAGTTATTCATCAGCTTATCTTATTCAGCGCATGTCTTTTCAACGCCCTCGTAACTTCACTTCTATGTCAGTTTTTTATCACAGATATTAAAACTCAGATTTCACGCATCGACTTTATGGGCGACATGCGCAAAGATGCCTAGTCATATTAGGTGCCTAATTATGTCTAAGAGAGTTGTCAAATCATAGAAACACGTCAAATTTAAACAAATTAAAAATTTAGTCGCTAATTACGTTTAGGGATGGTTATGCAAGCCTGGCTAAATATTTGCATCCTTTGTCAATGAAATTTTTCTGGCTTATTTGAGGCATTAAAAAAATTATATGTATCATAATAATGTTGTGCTTAACACTTCCAACAAAATACAGATCTCTTTAAATAGTCCAGTCATTTGATAGTTTTACCCGGAAAGTTTTCCAGGAGTTGAAAATTGGTATTTATATTAAGCTGACCCGCCCGCGGCTTTGCACGCTTGGAATTTTTCGTTCCCGTAGGAGCTTCAGGATAATAAGTATATTAAAATACTTTCCTATAGAAATTCAACGTTGTGTAAAAATTCAAGCCCATCGACTACTGTTCGAGTTTTGCGGACGCAAATACACGGAAGCTGAATTTTTATATACAAAAAATATTTTTTAAATCTATCTTTCCTTTTTGTACAGAGTGGAGGCTACGGGCAAGGAACTCTTTTCTCTCTTCGCTCAAGAAGACGCACCGGTTCGTTCCTCTCCCTCGAGCTGGCCGGCAGAGGAGCAGCCAGGCTGGTGCATGCTGGTGCTGGATCTTCCAGATCCATCTATCTCGCTGTACCGTTGTATGACTTCCGCTGGCATCATATTGCTATCAGGTAAGCATATACTTACTTTTATTCCCATAGTAGACATCCCCATACAAGCATAAACGAGAACAGGTTTTCAGAGTAAGATTTTTGAAGTAAAACTTCTTTACGCACGTTTGACTTGGGGAGTAAGCTGGTAAATGCGTTACGAAAAGTGCGAATGGAAGTTGAGAGAGAGATGAAAGAAGATAGAAGAGAAGAAAGAAGAAAGAAGAGAATGGAAGAAGATAGAAAGAGAGAGAGAGTTACGTTTTGTATATTACTATAGACAGAGAGGTGCGCGCGCACATTTTCTTTCTCTCTTCCTCTGAAATCGACTTTTAATCGACAAATAAAAGTCGATTTCAATTACTTCTATCATCTTGAGAGCCATGGTTATTTGTTATATGTGATTTCGTTTTTAATGTAAAGTAAATTTTTTTTGTCAACCTCTAATGTGACACTGCTGGGCAAAGGTCTCCCTCAAATCCTTCCATCTATCTGTATGCGGTGCGACACTCCACCACTCCTGCCGAAGGTAATAAGATCGTCTCGCCAACGCTTTCTTGGCTGACCCCGACCGCGTCTTCCATCAGGCCTCCAGGTTGTAGCTAGTTTAGCCCACCTATCGGGGTGTATTCTGCTAAAACGTCCCGCCCAATTTCATTTGAGCCTGGCTGTTTTTTCTCCAACCTCGGCAATGCCTGTCAACGACGCAGCGTGGTGTTTCTCGCTCGATCAATCCATTTGAATATGAGAACGCTGCGTTCCATTGCCCTCTGGCACAGTCAGCGACCATGTCTGCTCGAGAACATAAATACGAAAAACGAATTTATAACAATAACACTCCTTCATAATTTATGGTTGATAATCTTCGTAAACTGGCTTGAATAAAAAAAACGCATTCTGTATAAAGATGCAGGCTTGAGTTAGAGCATGCTCCTATTTCTATGCGATTTTACTCGCTTTAATTTTAATCCTATTAAAATGCATATAATGCATTAAATGTTCATGTTTATGTATAATATGTTTACGGATATCTTCCGCATTCAACTTATTTCACTTAGCCATTTTGAACCTGTTATTGTATGTACAACATTAATTTAAAACACACATCCGGCATCATATTTATAGATATTAAAGGTAGGTTTAATACCGGTAGCTACAGTTATCTCATTTCATAATTTTTAAACATCAAATCGGCGGTGCCATTGCGACGATGCTGCTTAGTTAATTTAACAGGTTTTAGGCTCGGACTACACAACCCAACTAAACATTTGATTTTTTTCTGCATCGACTTCACTAGATCTGATGCCATCTGACTCCGATTTTTACCTAGAAGCAACCGGGACATACTCCAGATTCGCAGGATTGGCAAGATCCGGATGCCTTAAAGTTCGAGTCTTACATGATGAATGATAATGATATGTTTACCTATTTTTTTCGTTGATATTTTTAGGACTTGATATTAAGTTTGTTTGAGAACTAAAACTTTCTATTGTAACGTAATTAAAAAAAAACAGTTTTACAACAATACTAGTCATTAGCCCTACCGGTGTTTTCATTTAATGTTGTTGTACATAACACTAATAAACGATTCACAGAACATTATAACTTGAAAAATAATCTGTCACTTTTTAATAACATTATATTTTCAGAACTAAATTAATATATAAAAAAAACTTCTGAAATCTTATTTTCATGTTATTTAATAATATTTTGTATTCGACGACATTTAATTAAAGATTCTACTTATTTTTTTCCGTTAACAAACATGTTTACGAATTTGGAAGACGGTCGAAATGTGGAATTGAAAACGTCGCAATGAATTAGACGCAATTACACGAGGTTAAAAATTAATGAGAGATTGTATAGGGCTCGTTTACATAAGGTAAGTACTTACTCAAATATATTTTTGATTTTAAAGTATTATCCTATAAACACTATAAGGCGTTCAAGGATTTTATAATAGGTAAGGAAGGATTGATATCGGTATGCAGCAAAAGAAGGATTTGATTTTTTAGGTAAGGGAAATAATCTGAAAGAACAAAAATATCTGCAGCATGTGTAAAAGAATTACGGTCGAATTCCGACCCCTGGACATTGTACAATGGCCTTCGTAGCGCAATGGGCGATTAGCCGACTGAAACGCAGGAGGTTGTTGGTTCAATTCCTCCGCTGCGGAACAAATGTTTGAATGATTTACAGACATTTCTTCCGGGTCTGGGTGTTTTTTTGTTTACTACAAGGATGTATTTACAAAGGAATATATAAGTATTCTATCAATTATTTCTCATAGAACAAGCGTTGCTTAGTTTGGGGCTAGATGGCGCTGTGTGAAATGTCTAACACTATTTATTTATTGATCGAGCGAAGCAAAATCTCTATATCAACTTGGGCAAATCGGCGTTGTATGTATGTATGTTTATTTGTCCGAGAATAACTTTCGAAGCGTTTATCCGATCATCGTGAAATTTGGTATATAGGTACGTAGGGATGGAACACTTTTGGTGTGACTAAATAAGCTAAAAAAGTTGAGGGGTTGTTGAGATATTGGGGTTCAAGAGGGGTAAAAAAACAAAATGGGACTATCCGGTCAAATGGCACGTCCAATAAAAGGTCTTTGTAAGTACATTTCAACCCTATTTTTATTTTAAGTCTTGTAGTTTTTAAGGTATTAGCCATATTAAAAACTGAATTTGACAAAATTCACAGGATACACTAGTGATCCCACAGTGCTGTAATTTGGTATGCGTGTAGCTTAAATGACACAAATTTAGGCAAAAATCTGAAAACCAGAATAACTGTAATTTGTACACCAAAAAATGTAATCAATTTACACGAACTCCCGTTACCTGTAATTTGATTGAAACTGTAGGACAAGTTAGTTGGTATACGTGGCATTCGTGGCACTATTTTGATAGTCAAAGATTACGAATAATATTTTTTGTTTTTATGGGAGACTAGTCACACTTATATGATAAATGCGAAGGTTTGGATGTTTGTTTGTTTGTTACTCAAACACGTCATAACGGCTCAACCAATTTCAATGAAATATGATATGTCGATAGATTATGACCTTGATTAGCACATAGGCTACTTTTCATTGACAAAAGCCGCGGGCAGAGCCGCGGGTGGAAGCTAGTAAATAATACATTGGTTATGAGCGTGTTAGACGTGTAAGTGAAGTTACATGCACATGAGGCCTTGAGGGTACCCTGTATGCCTCAAGGCACTGTATGGGCATGTTCTTAGAGCGTTATCAGACTGGCGATTTGAGCATGTTTGCAGCATGGTTATCAGTGAACGTGACGTTACAATACTCGCTTAAGTATGATGAAGCGCGCGAGTGTATCCATGGAGGGAACGAAGTGTCCCCATTGCGGTGTTCGCGGCGAACACGTTCTCAAATACGAAGCAATGCTTTGTTATACTTTAGACTAGCTGTTGCCCGCGACTTCGTACGCGTTACACTACTAAGTTTGTAGGTAACCTAGAAATAAAGCAAAACTCGTTGTTGCAACTTGACACCCCATTTTGATCTCATGGTACAAGATTTATGGGATAAAAAGTAGCATATATGTTAATCCAGGTTATAATATACGTACATACTAAAAATCATCGAAATCAATACAGCCGCTACGGCGTGATTGAGTAATAACAAACAAACAAATATCCAAACTTTCGCATTTATATTCATCATCATCATCATATCAGCCGTAGGACGTCCACTGCTGGACAAAGGCCTCTTTCATTGATCTCCAGGAACTGCGGTTGGAAGCGGCCTGCATCCAACGCCGACCTTTTTTTTTATGTTATTTGTGGGGAAACAGGCTTACGGCCCGCCTGATGGTAAGTGGTCACCGTCGCCTATTGACACCGGCAACACCCGGGGTATTGTCGATGCGTTCCCTACACTGAAGAAACCTCTTTACATTTCTTGATGCGTGCCATGTCGTAGTCTAATGGGAAAACCTCAGATGGTAGCACATTCCACATCTTGCAAGTATGGGGTAGAAAAGATCGCGTGAAGCGTGTAGTGCGCGATACCCAATTGTCGATTATATGTGGATGAGCTTTATTACGTTGTCGAGAAGTGCGGTGGTAAAATCTCGACGACGGGATGAGATCAAATAGCTCCTCAGAACATTCCCCATTATACAGGCGGTAGAATACACTGAGCGATCCGATGTCACGGCGTTGACTCAGCGTTTCCAGCCTGTCGGTGAGTTTGGAATCACCAATGATTCTAATGGCTTTTCTCTGAAGGGAGTCAAAACGAAGCAATTAGTACTTTGGAGCTCCGTGCCAAAGATGGGAACAGTATTCCACGTGCGGCTGAACTTGCGCTTTGTACAGTAATAGCCGTTGTTGTGCCGTAAAATACTGTTTGGCACGGTTAAAGACTCCAAGTTTTTTGGAGGTAAGCACAGCTTTTGCTTCTAAGTGACTTCCATACTGGACCTCATTAGAAATTTCGACTCCCAGAATCCCTATACTCGCCGAGACGGGGAGAGGAATGCCCTGGAACCGTGGAGCTATTGTGAAAGGGGCCTTCTTTGTGGTGAACACACAGACTTGCGTCTTGGTTGGGTTAAAGGTGACCAGATTAAGGTTACCCCAATCTGACACACGCTCAGACTTTGTCTGTTGTCTTCCACTTCCGACCGAGAGACATTAGGGCGACAAGTGTAGAAAGTATCACCCGTACTGTCATCCGCATAACAATGAAGGCCGCTTATGTGCAGCATACCGACCTGCGGTTCTTGCCAAGTCGTCTGCCCATCTTGTAGGTGGACGTCCTACGCTGCGCTTGCCGGTCCATGGCCTCCACTCGAGAACCTTTCGGCCCCATCGGCCATCTGTTTTGCGCGCTATATGGCCTGCCCATTGCCAGTTCAACGTGCTAATCCGTCGGGCTATGTCGGTGACTTGAGTTCTCCTACGTATCTCCTCATTTCTGATTCGATCTCGTAGAGAAACCCCGAGCATAGCCCTCTCCATAGCTCGTTGAGCGACTCTGAGCTTATTCATCAGGCCAATAGTGAAGGACCACGTCTCGGTTCTATATGTCATCCCTGGTAACACACACTGATTGAAGACTTTCGTCTTAAGGCACTGAGGTATCTTGGACGAAAAGACGTTGCGAAGTTTCCCAAACGCTGCCCATCCTAGTTGGATTCGACGATTGACCTCTTTCTCGAAGTTGGACCTACCTAATTGGACTGTTTGTCCTAGGTATACATACGCGTCGACAACTTCAAGAGCCGAGTTCTCAACCATAACTGGGGCAGGGACGACATGGACATTCGAGATGATTTTCGTCTTGTCCATGTTCATTTTAAGTCCTACCCGTTAGGAGACTCGATTGAGGTCTTCGAGCATCGTGCTGAGCTCTTCCATCGACTTTGCGATGACCACTATGTCGTCGGCAAACCGAAGGTGAGTGATGTATTCGCCGTTAATATTGATGCCCAGTCCTTTCCATTCCAGAAGCTTGAAGGCATCTTCCAATGCGGTCGTAAACAGTTTCGGAGAGATGACATCTCCCTGTCTTACGCCTCTTTTTAAGGGAATCGCCTTTGAGCTCTGTTCGTTTACTCGGACTAACATAGTGGCGTTTTTATACAAACACTTCAAAACTTCGATGTACCGATAGTCAATATGGCATCGTTGGAGAGACTCAAGCACTGCCCATGTTTCGATCGAATCGAAGGCTTTCTCATAGTCCACAAACGCGAGACATAGCGGCAAGTTATACTCTTCGGTCTTCTGTATGACTTGCCGCAGCGTATGTATGTGGTCTATGGTACTGTAGCCTTTACGGAACCCCGCTTGTTCGGGAGGCTGGAAATCATCAAATCTGCGCTCGAGACGGTTCGCGATGACCCTTGAAAACAGCTTATAAACATGGCTCAAAAGCGAAATGGGTTTGTAATTCTTAAGCAAGGTGTTGTCACCTTTCTTGAAGGACAGAACCACCACGCCCTCGTTCCATGCTTTTGGCGTCAAGCAAGGCGGAATTAAAGAGCTTCTGTAGAACTTTAAGAACCGGTGATCTACCCGCTTTCAGAAGCCCTGAAGTGATTTCGTCCTCACCCGGCGCCTTGTCGTTCTTAAGCTGCTTCAAGGCCATCCTGATCTCATACAGGTTGATGTCCGGAATATTTTCGGTATAATGTAGGGTCAGTTTGGCTCTTGGGTTGTTGGCCGCACCGCAAACAGGTTTAGTGACCGAATCGTAGAGCCGTCCATAGAACCTTTCAACTTCCCTTAACACTTCCGATTTACTTGACGTTATGCTGCCATCCTCCCTCTTCAGCTTCGTCATGCGGCTCTGCCCAATAGAATTATCTCTCGCGAACACTTTGGAGCCTTTATTACGCTCTATCGTATCTTTAATACGAGATGTATTAAAGGTACGAATATCGTACCGCAAGGATTTTCAAATCTTTTTATTGAGCTGCCTATGTGACTGAGCATCATCAGGAGGCTGCAATCGCAAAGAACGTCGTTCAGCTATGAGGTTAAGGGTGTCATCAGAGAGTTTCTGAGGTCTATTGGTACGGGAGTCTTAAAGAACTGGGACCCCACCGTATGGACGGTTTCTACGAACCTGATATTGATCTCGTCCACTGATGCATCTACTTCTAGACAGTCAAAGCAATTCGCAAGTTTGAGTTGAAAGCTCTCGAGGTTTTGGATATGCGCGCGAGTGGGTCGGAGCGTAGACTTCATCAAACGGGACCTTTCAAGTTTAACGTTTATATTCAATGTGGCTCTAACAATTCGGTGATCACTGCCGGTTTTAACCCTGTGAATCACAGAGACATTATTGAATATCAGTTTCTTGTTGGTCAAAATGAAATCAATCTCATTTCTCGTGGAACCGTTGGAACTTATCCAGGTCCATTTCCTGAGAGGCGGCTTCTGGAAAAAAGAATTAATCATAAAGAGTCCTTCTTTTTCCAGAAAATCGGCCAGCCTCTGTCCCCTGGGGTTCCGTTGCTCATATCCAAATTGCCCCACTCTCAACTCATCATCGCTTCTCATGCCTAGCTTTGCATTGAAGTCCCCCATAACAACAATAAAGTGAGTTTTGTTCGTATGTATGGCTCTTCGGATGTTCTCATACATAGACATTTATATTATTAGTGTAATTTTCTAAATATCAAATGATTCTATGTATAATTCATAGAAACCTTTCTAAAGTAATAAGTAATACAAAATACCGATACAGGCGGTTACGAGTAGTAACTGTCAGGATTGCTATTCTTATATTAATAGTACTTGCTCATTGTAAACGAGGCTTTGCGTAACAAACAGAAACAATTTAAATTCTGAGAGGAGGATAGAAAATTAAAATTGTCGCAATAATTGGACGTGACAACCCCTAAAATTCTTTTGAATTCCGAACACGTTTATTCCAAACAAACAACCTTTTTTTGTATAATAATAATCCTCCTAGCCGATTTCGGCTACAGAGACTTGACTTTGTGATTATTGGCCTAGGTGTTTAGCCTGTATGTGGCTGATGTACCCTATTTTTGCGCTAAAAGTCCGGTTACAATGAACACAAGTTAAGGCGCCATTAATGTAGTTGTAATTGATATTAGCCGGCGGTCGACTTTTAAGCTGATCTCGTTTTAAGTCTAGTTCTTGCCTCCTTTCTTCTTCAAACTCGTACACTTTGTCCTGAACATGACGCCTCCATTCAGGTCGTTTTTCAGCGAGAGCCTCCCAGCGCGACGGATCGATACAACACCTCTTCATGTGCCTCTTCTGTACGTCTTTGAAACGTAGGAACTGACCTCCGCGTTTCCGCTTACCATGTTCTAGTTCACAGAAGAAAATGCGTTTCGCCCTCCGCTCATCAGACATCCGAGACAGGTGCCCGCACCAACGCAGCTGACGCCGCATCAAATATGCCTCTATGCCACAGACATTAGCCCGTCGTAGAACATCGGTATTACGGACCCGATCCGACCACTTGATGTTAAGAATGTCGCGGAGGCATTTCAGATGGAATCTGTCTAACGTGCGTATGTGTCTGCGATACAGGCACCATGTCTCTGACGAGTACAAGATGTTAGGAAGTACAATAGCCATATACACCTTAATCTTGGTACTCAATTTGATGCTATGGGAGCGAAATACCTGGACTCGTAGTTTACCAAAAGCAGCCATAGCGGAGCCAAGTCTGCTGTTGATCTCCGAGTCAAGGTCGCATTTTGTTGTTATGCTGCTTCCCAGATATCTGAATGTATCGACCTGTTTTATGGGCTTTCCATCGATTTGCAGATTCAGTGGAGCTTGGTTAACAGTGTCCATGGCCATCACCTCTGTCTTTGTAATATTAATTTTGAGGCCAAATCTACAGCACGCAGCGTCAAGCCGAGTCATCAAGTCCTGGAGTCCCTCAGAAGATTCCGCAACGAAACATAGGTCATCAGCATACATCAATTCGGTAATGAGGTCATACGATACCTTTGTGTGCGCTTTTAACCTAGCCAGGTTAAAGATACTGCCATCTGTGCGAAAACGTATGCGGATCCCTTCGGTGTTGGCTTGTAAAGTCTCCCTCACGACAACGGAAAAGTACAGAGCAAAAAGAGTGGGTGCTAATACACAGCCTTGTTTTACACCACAAGTGACAGGGAATTGCTCTGTCTGCTCACCATTGACGGTTACGCAACAAGTCATGTTGTCGTGAAGAAGTCTTATCAAGCGTATAAATTTGTCGGTGCAACCAAGTTTCGAAAGCACAATCCACAAAGCTTCGCGAGGTACACTGTCAAAAGCTTTCTCCAGATCAACAAAACAGAGAAACAGAGGTTGACACTGTTCCCTGCTTTTCTCTTGCAGTTGTCTAAGAGAGAATATGGCCTCGCATGTGCCGCGATTGGGTCTAAACCCAAATTGCGTTTCAGGCAATATACTTTCAGAGAGCTCCATAAGACGATTTAAGAGTACTCTGGCAAAAGTTTTTCCTGGAGTAGACAGAAGTGATATACCCCTATAAGAGTTGCAAACAGATCGATCACCTTTATTTTTATACAAAGAGCAAATTAGTGATACGCCAAAACTAGGAGGAACGAACTCCATTTCCCACATGCGCTGGAAAAATTGCCAAATCTTGTAGTGCAACTCATCTCCGCCATATTTTAATAGTTCTCCTGGTAAGTTATCGATGCCGACAGCCTTATTGTTTTTCTGCGCTTTGATGGCGATGATAACTTCCTCAAGAGAAGGAGGCTGATCCAGATCTACGGCTTGTGGTAAGGCAGGAAGTGATGCTAAATAGTTTATGTCAGCAGAACGATCCACATTGAGTAAGCTGTTATAGTGTTCTGCCCAGCGAGTAAGAACTTCTCCTTTGCTTACCAGGAGGGTACCTGAAAGTGATTTCAGTGGTACGTTTACTCGATGTGGACTTCCTACTAACTTTTTAATCTCGTTAAAGAAATCGCCGAGTCTATTCGAATCAGCAAGCCACTGAATATAGCGAACCTTGTTCAGCCACCACTCATCTTTTGCGTTTCGAGTTAGTCTCCTTATTTGGCTCGTACTCTCCTTTATTTTTTCAGAAGCAGTTGTCTGATTTCCCTTTCGAAGGAGCTGGCGGTGTTTTTCTAGGGCGACTGTCAATGTATTATCATTTTCGTCAAACCAGTCTTCACAGACACGAGGTTTTTGGCCTAAGATCTCAGTAGCCGCATTGATGGTATTTGTAGTTAACAGTTTCCAGCCCTCGTCTAACTGTTCATCTTCGGGGTGTATGCCTGCTGTAAAGGTATTGACAGCTTCCCTGTAATTTGCCAATATTTCAGCAGACTCTAGCTTTTTCAGATGAAGACAGTTAGGCTTAGCCCTGCGAGGTCTACGGCAAGGGCTAAGACGCAAAAATAGTTTTGTAACAACAAGTCGGTGATCCGACCAACAGTTTGCGCCCCTCATTACTCTCGTTACTTTGACATCCGCTATATCCCGTTGACGGACTATAGCATAATCAATAAGATGCCAATGCTTGGACCTTGGGTGCATCCAGGTAGTTTTGTATTTATTTGGGAGTCTAAACATGGTATTGGTAATACCCAGATGAAATTGGGAACAGAGGCTTAGTAACAGTTGCCCATTACTGTTCATGTTACCAATGCCATGTCGCCCTATCACCCGAGGCCAAGCTTCAAAATCACGTCCGACGCGAGCATTAAAGTCGCCAAGAAGCAAAACTTTCTCACAGCGCCGGATTTTAGTCAGCACTTCTGACACTTCCTCATAAAATTTGTCCTTGACGTCATCACTTTTGTCGAGTGTTGGCGAATATACGCTGATAACATTTAAGTATTTATTGTTTCGAAGATGGAAACGTAAGGATATGACACGATCAGAGATAGCAACTGGATGTTCTTCCAACTTAGAGGCTAAAGTAGTTTTAATAGCAAAGCCTACTCCTGACCGTCTAGGCTCAGAAGCTGGTGTGCCTTTCCAGAAGAAAGTGTACCCACCACCACGTTCAACAAGCTCACCTTCGTCAGCTAGATGTGTTTCGCTGAGAGCGGCTATGTCGACGTCATAGCGTTTGAGCTCGCGAGCCACAATGGCGGTTTTACGTTCTGGGCAGAGGTTGTTGGGTCGGTCTAAAAGAGTACGTACATTCCACGCACCAAAAGTCATATTCATCTGCATGTTTTTAGATTTATTCTTATTGCGAGGAATGAGCGTTTGTTTGGGGCACCTTTTCTAACCCCCTCCCCGGCTGAGCGAGGAAAGCAGTGCCTCTCTAAATAAAGCTGCTTTGTCTCAAAGAGTGCTGCCGAACCACACTGTCACCCCGATGCAGTGCTAGAGCGACCACTCTCCTCTCCTTAGGCCACCCGTGTCCAGGTATTAGACCAAGCCCAGGACTTTTTTAAACTCGGAATGACAAAGCCAAGTCAGATGCGCAGGATATATTAAGTTGCATAAGTGTGCGCGCCGTACACAGATGCACCCTCTCCTCCTTACTCCCCTTGACCCAGTGGAACGGAGAACCGCTACGACTGGAAGGGAACAGGACGCAGTATCTGGCAACGATAAAAAACTCCTATCGCTACCTTCAGGCCTTCTACAGTTGCCTGGTTGCCTCGCCACTTGAGGTGGATTGCGTTGACGCCGAAGCAACGAGCACTAGCACGGGGAGTGACCGTGCCGACTCGAGGGCCGAAACACGCCGTTGCTACAACAAAGTGTTTCGGCACTCGAGCCCCCCTCTACCAGCCTAGGTTCCTAAGGTGTGGCCGCTGCATGCTATAGCGGCGACCACTAACGACGATCGAATGCGTGCCGCGCGATCTGAGGAGCCTTTTATAGGCGATGTTGCCTCGACCACTAACGACGATCGAATCTTCGTATATTCAACGGGCAGCGTAACGACGCCCCAGAGACGTCCGCACTGTACGACGGCTCGAGCACGACTCGACACTGACTTTTTTTGTATAGGCTTGTATTAGAATACAGAACTATCATTAGCTTTGTTTGGTGGTGTTTTAAATTGAATCAATATTTGAGGGTGTATACTATCCAGAAAACACGATCCAATATTTATTGGTGTATCATTTACTTTGTATTATCTCGCCCCGAACTGAGATCTCGCGAGTGTCCCATAAAAACAAAAACGTATTATTTGTAATCTTTGCCTTTCAAAATAGTGCCATGAAATAATAACCAAATTACTTGACCTACAGTTTCATTCAAATGACAGGCAACGGGAGTTCATGTAATTTGGTTACTTTTTTTTGGGTAGAAATCGCAGTTATTCTAGATTTCAGACTATTTCCTATATTTTTATCACTAAAGCTGGCATACCAAATGCATACCAATTTTCAGCACTGTGGGGTCACTGGTGTACCCTGTGAATTTTGTCAAAGTTCAGTTTTTATTATGGCTTATAACTTCAGTCAGACCTTAGGCTTCAATATTGCTACGTTAATAGAAGAAAATATATTTTATGTTGTTATAAATAAATTTCAGGACGGACCATTGAACTTGACACCCATTTAGATCTCACTTCTTTTGTCGTTGAAGTCAACAACCAAGTTTAACTTGGCTCTCATTTGCAATTTATGTTTTTGATGGGATTACACAATTTTATTTGGTTTTCGCTCTCGACTCGAAGTAGACCTTCCCGCACTGTGCGTTTTCGCATGGAGTAACAAAAGCAGTTGCACAAGGCTTTTCATTTCTAGGGTTCCGTACACAAAGGGTAAAACGGCACCCTATTACTGAGGCTCCGCTGTCTATCTGCCTTTCTGTCACCAGGCTTTATCTCATGAACTGTGATAGTTAGACAGTTGAAATTTTCACAAATAATGTATTTCTGTTGTTGCTATAACAAAAAATACTAAAAACAGAATAAAATAAACATTTAAGGGGGGCTCCCATACCAACAAACGTGATTTTTTGATCGTTTTAGCTCGATATTGATAACGGCAACAGGTAGACGCTTGAAATATACACAGAATATTTAATTATATATTCACTTTAAAAATAAATCATAAAATTAAAATAAAACAAGTATTTAAGCGGGACTCCCATACAACAAACGTGTTTTTTTGCCGTTTTTAAAGATAATGGTACGGAACCCTTCGTGCGCAAGTCCAACTCGCACTTAGGCGGTTTTTATTTTTTTCTTACTTGCCTGTCTAATAAGACTTAGTTGGGTTGCAATTTTAATAAAGCTCTGGATCAGTTTTGTAAATTGAGACCCTAAAAATTCCTCTAATTAATAGAATTTACTTATTTGTCTGAATAGAAGATGTAAAACCTTATTATATTTTTTTAATGGACTTTGTTCCAGGTCTAACTGAAGTTTTTTTTAAAAGTCGTGTTTATTTATATACTGGAGAGCTCGATAGTTGAATAGATATTTTTTTTTTGTTTCATGATAACTTTCGTTATTTATTTTAATCGTTCTTATAATAATAATGTGATTAAAATCCATTAAGTAGTTTTTGCGTGAAAGAATAACAAACATCTACACATACATCCAAACAAACTTTTTCGTTTATAGTGGGATTAATAAATATAATAAAGTCTTCCTTAGTTTTGTAAAACAGAAAAATTTCCCGGAGAAAATCACTTAGTCTTTAATCTACTAGCTTCCGCCCGCGGCTTCGCATGCGTGGTTTGTCGATAAAAGTAGCCTATGTGTTAATCCAGGTTATAATCTTCGTACATACCAAATTTCATCGGAACCGGTTCAGCCGGATGTGATTGAGTTACAAACAAATAAATTTACAAACATCAAAACTTTCGCATTTATAATATTAGTGTGATGTCCCAGTTCTTGAGGTCTACTAATTTTACTCCACTTTTGGTTGAATTACGACCTGTATCGCCATTCGCTTCGTCAACCTTTGCAATAGTATCGAGATTACAAAGAAAATAAGTGGTTTCAGATTTTATCTCGTAATATCTCAAGTGATGTTGTACGAGTCACACAATAATAAATCTTATCTCGTTGTAACTCTAACTCTTTTTTCTTGGACAGCATTCACGATGACAACACCGTAAGGGCCTTTGTGGACTGCCGCTGGCTCAGAACCGATGTGCTTGAGAAAGATGCCCTCGACACACCGCGAGACGCTGATCTTATTATTGGATACCTCTTTTCGGTAAGTTTTCTTATAATACTTTTTTGATGATCTCAAGAATAAACATGGACGTCTAACTAGTACGTTAAAATACCATACTTATTTCTGCCGCCAAGCAGCATTGCTGTATGAAGCGTATGGTTTCCGGTGAAATTACAGGCACATGAGGCTTTACACCTGTATGCCTCAAGTTGATGGACGCAGGGCAGTGCATTGTAGGGCACTTTTCTAAGGTGCGTGATCTACGAAGCAATACTTTGCATAGGCGATGGTTACCACTTAAAATCAGATGGGTCATATTCTTGTTCCACCATTAAGTAGTATAAAAACTACTACTCTCCCACCCTCGCCAGTTTATCGTCCCCTGCACTTGGTAGTTACCACTGCTCGCTGCGTGTGAGTTCCATTCTATCACAGACCAGTTTAATTTATTAGACTGACTATTTTGTAGGACATTCCTACAAAATATCGTAACTCGATATCTGATTACCTGCTAGGACGCAAGATGTCGCTAGGAGTTACGAATCGTTAATTAAATAAAATCATCACGTAATTATACTACCTTTAGCTTACTACCGCTCTTAATAGTACGAAAATAAAACTTTAGATGGCGCTATTTCCAACTTCACGTGCGCGATAAATTTATTGCGACGTTGTAACTACGCCATCTGTGATTAAGCATATGAAAGTGGTAAATAATCAATAGAAAATAAAAACGTTAAATCTAATTTTACTTAGTCTAAAAAAACTATAAATTATATTTTGGTGTGTTTTAATGAACATTTTATTTTAATTTCTTGGTTATATTAGCCGCTATGAAACTTTCCAGGCTATGCGTAAGCGCCATCTAGGCATAATACGGGATTTTGAGCTTTTTGCGGCTTACGAAATTTCCTATGGACATTGACAGTTTATTAAATTTAACTGGTCTGTGATTCTATGTATGCTTCATACACAAGAATAAAGTGACCCTGTCCCGCTCGATTGATTTATTTTAGTCCTAATAGCCCACGCATACAAACCGTGTGCGTACAGGCCGCTACCCCCGTAATAGGTAATTAATTCAGCCCGCTTGTATGGAGTGTCAGGGGTTTGTCGTTACAGAGCTAGCTGGGGTCGAATACTTAAGTTCAAGTATGGGCCCAATTCACATTTCCTTTCTAATCTCGTCAGAGACGTTTGTTGCGAACTGAAAATTAACAGCGTTTAATAATAAACACACATATAAAAATAAAATAAAACTTTCAATCTTTAATAACAGAAATAAATAAATAATGCTGGACGTTTCACACAGCGCCATCTAGCCTCAAACTAAGCAAAGCTTGTATTATGGAAACCAGTTAACTGATAGAATACTTATATACTTTTTTAAATCATCACACTATTATTAATGCAAAAGTTTGGATGTTTGTTTATTTAGTAGAAAGAACAATTATTTACAATAAAAAACAGAAGACACAGTTGAATCATCTAGAGGCCGTAGCAAACGATCTATAGATAGCTCAACTGCTCCAGATCACTACCAGGTGGAGCTGTCCCCAAGACACTGGCAACATTGTCCCGCTGAATTTCAATGCTTATGCGTTGACCCAGATAAGCGCCAGCATTCGGATCACACGTCACTTCGACCAGATGCCCTGTAAAAATTTTGAAAACGCGATGGGCCCCGGCCCCGGTACCCCATGAACCCAGGGTCTCGACGAGTATTAAAACGATCATTCAGGGCACCGACCACAATCTTTTAGAAACTAGAATGTTTCAGTAGCGTTTTGTTTCAAGGTTGTAGCAACATTACTTCGATTCGAACCACAAAATTTTAAACATTACTGTTATTATCCTAGAAAGAAGAAAGAAAGAAGACATTTATTCACATAAACTGTACACAAAAAACAAACGAAACACTTAAACAAACACACATAATTATACACAATGAAAAAATACATACATACAGGAGGAAAATAATACATTGTATACTACGGCAATTAAAGTGTATGCACGGAGAAATGCTGCCATGTACAGGATTATGCGAAAAGCCCTGAGCTCAGCATGTGCTGTAAACTAATTTACAACGCTGATTTTCAGCACAAGGCTTTGGTGACTCACGAACGTACTTAAAGAGTAATAAAAAAAATATAAATAAATAAATGGCGAGGGTAGAACCATACTGATCCAAGTGTCATTTTTTCAATAATGCAGATTTTTGCAGTAAAGGCACGGTTTTTTTATTTTTTTTCATGTCACACTGATCCAAGTGCAGAAAACGTCATCTTCTGTTAGGGAGCCTTTATTTCCCACTTTAGCATTAGTCTTACTTTCAAAATTATATCATGCCATACTAATCCAAGTGCAATCCGTACTTGGATCAGTATGGCCCAAATTTACTGAGTAAGCTAAAGTGATCCAAGTACAAAATGTTTATTCAACTGGCAACAAAACAAGCGTTGTTACTGTCAAAGTTACCTGTCAAATCCGTTGTTTTTGCGCGGGAATGTGAATAAACGGTTTTACTATTTACGACGATTCTTACTTGTTGTGGTTGTTAAATTTTAAAAGTATTTCTATTCGCGGGTTCAATAAAGTGTTTCAGTGAAATGGAAGGGAGAAACAGACGCTCTAGAGCAGAAAATATAGTTGCGTTGGCGTTGCAAAGTAGTGCATTGGGTGATTCAGAAAGCGATGAGGATTTTTCCAGCGATCATTCGTCCTACCACCCACCAGACCAGCTGAATGAATCTCTCAGCGATATAGGAAATGATGAAGGTAAGTAAATGTCTATTACAGTTTAAGTTTTGACTACGTAGTGGGCTGTGCGTTCGTTAGTTTCCTGCGTAGAGATCTTGGATTTGGCTTTTACATAAAGTGAATAACATAGCTTTTTATTTTTTACAGAAATTCTACAAGAAGCTGTTCAGTCTTCCGCTGGCGTGTTAGGTAATTTAGGAGAAGTGGACAATACAGAGGCTAATGAAAGTGTTAGAGGAAGAAAACGGCACAGAAATGTAGACGAATGGAAGAAAAATATAAGAAAGCGCAAGAGAAATGAAGGTCAAGAATACATCAACGTAAAAGGTAATACTGTGCCAGCAAAAGTATTTATGCCTGTCCTATGTAATTGCCGCTATAAATGTGGTGAGCATGTTCCTGCAGAGAATCAAGAAATGATACATGACGTTTATTGGAAGTTGTCTTCATGGAATGCACAAACGACTTGGCTGTGTAATGCTGTGAAAATTGTAGCACCCAAACGACGTAAGAAAAGGCTTCCTTTGCAGGCACCTAGTCATAAAAATGCGACCAGACAGTTCATATTATGTAACAAAAGAGTATGTAAAAAATTCTTTTTAAAAGTGATCCAAATAAGCAATAAGAGAATTGATTATGCACTAAGAAATAAAAATGCTGTCTCAGGAATACCAGAAAATGACAAACAGGGACGAAAATCTCCACCAAATAAGATCTCAGAGGAGAAATTGACATGGATCAGGGACCATATTAATAGCTTTCCAAAATATAAAAGTCACTATGGAGAAAGGAGTTCTTCACGCCAATACTTGTCTCCGGAGCTATCTATGAATAAAATGTACGAATTATTCAAAGTAAAATGCGAATCTGAGGGAAAGCCTATTCTTAAAAAGCACATCTACAAAAAAGTATTCACAACAGAATTTAATTTGCACTTTTATGTCCCAAAAACAGACACATGCAAAACGTGCGATACATTAGAAGTAGCAATAAAAGCAGAAGAAGACCTTGAAAAGTGCTTAGTTTTAAGAACCCAGAAAGACGATCATTTAAAATTGGCAAATACAGTGCGAAATATTTTGAATGAATATAAAGCAAAGGTTAAAGATGATGATTCCTTAATAGCAACAACTTTTGACTTGGAGCGCACACTCCCCCTCCCATATCTAAATACGGGTGAGGTCTTTTATCTAAGGCAACTTCAGATACTAAATTTCGGAATACATTCCTATCTAAAAGACGAAGAAAAAATAATAATGAACATGTGGCCTGAGCACTGTGGGGCAAGAGGTTCTCAGGAAGTGATGTCCTCGCTCTATCACTTCATAGAAGACTCTGTGCCGGATAACATCAAAACTCTGTGTTTGTTTAGCGACTGCTGCTCCGGACAGAATAGAAATTGGAACATTTTACATTTCTTAATGTTTCTAGTCAACAAATCGACTCATCTCGAAAATATTGTGATGCATTACCTGGTCAGCGGCCACACATACTTACCCAACGATACCGATTTTTCCTTCATTAGTCGAGAGCAAAAGAAGAGGACAGACATTTTCACGCCTCAGGCATGGATGGATCTCGTGCGTTGCTGTCGAAAGCATAAGCCGTTCATAGTTCGAGACATGGCTGACAAGTTTCTCGACTTTGAAACCCTAACAACTCAATATAAAGACTACCATACTGTTTTTGGAGAAGGTGCGAAGATATCACAAATGCGAAAAATTAAATTCTGCAATGGTTCAAGCATCATGCACTTCAATGATGACTATACTGAAAATTACGAAATGATTGACCTAAAACCTAATGCAACGGATTTAGAGGTATTTTTGTGCAACCTCAGAAATTACGTACCTGCACAGGCCAGGACACCAAAGCCCATATCATACAAAAAAATGCAAGATATAAAAAAAATTCTGAAGTTTGTGCCGCCGGTTCATCATCCGTTCTACCTATCAATTCCGCATATACCTAGAAGAGGGAGGGGCGAGGAGTCTCAGGACGATGAAAACACACTACCTTCCATGTTTGGGGATGATTAAGCTTCATTTACTTCTTTAAGTTCTATTTTTCATGAGGTTTTTCTATGTTAGTCAATTTGAATTTGATTAAACATTTTGTGCCGAAGTGATCCAAGTGATTTTTTTTTTGTATAAACTAACATTTTGTTTCTCATAATAAAAATTATTGTCATTAATATTTTTTTTTATCATCTTTAACATTTTAGCCATCATTTTATTGAAGATTAAACCATAACAGATCACCTGTATTTTTAAAAGAAGCTCCGACGCGTTTCCTTCATTTTCTCAAAAGTATGAAAACGATACTTGGATTAGTATGGTTCTACCCTCGCCAAATGTCCTTACAAAAGTGAAGATACTGTGAAGTGTATTATTCAAAAATATAAATGATTAAAAATATTAATGATGATTATTTCAGAGATAAATACACACAGACTATTACCAAAAAAGAGCACGATAAAATGTAAAATAATAGATATACAAAAAATAATGAAGATGAAGTATTTGGATAAAGCTTGCGATTATCAACACAATAAACAATATACACAATAGACAAGAAGTACCCATATTAACAGTGGTAAGGAATCAAAAAATAAATAAAAATTAAAACATTCTGTGCTTTAAAAGACAAAACAATAAAAAGAGAACTAGAAAATTAAAAATAACGTAGGAATAAAGTTTATTCAGGTTTGACGGGATAGCAGTAAGTATAGAAAACTGATTTCATACCTATACTAAGCAATCACGGAACAGACTTTTGCAAGTTTATTAGGCGTCTCCTATACTTTATCCTGAAGTTAGGCTTACTCCTAGTGTTGTATATTTAGTGCTTTTTAGCGATTACACCACGTTCAGTATAAACGATTATAAAACACAATTGACTTAATTTTTACGCGTCATTTTAGCTCAATGTGAAACGTTTTAAGTGAACGATTTATAGTGACGTCACCAAAACTGCTTCGCCTTTACTATTTATAAAGTAAACTTACTAATTGAGGGTCATGGTACGAAATTTCAGTGTAATATTATTTTAATATTGGTTTGAAAGATTGAGGTTGTCCCCCTGGGGGCCCAATTCTACTAAACGAATCGCTTCGCTATGATAATTGTATCGTCGCAAAATTGCCGAAAAATCTCGTCTGCCTCTAATTTTCGGTATCCTTATTAAATAAATCCCTCCTACGGCCCACCAAATATTTGTATTTGTACACGACTCTGGGACATAAAGTTTGTTTTCGCTTAATTTTTGATGTATTACATAATTAATTTGTTAATGTGGCCTTATTTTGAGATATTTATTTAGTTCTTTTAGTTTCATCTTTTAGAATTCTTTTAGTTTTCGTTTGTGTTATTGTTTTGTTGTTGTAGTTTTTGTTATTATAGTTTGTGTCATTGTTTTGTTGTTGTAGTTTTTGTTGTTATAGTTCTTGTTAAGTATTTTTGTTGTCGTCTACCACCATACATGTGTGACCTCAATCCAATAGAATACATTTGGAATTTGGTCAAGCAAAGAGTAGCCGATAAAAATATCAACCAGTCAGAAAGGGAAATAGAAAAATTAACGAGAGATGCAATTACCAGCATAAGTGAGAGTGACTGGAAAAAAGAAGTCAACCATGTGGACAGGCTTCGACAAAAGTATTGGGACGATGACCTCTTACAAGAGACGAATGAATCGCAATTAATTTTAAATTTATCGGATACCTCTTCGTCAAGTGATTATAGTGAGACTGAGGACGAAGAACAACCTCTAGAAGGCATACATCCACTAAGTAGTGACGAAGATGAGATAATGTAAATAATAGATAAAATAAATGTATAAACTTAAACATTGTATTTTTATTTTATTCAAATAGTGTAAAAAAGATTAGATAAAAAGCAGCGTCCTCCCTGAGTAACATAATAAATTAGGTTAAAAAAAACAAAGACGAAGCCGCGGGCGGCTGCTTGTTATGTTCGCTTTTTTGCGGGCGGTACAAACACGCCAATATGACGTCACTGCGCTCAGGTCCCAACTTATCGCGCACGGGTAATACAAATGTGTTTTGATTTTTATAACAAGTGCTTAATTTTGTTACCATAATATCAAATTGTAAAAATGATAAGGAAAATCTTTGTAATATTGGTGCACGTTTAAAAATAATTTTATGTGTATATTTTATTGTTCATTTCTAACAAAAAATCATCACATTATTATAAATGCAAAAGTTTGGATATTTGTTTACCTACTTGTTTGTTTATTAGGTACTCAATCACGTCGTAACGGCTGAAACAATTTTGATGCTAATTAGTATGTACGTAGATTATAACCTGGATTACCACGCAGGCTTTTTATCCCATAAATCAGGTCCCATAGGATAAAAATGGGGTGTCAAGTGTAGTTGCAACAGCGAGTTTAGCTATATTTCTAGGTTAACTACACATTTAGTAGTACGAATACGAGGTCTCGGACAACAGCTAGTTACTTCATAATCAAAACAGATTATGTTGTAGTTATTTTTAAAAAGTGATTTATTTTACTTAGAAAACTTTCGTGATTGATTTCAATCATTATTATAAATACGGAATTTATCACGTACCGCCTTATCGGTGTTTCGACCGACAATGTTTCGGTTCAATTCGTGAACCTTCATCAGGGTGAGTGCGATCCGCTCCGAATAACGTCTCGCCTCGCACGTGCGAGGCGAGACGTTATTCGGATATTTTTTTTTTCGGTGCGGATCGCACTCACCCTGATGAAAGTTCACGAATTGAACCGAAACATTGTCGGTCGAAACACCGATAAGACGGTACGTGATAAATCCCGTATTTATAATAATGAGTGATTTATTTGTCTTCCCTTTAGCAGGGAGTAAGAGAAGTGTTATTGGATACATTCTTAGATTATAATTTGTTATTAAAGACCTACGTTAAAATCTAAATACTCTTTAGTAGATGTTGCCCGCGACTTCGTACGCGTTACACTACTAAAAGTGTAGGTAACCCAGAAATAAAGCTAAACTCGCTGTTTGAACTTGACTTGACACCCTATTTTTATCCCATAAGATTTGATTTATGAGATAAATGGTAGTTTATGTAGTGATCCAGGTTATAATCTATATATATACTAAATTTCATAGAAATCGGTTCAGCCGTTACGGCGTGATTGAGTAATAAACAAACAAATAAACATCTAAACAAACATCCAAACTTTCTACTAGTAACTTTCTAACTAGTGTGATTAATTGAGTCATTAGCCTATACATGGCTAGATTTTAATTATACTAATAGGGAATTTATAGTTTACTAAGATATTAAAAAAGCTTTTAGTATCCTTCCTGTGTCAAAATAGTTCAATCAGGAATCAATTCATCTTGATTTCCACAATTAAACAAGAGCCTCCCATAGATTCCCAGAGCGACAGCTCTCATGAATCTTTATACGGTTGCATTTTCATCAAGTAAAGAGCGGCTTAGTAATTAATTAAAATATTCCACAGTACACTTGGAAAAATCAATTTTTTTACTAACTAGTCGACCCGGCGAATATTGTACCGCGTTGACATGCATATGACGCGGGTATGTCACCGGTAGAATTGTCAATCAATAGCTGCATCTATGTATGAGAAAATGAATTTTCTTTTAAAGTTTTTGCGTGAATTATTCTGATATTTTATTAGTTATTCTGTTATTCGGGGCGGAGAGAAATCCAACAAATCAAAGATCATCAAAATCGGTCCAGCCGTTGTTGAGTTATAGATGGTTTAACTAGCCTGACTTTATTATATATGTATATATAAAGCTGACCAAAACACAACAAAATTTTTTTTAACTATTAATAATCTGAGTAAGTACGTCGCACAAACCTGAATATATAACATATTTTAATATATAATTTTTTCGTATTCCTTCCAACAGGGAGACCTAGAACAGCTGATGTTGGTGCCAAAAGCTGGGCAAGCTCAAAAGCAGTGCTCCAGTCAAGTAACTGGAGTATCCAATCCTACGGTCACCATGAACGGAACGTAGCCTGAATTGGATCATGTACAGGATTATCAGGAATTTTAAATAAATAAGAGGTGAGGACAGAACTTAGTTTCATATATAGAGCATTGCAATTTAAACAAACAACTTTATTTTTGAGTTTTTGTACCTAACATGTAGGTACTTACCACCCTGTCGCACGCGCCATACGCGCTCTGTTGACCGGTCGGGTACATTGACTGGGCGGGGTCATTGAATGAGCGGGGTTGTTGTACGTCGCGTAGTAATTTTTCGGAGTTGTTGTACGTCCCGTAGTAAATTTATTTTATCAATTTTCTCGCGATTTTGATAATACAACAAGAAGAAAATGTATACTGAGTGTCACTATATTTACGACATAATTTTAAATCACAAGTAGGGCTGATGGCAAGTATTGTTCTAAAATAGTTTTATTTTTTAATTACCATGCATTTTTTTAATTTTCAAATTACCCTAATTTCATGTCCTAAAATATCAATGAAACAGCCTGTATAAAATAGGTTAAATAAATCACATTAATTCATCATATAAGTCGTTCCTGTTAAACTGACAAAGGCGCCGCCAATTTACGTTAAAAATTGTTTATTGGAAATGTATCGATTACTGGATAAATATTTAAGTTACCGGTATTAAACTATTCTCTAAAATCAGTTAATACGATTCTGCATATGTGTTTTAAATTAATGTTGTGAATGCGGTGACAGACTGTATAATTTATTTTTGATTTTATTTTGTGTAAACCGTCCCTTCAATATAAGTTTAATTTGCAAGACCCTGTATACAATACCAGGATTAGGTACCAATAACTAATATTAAAAATATGTAAAAGTAATTAAGTTTTTATGTAATGGGTAATCTCCGGAACTACTAAACCGATTTTGAAAATTATTTCACTTATAGAAAGCTACACTATCTATGTGTGAGTAGGTGTAATCGATTTTGGTAACAATTCGTGCGAAGCAGGAAGGGTCAGCTAGTAGTGGTTAAGATCAAAAGGTTCATTTTAAATGTTTGGTAACATTTTTACTTAGAACTCTTTCGTGATTTTTTCCAATCATTATTATAAATACGGGATTTATCATGTACCGTGTTTTTATAATATAATTTGGTAATTTTGTTGTAATGTACATATAGAATGAATTCGTTTGAAAATACTTTTAATTTAAATCCGAGATGTAAAACTTGTTTTATCGACTAAGGTAAAACTTTTACTAAAAAGGTTACTGAATCGATGGTAGACGAGTTTGTATTATTGTTCACAACACCTGCTCAATAATGTCAAATAATATGTCATGTAAACCTTACCGAAAGCAGGTGATTAAATCCCTACGGCTGAGCCGGGTGTTAAGTTGTACTGAATTTCATTATGCGCTCGCGGGCATAATGTGATATGAATTTGGAACCTCATCTGTATTAAAATTTGAACCAAAGAGACCCACACAATTGGAACTTATTCGTAAATCGAACTAACCTCTGCACAGAATGCACCAACCTAGACTTGTTTTTATTGTCTCGCAGAAAGTGTGAAAAGTAGAGTATTCTCTTCGTGGATAAAGCTGTCTGCATCTTGGGCGTGCTTATATTCCTCTCTGCACTCAATATTCTAGTAACTCCCTTGCTCCTCTCTTGAGTTAACTCTAAAATCCTTCGTTACGTTCGGGATTTAATATTGCGCCCATGACGCGAGACACTGCTTTAACCCATTTTTGATGTTACTGTCAAATATTTCATGAAAAAATATTGAATATCTAGTTTTCATTTACTTATAGTTTGGTATAATAATGTTTTTGAATAAGAAAAGTGTGTTTTAGGTTTCAAAGCTGTATATAAAATGCAATGTAAGAGTAGTATATAATCATAATATTACACGTACTATCTTTGTTAAACTGTAGTTATAAATTTTGTAAAAAGTAGATCTTAGATTTGATTTGAAGTAAAAAGTTAACGTTTCTTTAGTATTGTTCTTCAGATCGATAATAATAATTTTATATCTAAGTAATAAATACCATTACGATTACATAATAAAACATTGAAAACTATTATTTCTGAGCTATCTGAATTATTTATTAAATAATACATTAAATGTAAATACCACTCACAACGTAGACGTTGATATACATTATACAATCACAAGATTGTATATATCTTGACTACACTCAGGATATACCATCTCATACCTTACAGTTGCAAGTAATCTGCACCGGCCACCTTATTACGAGTATTTAAGCCTGTCGTGTCGCTATCGCTAGTCAGGCCATCCCTTTCACACGTGAGGTACGAACTGTACGTGTGAAAGGGATGGCCTGACTAGTGATTGCGACACGACAGCAATTTGGCTTAGGTAATATGGGGACGGTTTAACTATTGATTACGTGCGTATATTCAAATGACATAACTAATCGGGCTAATTTTGAACGTGTCTAACGTTGAAAGGTATTATCGTTCAAATTTATATTGTACTCCAGACAATTTGATTTCACTTCAGAGTTTCTTCCGCGATGTGACTGCGGGCGCCGTGGCGTTGCGCGGTGCGGTTGATAAACATGTTTTCCTACTTTTGGTGTGTTGTCTCACTTATGTATATAGATTCATACCTGGTAGCCGCGGTAACCGCACTGCGACACGTCGCTACCCTCGCTTTCGGTATGTGGCGTAATACCCCATTATTATACATTATTAAAACATTCGCTTTTGTTTCCTATAAAATTAGTTATTCTAACTTTATTTTTAATATTTAATTAATTGTAATGGCTGTAGTGTATGTTAATGTATCTGACCCCGCTGGCCTAAAATTGTAAATATATTATTTTATTCCAACGTTAATTACTTAAATATTCTGAAATAAAAAAGAAACGCTGTTTATAATTACCTACTTGATTTTTTCAATAAAGGATATTAAAATATGTTCCGGTGTTTCAATGTTTTATACATAAAACCAAATCTGTAGAATTTATTGTTTGATATTAATTGTATGAATTGATTAATTTAAACCAGGTGTAGGCCGCACAATATCGGTCGCTCTGGGAATGTATGAGAGGTCTGTGTCCAGCAGTGGACTTGCTATGGCTGTTATAATGATGATGATGTTACTTTAAAGCACTGTTTACGATAGGAAAAAACTCCTGGTAAAGGTGCAAATCTACAGTAACTAACTTGACCATGTTTTGGTAATTACATGTCACTAACTTCCTTTCAAACGAACAATTGTAGAATACTTTATTCTGTTCCCAACATTATAATCTTGTTTAAACAAACGGCAACAAAATAACCTCTAAAAAGTGCTGAATTACTGAAACTCCAAGCCCAAAGACATTATTACGCAAATCTAATAAAAAATTCAGATATATAATATGTAAAAGTTTGAAGCTTGATACAGACGTCAATTCTCATCAGACATGTTGTTTGAAAAAGTTTGAGATTACGACTTAGATTAAAACGAAATGGATGCGTCAAAAATATCGTATGTGTGTAGAATATGGAAACGTCAATATATCATTTTTCCTTTTCGCTTATGTCATTTTTGGGACCGTTATATTTCTTGCAGCAAGGAATAAAACGGTTCCAAAAATGATTGACGTTTCTGTTAGACAACTTGCACACGGCTACACATCAAGCTATAATTTTCCAGTATAAGCTGACCTCACATTGTGTAGGCTTTTCGTAGAATCAGAGGTCAGTTTATACTGGAAATGTATAGCTTGATGTGTAGCCGTGTGGACTAACCTGAACCATTTTTTTACCAATCGATGTGAGTAAACATCTTATATTACAATGCTATGAATCTATGATTTTTTCAAATTGTTTCTTAACTCCTGAACTTTTTTAATTTTTCAGATGCGTACATTTAGTTAAATAAAGATCCATTCCCAGTCGCGAAAAAAGAACAGTTCCACGCCGGGTTTGATCATTTATTGTACAACTTAGATGTATGGATTGTAAAAAATTCGATATAATAATAAAAAATAAATCGACTACTCAAAATCCAAGGCAAACTCTCCGTGGAAATACTTGTAAAACCATAAAAATAGAAGTATATTGAAAGGATTATGCGTGAGAAAACGTAAGAACGTGCGTCCGAGGTCTATTGTATGTAGGCCATTCAAAAATGTTTGTCTCGAGGAGTTTGACCGCGATCTGTTTGATGTTGGTTGGGCTGTGGTCATGGATGCAGTTACCGTGGATATGATGGTGGATATTTTTACATACACTATTACTTCTCTGCTCGACAAACACGCTCCAGTAAAAACAGTTAAAATAAAGAGCAAGTCTGCTCCCTGGATCACGGATACTGTAAAGATTATGATCAATTGTAGGAACAAAGCACTCGATAGATACCGGCAAACGAAATCAGAATATTATAAAACATATTATAAGGAATTAAAATCACTTGTAACTCAAAGTATTTACTACGACACGCGTGCTTACTATGACTATCGTATTAATTCCGAGCTGAGTAATAAGAAGAAGCTTTGGAAAAACTTAAAAGAGGATGTTCTGACCAGTTCTAAGGATGATCGTTATCTGCCGGGGACATTTGATAACCCTGACATTATAAACGACCACTTTCTTAATGTTCCAGGTGAAAGTGCTGTTCCATTATCCAATTTGTCATATTTTGAATTTAATCGACATAACCATAATATATTTTCTCTTCAACCAGTTTGTGAGCAAGAAATTGCCAAAATCCTTCTGTCTACTAAAACAAATGCACGAGGGATAGACGGGTTATCCATGGATATGGTACTTCTCACATTACCGCGGACTCTGTCGCTGATAACTGAACTAGTCAATAAATCGATCATAACGTCTACCTTTCCCAAATAGTGGAAAATTGCATGTGTAAATCCCATACCAAAAGTCTCAAGCCCGACTGATGTCAAGGATATCAGACCAATAAGCATACTACCAGTTCTTTCTAAGGTTATTGAGAGGGTTGTTTACACTCAGCTAAGTAAGTTTATTGAAAGTAATAACATTTTACCTGATGTTCAGTCGGGCTGTCGGAAGGGTAGAGGGACCACGACAGCATTACTGGACGTAGTGGATAATATACTTGCAGAACAAGATCAGGGGTTGGGTTCAGTGCTGGTATTGCTCGACTTCTCTCGTGCATTTGACTCCATTAATGTCCCACTGCTTCTCTCAAAACTGTCATACTATGGAGTAGACGTTGCTTCCATAAAATGGTTTGACAGCTATCTAAGTGACCGTTATCAGTTTGTGCAAATCACTCGACAGGACGGCACGCAACTCACGTCATCATTGAGAGGAATGAGTCGGGGCGTGCCCCAGGGATCCATCCTAGGCCCACTACTTTTTATAATTTATAGTGCTGATATTTGTCGGGGCATTAAGCACTGTCGATTCCACCTTTACGCTGATGACGTGCAGTTGTACCTCCCTATGCGTCCTGAGGATGTGCCGAGTGAAATTATTAAAATAAATGACTATTTGGGACGCATAGCTCTCTGGTCACATAACAACGCACTTGTTTTGAATCCCTCTAAGTCTAAGTTTATGGTTTTGGGTTCAAAGCATCTGCTAAATGGTATAGCAAAACACTTTCTACATTTAAACATCCTTGGTCAAAGCATTGAGCAGGTATATGAAGCTAGAAACCTCGGAATATTATTTGACTGCTCCCTCCGATTTGAGGGTCATATTTTGGGATTGGTAAAAACTTGTTTTTTTAGGTTAAAGCTGCTGTATAAGGTAAGAAAATTTATTATATATTAGGAATTCCGTATCAAATTGTCTTATCGAGGCTGAATTATGGTGATCTGGTATATGGCCCACGCTTAACAGCAAAAACATCCCGTCTTGTTTAGAGAGTTCAGAACGCTTGTTGCAGATTCTGCTACGATATCCCTCCGCGAACACACATCTCAATAATTCGTCCACTCTCAACATGGCCTCACGGAGGTACTTACACTTGGATGTACTTGTTCACAGCATTATAACGTCTGGATCACCAGAATATCTCTTCTCCAAACTGAATCGAAACGAAAGCAAGTACAGCACAAGACCGACAAGGAATTTACTAAACTACTCCAAGCACAAAACGGTAGCGTTTAGGGGCAGCTTCCGATACCAGGCAACCAAGTGTTGGAACAATATTTACCCACCACTTCGACATTTAAAATCACAGATAGTCTTTAAAAAACGTTTAAAATCCATAATTATTAGTAAACAAAAAACTGGGTTGCCTGGTGCGGGAAGCATTAGTGCACCTTTTACGTGCTAGTCGATTGGGGTATTCCTTTATCCAATTTATCAATTTGTTTTATGTATGTTCTGACATTATTTATTTTATTACATAATTTAATATTTTGACATTTTCTACTATATATGATTGTATTTTGACACAACATGACATATCTACCATGACACATAGTATTGACAACACTTGACAACACAATACTCTCAGGGTCTAGTGGCTAAATGGAGCGGTCTCGACAGAATAACAGCGCTTACCATTACGGCGGGCATAATGCTGAGTCGAGTTCCATTTACTGCTGTAGCACACAGTATCTACCGAGTTCTGCCTTATTTTTGTTTATGTTTTACGTTTATACTGTTTAATTGTTTAATTTTAAGTATCTTCTGTCTCTTGAAATGTAACTGAAATTTATATTGTGTGCTAATGTAGTGAATAAATGATTGTCTATGTCTATTATTAGAACAAGGAACTATACAAATCTATTGTTCATATTTGAAAAGTTGAAGCACAAATATTAGTTTAGCCCAGTAAAAAATAATTAACTGCGGTGTAATGTATCTAGGCTGTACTGTAACGGACACGAACACAAGAGAGAACGGACGAATACAGCAGTTTAGTGCAGCCCTACTTAAGATCTTAGTGTCCTAGCAACGAGAAGATGGCACGCGAGTGAAGAAGAATCGGGAGGTAGCGAAATTCAATATGGCTGTTCAGTTTCTGCAGCTGAATTGAGGGTAGTTGTAATTGAGGGTTTATCAACCACCTATCTTTTCAACGGTGGACCGCGTGCGGCCGCGCCGACCCGCGCACTACGCCTCGGTTCAGGAAGCTTTTGTGCGTTGAGGTGAATAGACGTTCTGTTTACTATCACTTTGACCGTGTCATATCCTCACGCTAGACGTTCTGGCATCGTGTGTCTGGACTCATTGTCGTGCAGTGCAACTGTTAACCACTGAAACTCCCCTGGACTGTCTGTGGCATGCCGTGCACGCCAGGAACTTCTCTCCGGTCCCTCCAAAGGTAGGTGGTGTTTATTTGCCCTCTAAGATACTGCAGGAACACAGGATACTCCACACACCACTTTACAATCACCCCTTTTTAAAACTCAAAAATCCTGCCAGCAATCAATTTCAAAAAAACGATTGTGTATAAATCGCACAATGGCAAAATACATTACTACATTATAGGCAAAATAAAATCTCATAGATTACACTGGCTCGGTCACGCTGAGCGAATGGGGCACGATCGTGCTGCCAAACGCCTCTACCTAGGACTGTCGGTCGGCCGACGACCAGTCAGGCGATTCAGATATCGCGGGAAAGATGAGGTGGAGAAAGACCTTCGTGTTCTCCAACTGTCAAACTGGCAAGAACTGGCGCAGAATAGGGACCAGTGGCGTCTTTTAGTGTCGGAGGCTATGACCCGCTTTAGGGTTGATGCACCAAGGTAGTAATAGGTAAAAAAGTAAGTATAATGTATTTACTTGTAAATAAAACTATATACATAGTTCTAATACACGTGTATTTTTTGTAAAAACAGTTTTAAAACGACTCAGCAATGGACCGCGCGGTTAAAAATTAATGAATCTTAAAATAATAATCAAACCGGGACACCACTGTGAGCGATATCATCCGTTCTGCAGAAGGCATACCCCGATGGTGACACATCCTCAGATCCAAGATCCTGCAACATAAAATAAATGACCCTCAGCATTGAGGATATCGATGCAAAGAGGAGAAGGACAAAAAAATCAATTGCTGTCTACACCAGTGTGCTTTTATGTTCATCTTACGTCGTCCTCTGACTCATACAATAGTCCATTCCTTAAACTATTTCGACAGCGCATGCTCTTAGCAAACGCCGATCCGGTACCTATGGATTAACGCACAGTAGCGCGCAACATTCCAACATTCGGAGCGTGTTTTCTAGACAAAATGGCGAAAGATTATTGTTCCTGTTCTTAAAATAATCTTACCCAGATTCTCCTTTTCCTTGCAGTTAACACTAAATATGCCGTACAGAGAGCTAAAAGTTCACACACGTCCATCTCGACGACTGGTTGAGGCGCATAGCTATAGATGATAAGCTGCATGCTTTTTACGGCAATCAATATTGCATACGCTTGACGCAAGATGAATTGAAAGTTGAAGACACTAGATGAACATGAAAGCGCACTTGTGTAGACATAGCTGTTAGATAATATTAGGTTGGGGAAAAAGTTTCTTCGCATTTTTTAAGAAAATTCAAAACATTTATTAATATAATTTATTTACATTTAACTAAAGTACCATTTTGTTCTATAACTTTTTACCATCTTGTAGGTAGGGACATGATCTCATTGCTATAGAAATTTTGGGGCTTCTGATCAAAATACCGCGACATGTAGTTTTGGCAGTCCTCTCGTGATGTTAACCTGACACTACCTAAAGAATTCTGAAGAGACCGAAACAGGTGGAAATCTGAAGGTGCAAGATCAGGACTATACGGCGGATGCATTAAAATCTCCCAGCCAAACTCTCTTAATTTTTGCTGAGTGGGTAAAGATGTGTGAGGTCTAGCGTTATCATGATGAAAAACCACACCCCTTCTCTTGATTAATTCCGGCCGCTTTCTCTCAATTTCTTGCTTTAATCTCATCAGTTGTTCGCAGTAGAGTTCAGAATCGATGGTCCTGCCTGGTGGTAACAGCTCATAATGAATAATGCCCTTCCAATCCCACGACACACACACAGCATCACCTTGTTGCAAGTTAACCGGGTTTCGCCTCAGTCTGTGAAGACTGACCGGCCTTTAACCACGACCTTTTTCGCACGTTCTTGTCGAACGTGATCCACTTTTCATCACCAGTTATCAGCTTCTTCAAAGTTGGTTCGGTTTCATTACGTCGTAATAAAGAATCACAAATGAGTACACGGTTCATTAGGTTTCTTTCAGTGAGCTCGTGGGGTACCCAAATATTGAGCTTTTTTGTGTACCCAGTTTTATTCAAATGCGTCAATACTGTTTTGTGGTCAATCCCCAGTTCTTCAGTTCTACGTCGTAACTACTGATATGCCGATCTTGCTCCACTTTTTCAAAAATGGCATCAATTTTATCCGTAATAGGGCGACCAGAGCGACGTGCATCTTTGACATCAAAATTTCCGGATTGAAAACGCTGAAACCAAATTTGTGCTACTCTGACAGACACTGCACTAGGTCCATAAACATCGCAAATTTTTTTCGCGGCTTGCGTTGCATTTTTACCTTTTTTGTAGTAAAATTTTAAAATGTACCGAATTTCTTCATTAGATTCACTCAAATTTACAGTACGAAAAACAAATAAAAATCACACATGTTCCTAATTTGAATTTAGAATTATCTTCTTTAAAATTTAAACTTTGAATGATACCAAAACCAGCCAGATACAAATAGTATTGCCAAAGAGATTTTATTACAAGTTCATACATAATATAATGCGTAAAGACTTTTTCCCCAACTTATTAGTTAACGCTTGAGTCCTCACAGTTACAGCCTATTTAGCATTAATTATTTATAGCTAAATTATAAATAAAACTATTTAGAGACATTTTTTTCTAACCAACTCGTCCCACTGCTGCGCAAAGGTCAGCCCTAAGTCCCTCCAAGCATCCCTATCTCCCACGATCCTCTTTGGAAGGTGTCGAAATTGTCCCACCAACGCTTTCTCAGCCGACCACGACAACGCCTTCCGTCTTAGGCGTCCATGGTGTTGCAATATCGGCCCATTTCTCGGAGTGCATTCGGGCAACGTGGCCCGCTCATTCCCACTTAAGTCCAGCCAATCTTTTCCCTACATCTGCAATGCCGATAAGTGAGAGCAGCATGGTGTTACGCAGATACTTTTTAGTATAGAAATCATTACGTGTCATCAGTAAGAAATCAATACAGGTCCGCTAAGCCTATATTTATACTACTTGTTAAAACAGACGTATCTCCAACTTTTCTAAGCTCAAACGAAAATTCTTTATGAATGTCTTCCATCTTTGTTTCGTAAGCTTTGGTTTAGAAATAAAGCTTTTGATCCTTGGCAAGTAGGGTAAATATGTATTATGGTTTGCAACTGTATATAAATTTTACTCACTTTCCATCAGATTTTCAAGGAAACTTCATGGTAATTCTGTAGGATTACCTGTCGATACCGCAAAAATACATTTTCTGTTGATCATTACGTGTGGTATAAACTAGATTTTAGCACAAAATAAATTAAAATTAAATTTAGAGGTATTTGAGTCAGACTTTCACAATGTTCGAAGCCTTTGTTTGAATGTATTTACCAATATAGCCATGATTATTCCAAATAGTCTTTATTATTCTTAAATTTAACTGAGGCAAAATGCCGTTAATAATAGAAAGAATATAAAATTATTTACAAAATAGGAGAAACAGTTGAATCATCTAAAGACCATTACAAACGATCTATAGATAGCTCAACTGCTCCAGATCACTACCAGGCGGAAGTGTCCCCAAGAAACTAGCTGCATTGTCCCGCTGAATTGCAATGCGTATGCATTGACCCAAATAAGCGCCAGCTCTCGGATCATACGTCACTTCGACCAGACACCCAGAAAGAATTTTTGAAAACGCGTTGGACCTCGATGCCCCATTGACCCAGGGTAAATTAACTTATACAGAACACGTTTCGTCCTTTGTCCTTCACAACCAGATCTAAACCCTGGATCTCTACGACAAATCTCGTTTTGCTGGAATATCAAAAATGCAAATGCGACAGGAACGGATGGCACGTGCAAATTGAATTCTCTACCTCTACATTCATTTCCAGCCATTTTCTGAGGAAATCGAGAAAGGGGGCTTTTCAATTTCCTTAAAAAACGACTGTATCTTTCAAGTCTTCTATAGGCCTGTTTTACTATAAATCGACTTTCAATGTCAAACATTGCCTTATCGCATCGATTGTAGGTTCGATTTGCCTTAGCGTAGCTTACTTTTTGAGGTATCAGTTAGACGATGCTTCGTTTTGTACTGAAGCTTATATATAGAGCCAATTTGCAATAATAAAGTATTTTAGGAAGCATACACACACTGACTTTTAGGTGCTGATTGCTGGTCTCTAGTACCAGTCAATCGATATTTTATCGTTTGGTAAAAAGCATCAGCAGAAGGATTTATTTAATAGGATCCAATTGGGATGGGCAGCATTCGGCAAGCTAGACGACATTCTTATGACATCTAAAACTCCACAGTGTCTAAAACTTATTCAAACAATGTGTTCTGCTCACCATGACCTACAGTACTGTGCCACATTTAGACTAGATCTAGACAGATAACTGAACGATCAGATGGTGGGACTTTACATTTTAGCCTGTTAATTCAAAAGACACACTGACGTTTTCACACTCACCTACTGACACGGAGCGGGACTAGTTTGTGCACCTACTGGTGGGGTAGGTAGGTACGTTTGTGTTCTAGCTGTAGGTCTAATTTTAATCTCATTGTTATGTAATTTTCATGTATATCTACCTATTTTGTTTGTGATCCGTTCCATGTTTCTTTGTGTGTGTCAAATAAATAATTATATTCTATTGTATTCTACGTACTCGTAAGATAAAAAAAAAAGCTCAGAGAAGAAGAAACCTTTAAACATAAGTAGACAACTTTGTATTTAGGTCTGGGAATTAGTCTTTTAGAATAGAATAATATTTCAAAGCGCAAGTTCGGCCGCACGTAGAATACTGTTCCCATCTTTGGCACGGAGCTCCAAAGTACCAATTGCTTCGTTTTGACTCCCTTCATAGAAGATCCAGTAGAATCATCGGTGATCCCAAGCTCGCCCACAGGCTGGAACCGCTGAGTCTACGCCGTGACATCGGATCGCTCAGTGTATTCTGCCGCCTAGCCTGTATAATGGGGAATGTTCTGAGGAGCTATTTGATCCCATCCCGTCGTCGAGATTTTACCACCGCACTTCTCGACAACGTAATAAAGCTCATCCACATATAGTCGACAATTGGGTATCGCGCACCACATGCTTCACGCGATGTTTTCTACCCCATACTTGCAAGATGTGGAATGAGCTACCATCTGAGGTTTTCCCATTAGGCTACCGATGCATGGCACGATTTAAGAGAAATATAAAGAGATTACTACAGTGTATGAAATGCATCGACAACACCCCGGGTGTTGTCGGTGTCAATGGGCGACGGTGACCGCTTACCTTCAGGTAGGCCGTAAGCCTATTTCCCCACAAATAACATAAAAAAAATTGCATTCACCTATAGGTACATAAGGTAATAAAAAATAATATATAAAACAAATAAAAATGTATGAATCAAGTATAAGTAGTTGGTATAAATGATTTTTCGCTCAATCAAAAAGGCATTTAGCCTTTTTGATTGAGCGAAAAATCATTCATTATTCATTTATTTTCATTATCATTCATTAGTTCATTTTTCAAAATTCCGAATCCATTTAACATCTTTGTTCAATTACTGACAAAACTTTAGTTTTCGCCTGCGAGAACTACTTAATATTTTTATGATGTAATGCATTAATTAATTTCGGTTATTTGTAGTCTATAATTGGTCGAGCGTTGCGAGATCTCCAATTCAACTTGGACGAATTTGCATGTATGTATGTATTTATTTATGTTTGTTTGTCCGAGGATAACTTTTGAAGCGTTGATCCGATACCCGCGCACAAAGGGTTCCGTATCATTATCTATAAAAACGGCAAAAAATCACGTTTGCTGTATGGGAGCCCCCCCCCCCTGGAATATTTGTTTTATTTTAACTTAATTTATTTTAAAAGTAAATAAATACCTAAATATTCTGTGAATATATCAAGCGTCTACCTGTTGCCCTTATTAATATCGAGCCAAAACTAGCAAAAAAATTACGTCTGTTGTATGGGAGCCCCCCTTAAATATTTATATTATTCAGATTTTAGTATTTGCTAATATAGCGGCAACAGAAATACATCATCTGTTTCAACTGTCTAACTATCACGGTTCATGAGATACATACAGCCTGGTGACAGACGGACAGACAGACAGCGGAGCCTTAGTAATGGGGTGCCGTTTTACCCTTTGGGTACGGAACCCTAAGAATACCACAACAACATAATATTTATAAGATTGTAACAAAGTATAAAATAACTTAGATAGTTACAAGTTTATGAATTTTAATGAACGAACTTCCTTTACTTAACAACTCGTAGAATTTCATTACTTGCACAAGTTTAGTTTTTATAATGATTCTATTTTTAACCAACTTGAGAAAAGGAGGAGGTTCTCAATTCATCGGAATCTTTTTTTTTAATGTATGTTCCCAGATTAGTCGCAGACGCTTGGACCGATTCAAGAAATTCTTTTCTTTGTTTAAAAAGGCATTGGATTGGCACCAAGTCAGAATCTGATGATGGGTTCCCAAATATCGAGGGTATCCCTGAAATTTTATTGGGACGCATATAATATTATAAATTTATTTTCTATATTAAAACGGTTCTTAGGGTAGTGAAGTAGACAGACAAATTTCGGAATACTTTTTCTTTATTAGGTATAAAATCCAAGATATAATATGCAGGTACAGTTATTATTTAAACTAATTTAACCCAGTTCCCACTCATTTTAAGAACGTGTTAACTTGTCGAGTGCCACCAAAGATCTGCCCGCTGTGCCAAATTATCTTCGTTGAAACTTTCAAGTCTAGCAAAATGAGTGAATGTAACATGCCGGGGCTTGTGATTGGTTCGCGTTTTTTTCCAATCCCAATCTCAGACGCGCGGTGTTGCCATTTAAAAAAATACAAGGCTTAAACTGTCTTGTTGCCATTATGAGAAAGAACATTTTACAGTAACATAATCAAAATCACGACAGTAGTTATATTTTTCTTAAAAAAAATTATATAACAATAATTGCCTAAATTTAATTTTTGATATTGAAATCATGACAATAAAGTTATTTTTTTAACTAATATACGTAAATAAAGAACAGAACTGTATCATAAAATCGTTATGACTTTACCTGGCGACAATCAAAAGCAAATTTTGAGATAAGAAGCCATTAAATAATTTACGTACCCTACAAATCACCCACATGATTTGACGACTTCCGTGGGACAGTGGGAAAATACCTACCTGGTTTGCATGATCTTCAGATTGATTTCGGGTTTACCTCGACTCTATATAATAAAAGTAGGTATGTATTTAAAACGCTCAACGAGCTATTGAGAGGGCTATGCTCGGGGTTTCTTTGCGTGACAAAATCCGCAATGAGGAAATCCACAGAAGGACTAAAGTTGCCGACATAGCTCTCAAAATTAGCAAGTTGAAGTGGCAATGGACAGGCCACATCGCTCGTAGAACCAATAACCGTTGGGCAAAAAAGGTTCTCAAGTGGAGACCATGAACTGGAAAACGCAGCGTAGGCCGGCCCCCCCACAAGGTGGACCGACGATCTAGTAAGAATCGCGGGGAGCCGTTGGGCGCAAACGGCTACCAACCGCTCGTTGTGGCGATCTAAGTGGGAGGCCTATGTTCAGCAGTGGACGTCTTCCGGCTGATGATGATGTATTTACAAAAATATTTAGCAATATGGAGTTATTGCTGCTTTATTTATTTTATTGGTGTCATCCTTGGATTTCTTCACGGATCTTGTGCGGATCAACGGCTCCTAGCAACTTTTTTCTAGTCGTTTGCAAATCTAGTGGGGGCTGTCCTTTATTGAATTTTTCAGTGCGTGGTCTTCACTCGAGAACTTGTTTGACCTCATCAATTTCGGCTGATTGTGCTCCATTGAAAATTCAGATGCCTTGCAACACTCTTTAAACATGAACGCAGCCAAGCGAGCATTGCTGCTTGGCTGCAGAAATGGTTAAAATCCGTAGATCCATAAATCTCCATAAACTCCCAAGTAACACAATAAATAACACTTTCAAAAACCGTATCAAATAAAGAACTTTAATAAATTCGGCTCTTGTTAAAATTTACAACTTCATACCAGCATTACTTGAACTATGAGGCCAATAAGCGCTGCCAATTTGGGGGTAAAGCCGCAACCACACAACTTAATTTATGGGTAAGTGCTTCATCTTAAAAAAATCGTAAATGTTTTGGCATTAATTCTCAGAAACACTAAATTACCTATATGATTAAGAGGGCACTGGCATTCTCGTCATTATCATTATCAAAGCAGCCACAAAACATCCACTGCTTTTTTTATGTTATTTGTGGGGAAACAAGCTTACAGCCCACCTGATGGTAAGCGGTCACTGTCGCCTATTGACACCGGTAACACCCGGGGTATTTTCGATGCGTTCCCTACACTGTAGAAACCTCTTTACATTTCTCTTGAAAGGTGCCATGCTGAACATAGGCCTCTCCCATTAATTTCCAGAACGACCGATCTTGTGCGGCCCAATGGCTCCCAGCAGCCTTTATCAGCTCGTCTTTTCATCACCCCCTTCTTTTTCTACCCCATACTTGAAAAATGTGGAATGAGCTACCATCTGAGGTTTTCCCCTACAACATGGCACGCCTTAAGAGAAATGTAAAGAGGTTTCTACAGTGTAGGGAACGCATCGACAATACCCCGGGTGTTGCCGGTGTCAATAGGCGACAGTGACCGCTTACCATCAGGTGGGCCGTAAACCTGTTTCCCCACAAATAACATAAAAAAAATCTAGTGGGGGCCATACAACACTTTGCGTTCCAGTACGTGGTCTCCTCTCGAATATCTTTCTGTCCCAACGGCCAACATTTCTTCGAGCTATGTGCCCTGATAACTGTCACTTCAGCTTGCTAAACCTTTGCGCTGTCAGTGAATTTGGTTCGTCTACAAATCTCCTCATTTCTGATTCGACACCAAGCATAACCCTCTCCATAGCACTCTGAGCGACATTAAGCCTTCATAAGAGGTCCATAGTGAAAGATCACGTTTCTATACCTTATGTTATCACTGACATTCTATTTGTTAATAAACCATTATCTCGGAAAAACATGTAAAGTTTGTTTCTGTGATGTTTAAATTATTACGTAACTGTTTTGGTAATTTGGGTAATGTTCAATATTTTATGTGTTTACACCGGTTATGTATAAGGGGTAGTATTAGAACGTAGACTAGAGTCTTGATTTTAGTCAGTCAGTCATTAAAAATAGAAGGTTCAAGTATTTTTCACTACATTTATATAGTTTCATTTGCCACTAAGACATTGCCACTTGGTTTTATAAACATTTTTATTTTTACTGCATTGTTTCCATTAATCCTTTTGAAAACAAAAATAGCCCTAAGTCTAATCCATTCATTGCAATGGGATAACCATGTCTCACCTGCATCTTGCAATATACTCTCATTATGAGTTTTATAAATTTTAAGCTCCCTACTCGTTGGCTTCAGCCCCGGCCAAAAGCCTAAGTTATTGAATAAATGTGTAGAATTAAAATGTTTTGAAAAATATTTTACAAACATAATATTCAACACTGCGGTTCCGTATAGACTGGTCCTAACAGTACCAAGCTGCTGTTTGGATCAGTGCCAATGAGTTCATGCGCCAAGTGCAGGGAAAATTGACACATGTTCTCCGTCTCGGTTATTGTTTGATTAACGTGATTGCTGAGTTTTAGAGTTTTTTTGACCTCCGTCTGTATTGGTACATGACAAATATTTACAATTCACGTCCATTCCATTGTACTATAATCAGCATTAACGAGTTTTTGTATTATTATTGGTGTACAATAAAGCATTACTCTATTTTTTTCTAATCTATTTTAATTTACCATTATCATCAGCATGTGCTATTGCAGAATTGCTATGCGATAGTGCTGGTCTTCTGTGATCAGCGTAGGTGCAGATTGTGGCTTAAACAAGTACCTAACTTTTTAATAAAATATAACCGGCTTATCCAAACTACGAAACTGATTTTGATGAAATTTCTATAACACTAAAATAAAATGTAATATAGTGTATATCCTTTCAAATAAAATAAGAATTTTTCAAATCGGTTGGGTTCTGAGGTAATGACAAACATAAAACCAAATTGCGTCCCTAACAAATTTGAGGGTTACCCTCGAGTTTTTTGGGATTCCATCATCAGATCCTGACTTGGTGCCAATGGGACCACCTGGAAAGTATACCCTTTGAAAAAAAAATTCTCGAATCAGTCCCAGCGTTTTCAAGTATTCGGGGAGCAAACCTTGTACGGGAATTCAATAAAGGCTGATGCGAAAGCGACTAACCTTAGATCCGTCTTGCGTTCCGCGTGCCCTCAAGAACTCCGCAATTCCTCTATCCGTAGGCTGCTGTGGTTGATGGTAGATATGTCGTCTACTTCTAGGATGTAACACGCGTGAAAACTACCACTTAACTACCGGACGGCGCTGTACACTAATTTGTAGGTGCTTGCTCTGAGAGTGGCGCATGAGGACTGTACGGCCCGTGGGGAAGCGTTCGGTCACCTTGGTAAGTCACTTCGCTCAGTCAACGCGGGTAGGTATATCAAGAAAACATGAGGATTGATATACCCTCCAAATTGTGTGATCTATTAAATCAATTCTGATACGGAACAAACCTAAAAAAAAAAAAGATTTCGACGAATTGAGAACTTTCTCCTTTTTTAAGTCGGTTAAAAACTTTAAAATAGCAATATTCTGATTAAAATTTCCACTAACATGTTCACAATTCATCCATTAGTTAAATGACAATTTTTCAATAAATATAATCATTCTATACACTCAGTAACGATATTATCTGAGAGCCCACTGTCTGATGTATTAAACATCAAAACTTAGCATACTCGTATAGTGTAAGCTAGGCGCTTTGACATTTATGGCAAAATACACTTTCTCAAGTACGACCAGAACACGATTATGGCCCAGTTTTAGTGTCTATGAGGTCCTTTTCTTTTACATTTTTTTTTAAAAACAATACAGGCTTGCGTTTGACAACGATCTCGCCTGATGGTAAGCGATGATGCAGTCTACGATGGTAGACGCTTGCCTAGAAGAAACCTATTCACTCGCGACTTAAAGATGCCCAGGCTGTAGCTATCTGGAAACACAGACTCTGGCAAGGCGTTCCACTCTTTGACGGTGCGCATAATAAAGGTCGAAGAGAACCGCTTTGTGCGAATGGGAGGTATTTCTACCATATAGCGGAATATTCTACCATATACTCGTACATTACAGAATCAACAGCACTTGTTAACGATGTAAACTAACTCTTATAGGAAATGCTTATTGCCAATATCATTTTATAGACATAACTTTATTGAAATTAGTCACTTAGAGGGAATTATTATTTAGACGACCTCCGAGTGCAGTGGGCGAAAAGCCGGCTGAGATGCAGGAGATAGCGGGTTCTATTCCCGCCGCGGAACAAATGTTTGCATGATCTGGAGATATTTGTTCCGGGTCTTTATATTTTTCTGTATATTTACTATATATAAATGTGTAATATTTTTGTTAATATTTATAAATATTGTATGTGTGTGTTAATATTTATAAATATGTAATATTTATTTTATATATTAAAATAGAAGTAAATATATTTAAGTATTTTAATAGTTTTCTGGTTCCCATAGCCTGCTAAGCTCTGCTTAGTTTGGGGCTACTTAGCGCTGTGTGAAATGTCCAGCAATACTTATTTATTTATTTTATTTATTATAAAGCAGAATATATTTTTTTTCTACGAATCTCCTCACAGGTACTCTTAAACATGTAGGTATGTGAACCCAAAGATGGTTAATTCTGATGAAATGAACTACTATTCATACAAATAAAACATTCAATTATATTTTTGTGAAAATTTGTTCATTTTCATGGGTTTTTAATGTCGAAATATAAACGAATACAATACAAATACCTACTTAATATAAATATAATATCTACTGAATATAATATCATCATATCATCCGTTAACGTTAACTGCTGAACATAGGCACGCACAATATCTTGACGACGCTTTGAAAAACTATGAGCCTTGTGACGCCAGCACCCAATACCTGGCAGCAAACTTTATTGATCGACCAAAGCGAGATCTCTAAATCAACTCGGGCAAATCGGCGTTGTATGTATATATGTTTGTTTGTACGAGGATAACTTTCGATGCGTTGATCCGATCGTAGTGAAATTTAATACATAAGTAGGTAGTTATGGCATAACTTTGGTGTGACTAAATGAACTTAAAATGTTGTGGGGTTGTTGGGGTTCAAGAGGGGTAAAAATAAATGAAAATGAGACTACTACGTCAAGTAGGACTTTAAATGAAAGGTCTTCATTAGTAAATTTAGACTCCGTTTTTATTTATCGTAAATTCTTTATAGTTTTTGAGTTATTAGCCATAATAAAAACTAAACTTTGACATAATTCACAGGGTACAACAGTGATCCCACAGTGCTGTAATTTAGTATGCGTGTAGCTTAAATGAGACAAATATAAGTAAGAGTTTGAAATCCAGAATAACTGCAATTTGTACCCCAAAAAACCGTAACCACATTACATGAATTCCCTGTAATATGAATGAAACTGTAGGTTATGTAATTTGGATATTTATTTCGTAACACTATTTTGATAGTCAAAGATTACAAATAATATTTTTTTATAATCGAATACTCGCGAGATCTCAGTTAGGGGCGAACCACTATTTAATACAAATTACATAAAAAAACTTAAGTAACTTAACTCCCGGTCCTTACGCTCCTCTGAAAACCTTAAATTGAAAACTCCTCATCATACCTCAGTATTTTATACTAACTCCTTCACTCTTCAGGCTACCAGACTCTGGAATGCACTACCTGTTTCAATTCGTAACGCCAAATCCCTTCCTGTTTTTAAAAACATGGTTAATAATCATTATCTGTCGTCCATCGCTCACTAAGACTTTGCAACTTAAATTTTGTATATAATTTTTTTATTGTTTTTTCTAATTACCTATGTATTTTGAAGTAGGTTATTTAATATTATAAAATTATTTATATTTATTTATATGTATATTTTATTTTAATCATTTATGTACTAATTCTGTTAGTTATTATTTGATTAACGCCGCCGTTCTCACTTGTTCACACAGATCCTGTCCATCCAAAGGTTGCCTGGAAGAGATCGCTTTTAGCGATAAGGCCGCCCATTGTACCTTTGATTTAATTTTGTATTCTCTTTTGTTTGTTTTATTTTTAATGGTGTGCAATAAAGAAATTATCTATCTATCTATCTATCTTAAGTAGGCATCGAAAAGCCGCAAAGTAAAGATAAATGAATAATATGGAAACAAATTTCGACCCCGAGGGGTCGATTTCGAGCACTTTGGGAATCCCTGCTCTAGACTATAATCAGTGACTTTTTTATATGTTTCAACAATGCTTTGTTTACAAATCTCTTTATTTCTGATCTTCGATCATCGCTATATAGCAAGCCATACATATGTCTGACCATACAACAACAGATGTGGAATACTATCCCGTAGTATTACGATGTACCTGTGGTATTACGATGTACCTGTGGTATTACGATGTAATTTACCCGTCATCACATCGTCTGCCGCGTCCACCCGCCGCTGTTTTGTTTGATTAGCCCGTCAGCCGTCGAGGCACGTAGATTACACTAAACTACGTGCTGAAATGAAAACAACCATTACTTTGTAATAGTTCTGTGTATACCATGTAGGTAGCCTAATATTATGTGGTCCAGTAGGCGAACAGCCGTCTGAGACGCAGGAGGTAGCGGGTTCGATGCCCGAACAAATGTTTGCATGATCTACAAACATTTGTTCTGGGTCTGCTTGTTTTTCTATATATTATAAGTATGTATTTACAAAAAAAAAAGTATATAAGTATTCTATCAGTTATCTGGTTCCCATGGTACAAGCTCTGCTTAGTTTTGGGCTAGATAGCGCTGTGTGTAATGTCCAGCAATATTTATTTATTTTATTTATTATTTATTATCTAGCACTTTATTTTACGAGCCGTTTACACTTGTTTCTTAGAACCTTAATACTAATAATAAAGGAGGGAAAAAAATTGTTTGTACATTAGCATGTTTGTAGGGGGTAATCTAAATGTCATGGAGAGGGAAGAAAATCGTGTGACTAAAAGAGTGTTAGATAAGAATGTGGATGGATATAGAAGAAGAGAAAAGCCGAAGAAGAGATGGATAGACTGTGTGAAGAATGATATGAGTAAGAAAGAAGTGACAACGGACATGACAACTGATAGGGTATGGAATAAAAATACATGTTGTGCTGAACCCACGTAATGTGGGAAAAGGGCAGGAAGAAGAGACGTAGGGGGTAGTCTCAAAACCACTGAACCAAGCAAATTCTCTCACTGATAGAAAGCTTTAGTATATTTACTGGCTATATTTTATTTTGAAAAACCTCTGTGCAAAACCGAGGTGGGTCAGCTTGTTGTACATACGCGTACATGTACGTTCATTTTAATATTATTATTTATTATTGAATTAGGTCCACGAATACCTGTTATGTACCTCAATAAGCAAGGTCCACAATGTACCTTAATAAGCAAGTATTATAGGGAACAATCTATTTATTTTGGATGGCACAACAAGTTCTGCATACCGAACCGGTATGCAGAACTTGTGATTAGTAACTCCCCTCTCTACTCCCCCCTCTCCCTATCAACTACTCAACTGTTTAATTTGTGTTCTTATACGATATAATAATTATATATCATTTCATACTTTGTATTATAAATTATAACATATACCGTAAATACTTGTATATTATTTCTGATAAAAACAAACTTGAAGTTAATAGTCTTAAATTTTAAAGATTTATCTGAGACCCTGAATTTGACTCCAAAATAGTTCGTTTTGTCAGGGTTCCGTACCCAAAGGGTTAACTGGACCCTATTACTAAGACTCCGCTGTCTGTCTGCCTGTGAACCGTGATAGTAAGACAGATGAAATTTTCAGAGATGATGTATTTCTGTTGCCGCTATAACACCAAATACTAAAAACAGAATTAATAAATATTTAAGGGGAGGCTCCTATACAATAAACGTGGTTTTTTTGCTCGTTTTTGCTAGATATTGATAATGCCAACAGTTACTGGCTTGAAATATTTACAGAATTATTTATGCACTTTAAAATTAAATAATTTAATTACAGTAAAACAAATATCACTATCTCCCATACAACAAATGTGATTTTTTACCGTTTTTATAGATACGGAACCCTTTTTGCGCGAGTCCGACTCGCACTTTGCCTGTTTTTTTTACTTTAGTCGATAAAATTCAGTTGCTATTAGCTATAAAGTGAGTGACGTAGATGAATAAAAACACCATCCTGTTTTCGATTCGTTACAAGTAGTATAACATATTTCAGTGTGTAAACAGTATCTTGTGTAAGTGCTTTACCTCATTTCAGTGGCAGTTACACTAAAACATTGTCTCTATATGTCCCGCCAACAACATAAGAAAACAGTGTTATCTTTGTTATTTTGGCCAGAACATTGAATTGCTTCATTACACGTTCTTGTTCTTACAAACTACAACCGAATTTACGTCTACGGCCGTTCGTAAAGAGACAATTCCTTATTCTGGTATCATTTCACATAGGAGTCAACAGTGGTTTTGCGGAGACACAGAATGGGGTAGCAGAGAAGGGAACCTTGTACTAATGAATTTTCTATTCCAAGTGGACAACAATGAAACAAGACCTGTCAAGTACGAGTAGGACTCGCGCACCCCGGTGTCAGTGCAACCTTCTCGAGCGCCTATGGCTGCTTGTCTCTTAGGAATCCTTACGGATCCGGGGGGAACGGCAGCTTATAGGACGGTGTGCCCCGTTAAAGTCCGACAATAACTTCTCCTACGTGGGATCTTGTTGTCGGATAACGAATAGCCTGACAGGGGGGGATGTCGCTCTTTTTCCGTATCATTGAAATATAGGTTCAATGATACGTAGAAAAGACCGTAACGAGCGGGAGGGGCCTGTTTTCTCGGGCAATGTAGGTGCCTCTGTTTGCGACTGGGAGTTGCAAGCAGAGAAGCGTTGCCCTCTTATCCTCCAGGAGTACGTACTCCGTGCTTCTGGAGAATGAGATGGCGAGAAGGAGGGTGGTCTCTCTGCGGATCATTGTAGATACGACGTCAATGATTCTGAAAAAGACCGTCAACGGGATGGGCCCTTTGTGGGCGGGTAAGGTGTCTTTGTTTGCAGATGGAGTTGCAAGCAGAGAGACGTTGCCCTCTTATCCTCCAGGAGTATGCATTCCGTGCTTCTGGAAAATGAGATGGCGGGTAGGTAAGAGGTCTTTTTTCGGATCATTGATTAAATTCCGTCAATGATACGGAAGGAGACCGTCAACGGGATGAGCCCTTTTGTGGGCGTTTGAGGTGCCTCCGTAAGCGTATAGCCGCGGGTATGCTTTCGGCTGCGAGTGGAGAGGAGTTGCCCTCTTATCCTCCAGGTGTATGCTTGCCATGCTTCTGGAGAATGAGATGGAAAATAAGCGAGCGGTCTCTCTTCGGATAATTGCGGCACACCACAATAATGATGCGAAAAAAGACCGCTAACGAGATGGGTTGGCGCGGCGACGTCCTTGGATTCCCTTGAGTCGGCTGTATGGGTCAGCTTGCTCTCGGGAGTCCAGTTCATTCATGGTCATCGCCTCGCTGACATTAAGGTGGGCTCGGATTTTTGTTGGCCTAGCCGCAAGTCCGAGCGCCGACTCTCCTCGTGATCCTCTGATTAGCAGATGACGCGGGGACGAGACGGGTCGTGGGGCCCAAATGGGCGAGGTGGTGCACCCCCTGTTGTGTCTGGCTGAGGGCTTTTGAGCATTCTCCTGCATACAACGGGTGGTTCTGCAGAGAAGGGCTGTTTGCTCCTGTATTTGTTTGTGCAGCGGCATCTTCAAATGGGGAGCAAACGGAAGTAAGTATTCCTTTGGCTTCCTCTGTCTTCCGGGCATGGTGGGACTATTCCCGGTTGATAGATGATAGCAGGGATGGAAGCGACATTACCCTTAACCATCGCCGGGTCGGGCTTCATTAGCCCGTACCTTTGTGGTGGAAAAGGAAGATGTTCGCTGGGCTCGTGAGTAGTCGGAGTGAGGGCTCTGACTGCTCATTGCACACGAGTCATTGGTGGGTGGCAGTATGGTGTGGTCTTCCGTACTGCCGCCATGGAGGGAGGTGTTGGTGGCTGGCGCAAGCTGGCCACACGGATGGGCTCTTTACGGGGCATCGCGCGTATGTGGATTTTCTGGCGAAGGTCCTTGCTGAGATCCCAGAGTCCACTTACCGCGCAGAGAATTGGCCACCGGGGATAGTTTTAGTGCGTCGAACCGCACATAACCCGCTGTACCCTCATGCAGCGGGTATATGGCTTGCATATTTCCTCCCCGTAAACAAAAAAAAAACAAAAAAAAGGACTCACGCACCGAGGGTTCGTGACCTAGATAGGTTTTTTTATGTTAATTAGGCAGCCGTGCTGTGGAGCGCTGGCAGTAGAATGTTGCCTCTCCGCTCTTGCCCGTGGATGCAGTAGGAACCTGCTAAGGGATATCTCCGAAAGATGGGCAGCAGCATCTTTTCGTGTTTTCAACACCTTATACTGCGCTCGCGAACCCGCCTGCCAAGCGTGGCGAGTATGGCAACAACCCCGCATGATAGATTTGCAACATAAAACCAGGCCCCGAGTCCCCGGCGGCCCGGCTAATCCTAGCTACGGTAGCAGTCACGGTAATGGCGGGGCAGGGGTGCTAAGAATCCCCGGGAGGAAGACGACTTGGTAAGAACCGCAGGTCGGCGTTGGATGCAGGCCGCTTCCAACCGCAGTTTCTGGAGATCAATGAGGGTGGCCTTTGTCCAGCAGTGGACGTTCTACGGCTGATATGATGATAATGATGATGAATTAGGCAGCGACATCTAGCCATCTATGTCACCGGTAAACCAAGAAAACTTTTAAGACAGTTAACTTAAAACCTGTTCTAGATAGATACTTTGTTATAGTTTTCCTGTAACCTTTGCATATATATAGGTATTTATCAATAATTATATTTTCAATTTTTTACTTTGTAAACTTTGGAGATAAGGGCCGGGCGTATTTTATGTGACATATTTCATTATAACTCCAAAATAAAGAATAAAAAATGGCATTGTAATGTGTAAACCAATCTCCTTGATACGATACCCCACTTGACCTGGTAGCCCTATTTTGAAACTTTGATCCTCGTCATTTTGCCTCATTTGACCATCATAATGAAAATATTGTAAAACTGTTTTACAGGAAGGTCTGCATTATTTCAAACTATTCACAATTTCAAACCAGTAGGTTTTATAGTTGCTGAGATAATCAGCTTTGACAGATAGACGGACGGAAAAAGTTTTAAATAAAGTATTAAAAATGAATATGACCTCATTTTAGTAAAATCAAATTCTCAAATTAATAGTTCACTCTCAGCCCCATTTCTATAACTCTCAGTTTTCTTAAAATTTCAATTACTATTCTCCTTTACTGACTACCAATTTTCGTAGAACTGTGTCTACTGTGTCAATTACGAGTCTGGCAGTATGCCAGTCATGTTTATACGTCCTATGAGGGGATATCTGGCATCCACACTGAATTTACTATGTTGTTAGTTTGTCATTATACTGCACATATGCCCTAAACTTTATGGCTAAACGTCCTATGATTATATGTTAATCACGACAAAGTTGACACCAAAATCACAAGCTCTCTCCTTTATATGGAAACCAGATGGCAATGTGAAAATTTCTTTAGCTTAAAAGTTAGAGCAAACACGCAATTGGGGATAGTGTGTTGTCTTACGTGGAATTCGTTTGTACGATCAGTATTTTCAAGAAAACTTATTTCTACTAAAAACAAAATACAGAAAGTTAAGCCAGTTTTTTTCAAGAACTGATTATGTGATAGGACTTTAGAAAATTACCACTGAAACCATACACTAGATATACGAATTGGTATTTTATTGTATATAAATTATAGGCCTGCGTTTGCCCACGATATCGTCTGGTAGTATACGATAGAACACGCTTCCCTATAAAAAACCTGTTCACTCCAACTTGAAGACCTTATTTGATGAAGGGTGACTTTCCTCTTTCACTCAAGCGAAAGTTGATGGACGCATCCTCCCCGTTCTTACTTATGGTGCGCAGAGCTGGTCTTTGACCAACATCCAAAAGTATAAACTAAAGGTTTACCAACTTGCGATGGAGCGGAACATTCTCGGAGTCAAGCGTATTGACCGCATACGCAATACCGAGCTGCGCTCATGAACACAAATCGCCGATGTGGCTATGAAAGCCGCCACGCTGAAGTGGGACTGAACTGGTCATGTTTGCCGTATATGGATGATCAGTGGGCCAAACTGACTAGCGAGTGGAACTCTGACTCAACCCGAAGACGTCACGGCAGACCAAGGAAAAGATAGAGGGACGAAATTACTAACTTCCGAGCAGATTGGACCATCTAACCTACCTATATTTCTTATACCGACTTACCTAAGGTACTTACCTTTGCATTAATTATTGTAGTCTGTTAATTATTATTGTGTACATTTAGATGTAACCAGTAAAAAACTGCGCGTGCCGTAATTATTAATCATTATTTCTTTGTCTAGAAAATTTTGTATTCATAATTAACTGGCATCCGTCAGCGGATTCGTACACGTGGTTTGTCAATAAAAAGTAGCTTATGTGTTAATACAGGTTATAATCTACGTACATATCAAGTTTCATCGAAATCAGTTCAGCTGTTACGACGTAAATAATAAATCTTTATTCAAAGAACTTGGTTACATACATATAACATTGATAACAATGACTTTACTGTAGGTGGTAAAATAATTTAAATGTATTTATGACTAAGTATTCTCTGGCTGCTTAAACTAGGTTGATCCTGTGCTATAAGCGCCAGTTGCATTCGCGGTTGGTCAATTTATTTTCAACTATTTGGGTTTTTTTAATGTGGAATAAGTCCCTAAATTGTGTTTCTTGATTAAAACAGAAGTATATTTTTACCTTAAGATAAAATAAATATATTAAAATGTATATAAATACGATATCATGGAGGCTTGTACGAGTTACAACTTTGATGTGAGGTGTGTTTGTGTACGTGGGTGTGTGTTAGTGTATGAGTGAGTCGGTGTATGCGAGTGTAGGTGTATATGTGTGTGATTGTATTCGAGATTATCTATTTTTTTTAGATGTTTTTATAACTACTTACTTGGGATGGTGTAAAAGGTTTTCAGTTGCGTCATAATTCAGAGTGCGTAAATGTATTTTAACGTGTTCTTCACATTTATATAGTTAGACGTGGTTGAGTAACAAACAAACATCTAAACTTTCGCATATATAATTTAATATTAGTGTGATTTTGATGCCTGTAAAATTTCAATGTTTGACTCTATAGATCGTAATACAACTAAAAGCTGAGGTTGAAGTTAAGCAACGAGAATTGAAGCTCTAGCGTAGTCTAGTAAAATAGTGGACTCAAACTTGTTTTAGTATTATCCATGGAAATATAAGTTTCATATGCATTTTAGCACTGCACTAACCATGAATTTTATATTAATTTATTCGTCAACCACGTTTTCTTGAGTTCAAATAAAACCACATCTTTTATCTCGCATATAAACAAAACTCGTAACAATTTGATACCATCAACTGTACAAGATGTCTGCCAGTTGCCACCGGAAATAGGGGAGCCCGACGGAAATGACGTTATATTTCACGCTCAAAGAGAACGAGTGCATGACTTTATGAAACGTGATTGTCTTTTTAAGTAAGTCGTTTAAGTAACTTTGGTCTAATGCTCTGAGATGCTATCTTGTGAAGGAACTCACTCTTACTCGTTACGTAAGGCAGTTTAAGCTCCGTCTGCAGTATTAAAACCGACCCAATATTTAGACTAATATAAATAATATTATTAAGAAAAGTATGTTTTTAAAATTTATATGTACATTTTAATAAAACTCTAGACACCTTTTAGTTACTCACTTCTTTATTTATTTTTTATTTTTCTACGTAGCTGCTGCACTACCTTTGCTTCTGGTTTCAGCTGAAAATCAGCGTTGGGTGCTTAACATTCAAAATTATGCTGAGCTGAACGCCATTTTGGTACGCAGACACATGAGTAGAACTTGTTTGATTGGATTCAATTGTATCTACTGTTCCATAAAATTGTTTAATGTATTATTTTGTGTGTACCAAATAAATGATTATTCTATTCTATTCTCATAATCATAATAAGCGACGCCAACTTATACTACTTACCTAATTGTATATGTGCATTCTAATGTGCAAGGTGCGTGCGGGGTACGAGGAAAGGGGGCACGCGGTCCAGTAGCAAAACTATTAGTTAATTTTTGCAAAGAAATAAATGATTATTCTATTCTATTCTCATAATCATATTAAGCGACGCCAACTTATACTACTTACCTAATTGTATATGTGCATTCTAATGTGCAAGGTGCGTGCGGTGTACGAGGAAAGGGGGCACGCGGTCCAGTAGCAAAACTATTAGTTAATTTTTGCAAAGAAATAAATGATTATTCTATTCTATTCTCATAATCATATTAAGCGACGCCAACTTATACTACTTACCTAATTGTATATGTGCATTCTAATGTGCAAGGTGCGTGCGGTGTACGAGGAAAGGGGGCACGCGGTCCAGTAGCAAAACTATTAGTTAATTTTTGCAAAGAAATAAATGATTATTCTATTCTATTCTCATAATCATATTAAGCGACGCCAACTTATACTACTTACCTAATTGTATATGTGCATTCTAATGTGCAAGGTGCATGCGGGGTACGAGGAAAGGGGGCACGCGGTCCAGTAGCAAAACTATTAGTTAATTTTTGCAAAGAAATAAATGATTATTCTATTCTATTCTCATAATCATATTAAGCGACGCCAACTTATACTACTTACCTAATTGTATATGTATGTGCATTCTAATGTGCAAGGTGCGTGCGGGGTACGAGGAAAGGGGGCACGCGGTCCAGTAGCAAAACTATTAGTTAATTTTTGCAAAGAAATAAATGATTATTCTATTCTATTCTCATAATCATATTAAGCGACGCCAACTTATACTACTTACCTAATTGTATATGTGCATTCTAATGTGCAAGGTGCGTGCGGGGTACGAGGAAAGGGGGCACGCGGTCCAGTAGCAAAACTATTAGTTAATTTTTGCAAAGAAATAAATGATTATTCTATTCTATTCTCATAATCATATTAAGCGACGCCAACTTATACTACTTACCTAATTGTATATGTGCATTCTAATGTGCAAGGTGCGTGCGGTGTACGAGGAAAGGGGGCACGCGGTCCAGTAGCAAAACTATTAGTTAATTTTTGCAAAGAAATAAATGATTATTCTATTCTATTCTCATAATCATATTAAGCGACGCCAACTTATACTACTTACCTAATTGTATATGTGCATTCTAATGTGCAAGGTGCGTGCGGGGTACGAGGAAAGGGGGCACGCGGTCCAGTAGCAAAACTATTAGTTAATTTTTGCAAAGAAATAAATGATTATTCTATTCTATTCTCATAATCATATTAAGCGACGCCAACTTATACTACTTACCTAATTGTATATGTGCATTCTAATGTGCAAGGTGCGTGCGGGGTACGAGGAAAGGGGGCACGCGGTCCAGTAGCAAAACTATTAGTTAATTTTTGCAAAGAAATAAATGATTATTCTATTCTATTCTCATAATCATATTAAGCGACGCCAACTTATACTACTTACCTAATTGTATATGTATGTGCATTCTAATGTGCAAGGTGCGTGCGGGGTACGAGGAAAGGGGGCACGCGGTCCAGTAGCAAAACTATTAGTTAATTTTTGCAAAGAAATAAATGATTATTCTATTCTATTCTCATAATCATATTAAGCGACGCCAACTTATACTACTTACCTAATTGTATATGTGCATTCTAATGTGCAAGGTGCGTGCGGGGTACGAGGAAAGGGGGCACGCGGTCCAGTAGCAAAACTATTAGTTAGTTTTTGCAAAGAAATAAATGATTATTCTATTCTATTCTCATAATCATATTAAGCGACGCCAACTTATACTACTTACCTAATTGTATATGTGCATTCTAATGTGCAAGGTGCGTGCGGGGTACGAGGAAAGGGGGCACGCGGTCCAGTAGCAAAACTATTAGTTAATTTTTGCAAAGAAATAAATGATTATTCTATTCTATTCTCATAATCATATTAAGCGACGCCAACTTATACTACTTACCTAATTGTATATGTGCATTCTAATGTGCAAGGTGCGTGCGGGGTACGAGGAAAGGGGGCACGCGGTCCAGTAGCAAAACTATTAGTTAATTTTTGCAAAGAAATAAATGATTATTCTATTCTATTCTCATAATCATATTAAGCGACGCCAACTTATACTACTTACCTAATTGTATATGTGCATTCTAATGTGCAAGGTGCGTGCGGGGTACGAGGAAAGGGGGCACGCGGTCCAGTAGCAAAACTATTAGTTAATTTTTGCAAAGAAATAAATGATTATTCTATTCTATTCTCATAATCATATTAAGCGACGCCAACTTATACTACTTACCTAATTGTATATGTGCATTCTAATGTGCAAGGTGCGTGCGGGGTACGAGGAAAGGGGGCACGCGGTCCAGTAGCAAAACTATTAGTTAATTTTTGCAAAGAAATAAATGATTATTCTATTCTATTCTCATAATCATATTAAGCGACGCCAACTTATACTACTTACCTAATTGTATATGTGCATTCTAATGTGCAAGGTGCGTGCGGGGTACGAGGAAAGGGGGCACGCGGTCCAGTAGCAAAACTATTAGTTAATTTTTGCAAAGAAATAAATGATTATTCTATTCTATTCTCATAATCATATTAAGCGACGCCAACTTATACTACTTACCTAATTGTATATGTGCATTCTAATGTGCAAGGTGCGTGCGGTGTACGAGGAAAGGGGGCACGCGGTCCAGTAGCAAAACTATTAGTTAATTTTTGCAAAGAAATAAATGATTATTCTATTCTATTCTCATAATCATATTAAGCGACGCCAACTTATACTACTTACCTAATTGTATATGTGCATTCTAATGTGCAAGGTGCGTGCGGGGTACGAGGAAAGGGGGCACGCGGTCCAGTAGCAAAACTATTAGTTAATTTTTGCAAAGAAATAAATGATTATTCTATTCTATTCTCATAATCATATTAAGCGACGCCAACTTATACTACTTACCTAATTGTATATGTGCATTCTAATGTGCAAGGTGCGTGCGGGGTACGAGGAAAGGGGGCACGCGGTCCAGTAGCGAAACTATTAGTTAATTTTTGCAAAGAAATAAATGATTATTCTATTCTATTCTCATAATCATATTAAGCGACGCCAACTTATACTACTTACCTAATTGTATATGTGCATTCTAATGTGCAAGGTGCGTGCGGTGTACGAGGAAAGGGGGCACGCGGTCCAGTAGCAAAACTATTAGTTAATTTTTGCAAAGAAATAAATGATTATTCTATTCTATTCTCATAATCATATTAAGCGACGCCAACTTATACTACTTACCTAATTGTATATGTGCATTCTAATGTGCAAGGTGCGTGCGGGGTACGAGGAAAGGGGGCACGCGGTCCAGTAGCAAAACTATTAGTTAATTTTTGCAAAGAAATAAATGATTATTCTATTCTATTCTCATAATCATATTAAGCGACGCCAACTTATACTACTTACCTAATTGTATATGTGCATTCTAATGTGCAAGGTGCGTGCGGGGTACGAGGAAAGGGGGCACGCGGTCCAGTAGCAAAACTATTAGTTAATTTTTGCAACGAAATAAATGATTATTCTATTCTATTCTCATAATCATATTAAGCGACGCCAACTTATACTACTTACCTTATTGTATATGTGCATTCTAATGTGCAAGGTGCGTGCGGGGTACGAGGAAAGGGGGCACGCGGTCCAGTAGCAAAACTATTAGTTAATTTTTGCAAAGAAATCCTTCACGCTAAGTTGAGCTGTACTTGCGTATAATACACGGTTGTTTTCCGTATAAATAAGCCACTTCATTTATTTAAATACTAGAATCTCACCATAACTTACTTAACCTTCAATCATTATTAATTGCTCGGAATATCTCTCTCGGACCACATACGCAAAATCGAAATTCGAAGACGCACAAATGTTGTGGAAGTGGGTATGCGGATCGCAATGCTCAAGTGGAGATGGTCTGGATACGAGCCAAGTGGCTAGAACGGACAATGTGTCCTGAAGGCGATAACAGAACGGTGGGCAAGAGATGCACGGCGGCCAAGAGACAAACCACCCATACGATGGGCAAATGACGTTTTGAACGTAGCTAGATGCCAATTTATTTATTTACTAGTTGACCCGCCGAACTTCGTACCGCATATAACATGCATATAACGCGGGCTGTCAATATAAGTACGTCACCCTGGTAGAATTGTCAATTGTTGTCCCCGGCCATCATTACTTAACCGATTTTTTTAAATGTACATTTACAACCATACTTAACCATAGACAAAATTACGTTAAGCTGTTATTTGCGTTTTGTTATTCCATGTCAGATTCGTTTTTGTTATGCCACGTTTTATAGTTTCGTTTAGACTTATATTCTCTTTGACGTTTTATGTCACGTCACACGGGAACGCGGTCGAACGGGATAAAAAATATCCTATATATAAAAAGTATTCTATGTCCGTCTCCTGGTTCTAAGCTACCTCTCCACCAATTTTCAAACAAATCGGTTCAGCCGTTCTTGAGTTATAAATAGTGTAACTAACACGACTTTCTTTTATGTATATATATATAGATTTGAACACCAACATAGTATACATTAACACATTATAATAAATCAATTAATATTTTTACGAGCTAAATGTTACTATAACTACAGGTGAAGACTAGATTGACTAATTTATTAAGCGAGTATCAAAAAAACACAATTAACTAAAAAAAACACAAAATACACTGGATTAAACAAAAGGCACAAAAATTAATTACAGAATCATAATCCTCAAAAACCAAAATGACAATTGGAATTAATTAAATTCAAAATTGATATTAGAAGACAAGTCAATATGAGACTCGCAAGGGACGAGAAAGAATGGCGAAATAAAGAGAGGCATATTATATTTAGAAGTGCGTGCAGACGGGCTGAATAGAATATAGCTCATGACTTTAATCCCCATAAAGCACATCTAACCTTCTGTACTTAAAACTAGAGTATTTTATCTTCATGAAGATCATTCATGTGATCATAATGTTTAATATTTATTTATGTACATATTTAAATATTTTATATAAGGTATTTAAATTTTAGAAAAGAGAATAAACAGGATTCGGAACACCTCCTGCGCTCAAGGACCGGCATCGCTGACGTCGGTATCAAGGTTGCCGAGTTTAAGTGCGATTGGGCGGGTCATGTCTCCCGCATGCAACCAAATAGGTAGGCTAAAGTCGTAACGGGATGGATCCCTGTCAATGGAAAGCGACACCGTGGAAGGACTAAGAAGCGGTGGCGCGATGATCTGGACACTTTTTATAGGAACTAGCGGGATTTAGGGGAGGCCTTTGCCTCCCCAGAATCAGTGGGACAGCAGACGCTAGAATTTTTTTTTTATATATATATATTACCTAATATATATGTCTTTAAGGTTAAGTATTTTTTCTTTATTTATTATCCTCTCCACTTAAAGGTTCTCTGAAAGAAATAGCTTCGTTAAGACCACCCATTATGCTTACTTATAAATATATTTTTTTTAAATAAATTTTTCAAAAAAGAGGTAAATCGTCGAATTCAACTCGGATGGGCAGCATTTGGGAAACTTCGCAACGTCTTTTCGTCCAACATACCTCAGTGCCTTAAGACGAAAGTCTTCAATCAGTGTGTGTTACCAGTGATGACATATGGAACCGAGACGTGGCCCTTCACTATTGGCCTTATGAATAAGCTCAAAATCGCTCAACGAGCTATGGAGAGGGCTATGCTCGGGGTTTCTCTACGGGATCGAAATGAGGAGATACGTAAGAGAACTCAAGTCACCGACATAACCCGACGGATTAGCACGTTGAAGTGGCAATGGGCAGGCCATATAGCGCGCAGAACAGATGGCCGTTGGGGCCGGAAGGTTCTCGAGTGGAGGCCACGGACCGTCAAGCGCAGCGTAGGACGTCCACGTACAAGATGGGCAGACGACTTGGTAAGAACTGCAGGTCGGCGTTGGATGCAGGCCGCTTCCAACCGCAGTTCTTGGAGATCAATGAGGAAGGTCTTTGTCCAGCAGTGGACGTCCTACGGCTGATATGATGATGACGATGATAAAATTAGGTTTTAACTGTTGTTGTGTCTAGCTTGTAAGCTATAATAAAGAATATTCATTCATTCATTCATTCATCTTCCTGTTTCTTATTCAGTACGCGACTCGTGAAAAATTATACAAGGGAGTAGTCACAGGCAAGTCCAAATATTACATTTGATACAAGCCTACTTTTTGCATACAAGATAAACATTCACGAGGTTGCAAGCCTTCACAGGTTGGTGTTTTCCTTCACCGTTCACGTGTAAATAGGCACATAATCTGTTCGAGTAGAAAACCCCATTGGTAATGTCCCAAAATCTACATTGAAATTCTACCCACACGGAACTAGGTACCTGGTATATTTCTAAGATGCTCTAAATTCTCTAAATTAGAGCTGACATAGCGCTGGTTAGTTGAGAACTGAGCATCGCGTGCCGTTAGCACTTCCGTGTTAACTTGGCTCGCTACTGCAAGTTTGTTTCGACCGTTTTGTGTCGAAATATATGCTTTCCATAAAGTGAATAGGTTTATTCCGGCATAAATTTAATTTATTTTATTTGCGAAACAGATAAAGAAGGATGACAAAGGAGTATAAATACAGCCATGTTTCTGCTCAAAGGCATGCATCAATTTAATAATTTTGTCAACATAAATGATTAAAATTAACCATTACACCAGTGGTTCGCCCCGAACTCAGATCTTGCGAGTCTCCCATATAAACAAAAAAATATTATTCGTAATTTTTGACTCTCAAACTAGTGTAACGAAATAAATAACCCGCTAACTTGACCTACAGCCTCATTCAAATTACAAGTAACGGAAGTTATCGTAAATTAGTTCTATTTTTAGGGGTACAAAATGCAGTTATTCTAGATTTCAGACTTTTGCCTATATTTGTGTCATTTAAGCTATACGCATGCTAAATTACAGCACTGTGGGGTCACTGGTTTACCCTGTGATTTCCGTCAAAATTCAGTTTTTACCTAGTCAGGTCATTAACTCTGTCACATGTTTAATATAAAATAATTGAAACAAGTTTATTCATTATGTGACAATTTATATACCAAAATGAACTTAACAAAACATAGATTCTTATGACACTAAAGTTAATTCAAAATGACCTCCGTGATTTTGAATACAGGCCTTCAATCTGCGCGGCCAGTCGTCTATCGCAGCACGAACGAGGTCCATTTCAATATCGGCGGCTGCCTTAATCAAGGATGTCTTGAGTGACTCCAAATTGGGATGAGGCTATGAGCACGCCTTTTCCTCCAAGGGTTGCCATATCTTGTAATCTAACGGATTCAAATCTGAACTAGAGAAGGGCCAGTCTTCGTGCCGGCTGAAGTCGATTTCACGCGCCGCCAGCCAGTCTTGTGTGCTCTTCGCTCTATGAGCTGGCGCCGAATCTTGTTGGAATACCCAGTGCCTGTTATTGAACATGGTATGAGAAACAGGTTCCACAAGGTTCGTCAGGACTGCATTTTGATACACAACTGCATTCGATTTTACACCTTTCTCACAAAAATGTACCTCTGTTAAGCCCCAATACTTACCCAATACTCAATACAATACTCCCAACCATACCATGAGCGAGGATGGAAAATGACCTCGTTGGACACGCGGAATACGGTTGCTCGCTTCTTCACTACTGTGTGCGTACACCTTATCATTTTGTTTGTTGTAGCTCTCTTCTACGGTAAAAAATTTTTCATCCGAAATTTTCCCGATATTTTTTTCCCGCGTACCGCTTCAACAAAGCGCTCTTCAGTCTCAGGTCCATTAGACGAGCATTCAAACGATGTCCTGTTTTTCTTCGATATGCCCGAAGCCCTAAGTCTTCATTTAACACCCTTTTCACCGTGGTTCTGCTTAACCCCATCTGAAGGGCCAACAGTTTCTGCTTACGTTTGGGATTTCTTTGAATTCGCGCCTTCACAGCTTTTATCACTGCTGGAGTCCTAACAGACCGAGGGCGACCACTTCTTGACCTGTCATCTACACTAGAGTCTTTATTGTATCGTTTGATGGTGCGATAAACAAATCTTTTGGTTATATTCAAATTTTTCAGTATGTCAAAAATTTGAATTGACGCGTAACCGCAACGATGCAACGCAATAACTGCAACACGGTCTTCTTTAAGCGTCCACTCCATATTTAAAAATAAGTAAAATTCTAAAAATTATCATTTTTATTTTCATGAACAATTCGAAATTCGAATTCTATAAACTTTTTTGTGGCCAGCATTCTAAAAGAAAAGTTTTTACTGTGTGACAATACTTATGACCTGACTAGGTATAAAGGCTAATACCTCAAAAACTGCAAAGACTTAAGTTAAAATAAAAACGAAGTCGAAATTTACTAATGAAGACGTTTCATTTGATGTCCCATTTGTCCTAATAGTCTCTTTTTCATTTATTTTACCGCTCTTGAACCCCAAAACCTTAACAACCCCCCAACATTTTCAGCTCATTTAGTCACACCAAAATTGTGTCATCACTATTATTACACCTATTTTTGAAATTTCACTTTGATCGGATCAACGCTTCGAAAGTTATCCTCGGACAAACAAACATACATACATACAAGGTCGATTTGCCCAAGTTGTCCAAGTCTCGCTTCGCTCGATCAAAAATAAAATACAATACTCTTAACATCAGAAACACAAACAAATTATATTACTTATATATTCCTAGTATACTACAATATGCTTTCGCAGTCACCAATTTTTAAACTATAATTTAAATAAATTGATTGAGCTTATGTAGTTCCAAAATACCTATCTGTTGGCAGTTATAAAGTGCGCTGCTATGCAAAAAATACTTTTACTATAACTAAGTTAAACTCAGCATGGTATGACATGGTGGACCACATAATTTAGAGTTCTGACGACTACTTTTAAATCACTTAAACATATTTTATTAGTCTTCACACATACTTTTGTACATATCTTTATTTGATGAGATATTCTGTAAAACTTATAACCTTCCAATATATACAAACAATGTATCTTCAAGGAGTAAAAATACTTTAATTTTGATAAGTTTTTGATAATGATGTTTTATAAGTCCGATTATTGCCGATTGCAGATACAGCAGTAGCGGGTCATACATACACGTGAATTAAACAAACTTACTTACAACACTTTAATTTTGATTGGTTTTTGATAATGGTGTTATAAAAGTCCGATTATTGCCGATTGCAGATACAGCAGTAGCGGATCATACATACACGTGAATTAAACAAACTTACTTACAACACTTTAATTTTGATTGGTTTTTGATAATGGTGTTTTATAAGTCCGATTATTGCCGATTGCAGATACCGCAGTAGCGGTTCATACACACACGTCAATTAAATAATACTCAAAGTATGTATACCTACTTATATCAGCTTATTAGGTGTTTGTTTAATCGGCTTTTATTTATTTATAAACTAGCTTCCGCCCGCGGCGTCGCACGCGTGGTGTATCAATAAAAAGTAGCTCAAGTGTTATTCCAGGTTAAGATCTACGTACATACCAAATTTCTTCGAAATCGGTTATGCTGTTAAACAAAGAAACAAATAAATAAACAAACATTTAAACTTTCGCATTTATAAAATTAGTATGATTTCTATAACAAAATCTCTCTTTGAAAGTGTGACATTTAAAAACAAAACAGGAAAGTTAAAGCTGTGAATACTGCGGAGGAGATAAAATCTCTGGTGGAAATCGAGGGTGGCCTCAAAAAACGTAATAGTAAAATAATCTTACTTTCAATGGAGATTCTACACATTGAGCCAAAGATTGAGAAGCTACAGAATGTTTTTACCAATGTTTTTCCTGTTAGATGACTTATATTTATTTTTAGCGCTCAAATTATCTTAAGTTGATCAATGAAAGTTACTTACGTTACCTGATTACCTAAGTTAAGTATTAATAAGGCCTGCACATGAGAGAAATATATGAAGAATATCTTAGAAACATGCCTTACAGTGCACTGCAGTATCTATCAACTTGAGGCATACAGTTGTAAAGCCTCATGTTCTTTACATACCACTAGGCTACAACAGGCGTTATTACCCTTTTTAAAATACTGAATAGGAGGTGCCCTGCGTTTAAAAATTTAATAGGTCATCTTTCAGTAAAAATTAAGTTTTGGGCCTATGTTCAGTGGACGTACAATGGCTAATATGATGAGAATGATGATAAAGGGAAAAATTCGTCCATCTTCATAACTCTGTGTCCGTGATTTCCCATAATCTGTCAGCTGAATCGGCTGACGTCGCCTTTCGCGTATAATCCGCGTTAATGCCAGCCTTGAGTGCGTCTCCGAGATTATACCTGACTTCCTTATCGGATCTCGAGTCTTCACTTGTTTTTGTGATTCCTTGAGTTCTTAACGGTGCATCCACACCGCAGTTCACTTTTGTGTAGCAACACTGTGCAACACAGTAACATTAGGTAACTAGCTGGAACTTTTTTGGCTACTTGTTACTATTTGTTGATTTTTTTTTATATACATTAAAGGCTTGCGTTTGACCACAATCTAGCCTGATGGGAAGCGATGATACAGTCTACGATGGTACACGCTTGCCTAGAAGAAACCTATTCACTCGCGATTTAAAGATACCCAGGTTGTATCTATCAGGAAACACAGACTCTGGCAAGGCGTTTCACTCTTTGGCGGGGCGCATAAAAAGAGAAAAGAGAACCGCTTTGTGTGAATGTAAGGTATTTCTACCATATAGCGGTGGCGCACCGAAGATCGTCTGGTTATCCGATGATAGAATTGAGATGGTGGGATCAGGTTAAAAAGTTCCGCCGCGCACTCCCTGAAATGTACTCGATAAAAAACCGAGAGACTAGCAACCTTTAGTCGATAGTCCAGGCTGAGGAGCCTTGCATCAACTACCTTATCGTTGCCAATGAGTTTCTTGGCTCTTCTCTCAATTGATTCTAGAGCTTTAAGTTGGTACTTCGCTGATCCGTCCAATAAACAGTACTCCAAACACGATCGGACTTCTACTTGGTACAAGTTGAGCAACTGTCCTGGCGTGAAGTAGTGCCTCACCTTTGCGAGTATAACAACCTTTTTTTAGTTGAATGTTACCCATTGCGTTCATATCGCCAATGACATAAATTAACAAAATATAACAAATAATAACTTTCGGCAACAAACGAGGCCTTGTTTAATTCTCGCTGAAATTGTCCAATAAAAGTTTTTTTTTATTCGTTAACTGATTTTTCTACTTCGAAAGCATTTGCTATTTCACACCAGGCAACATTTTTCTTAATAAGATCCCTGTACTCGTCTATTAAGGGGTTCCATAGTAGTTCTCTCTCTCTCTTCAAACATTTTTATCAGTTTGAAGACGTTTTCGTTTGCCCATTGAAAAGAAATAATTATTTACAACACAAACTTGTTTGAACAGGCGATGACGGACATGTGCATTTGCATATGACAGCAATAAGTGACTGACCCCGCCCGGTCCCTTGCACGCGCCGCCCCTTGAGCCCCGCACTCCTAAAACCGTATATTTATACGTTTCCGTGTTGAGGTAACATTATTTAACAATGTGATCGGTTGTTATAGAATGTTGACTGTTTTTAAAACTTAGGCAAGGTTGCTTCATTTATACTAGCACGGAAACTTATACTAACAATAAATAACTTTTTGGTGTCGGCTAACAATTAGAAACGTTGATCTACAAAAATTAACTGCGGTGTGGACGCACGGTTAGAGATTATACCTGTGTGGGCGAGTTTTAAAGATCCTGTGTTAGCGATGAAAGGCTTTGTTGTCGCAAACTTAAAAATATATCTTGTGACATAAGGATTGTATTGACGTGTAGGTATAGCCCACTGTACGACAGTTTATACTTTTCTTGCTTAAACAAACATGTCTTACCTTGTGTTTTATTACAGAATAGACCATCTGCAAAGAGTATTTTAAAGATTTTAGTAGAATTTTTCAGAGGCCTTTTTTTAATTTTCTATAATTCCAACTTTGATCCGGAGGCAGATGATTTTTAATCTCTATTAAATTTCGCTCGTGAACTATATTGACGTACTATGGCACCGTTTTATCACAATTACAAATCTAAAATAAAACATGTTTTTTATCTATAATGAGAGGCCCGCCCTACTGTACGTTGTCTGTTAGTGCACTTATGCCATCGTGCGCTTACGTCATTGAGCGAGGAGAGGGGTTACTCGACCGACCAAAGAATCAGTCAGAAAACCGCATCGGAAATGGTAACAAACTTATTTATTCGTCGTTGTGTAGATATTAAAGTGCTCTAAAAGGATAGCCAGCTTGTCGAGTGAAGATGTGTCGGGTGACAGTATAGCCAGATCCCTATTTTTAAGAAACTCAACTACACAATCTAGTACTTTTCTAACTTGAGAGGTCTGGGTTGATAAGTAGGATAAATTAAATGGTGCTTGCAGATTAGTTTAAGAATAGTTTGATAAGTGTTTATTGATGTGTAGTAATAAATTACAACTGAGATGCTTTTACCAAAACTTCATCACACATAACTAACTAATTTGACGACCTCCGTGGTGCAGTGGGCGAATAGCCGGCTGAGACGCAGGAGGTAGCGGGTACGATTCCCGCCGTGGAACAAATTTATGATTTACAGATATTTGTTCCCGGTCTGGTTGTTTCTTTAAATATTATAAGTATGTATTAACAAAAAAAATTTATATAGGTAAGTATTCTATCAGTTATCTGGTTCTCTTAGTACAAGCTCTGCTTAGTTTCGGGCTAGATAGTGATGTGTGAAATGTCCAGAAATATTTATTGTAACTTACTCAGTTAAACTAGCTTTCTATTAAAAAAACCGCATCTGAATCGGTGTATCCATTTAGGAACTATGATGCCACAGACACACAGACAGCGTAAACTTATAACGCCCCTTTTTTACGTCAAGACAAAGAAGAATTCACGTAATTTTTACCTCTACCTACGATACCTAAATACAAATGATTTCATTGAAGTTAAGCACAAACGCATTTTCGCTTTTTTTGTACCTAATTTTACTTTACTGTGAATTATGAAATGGACAAGCTCTTATATTATGAGCTATAAGAGCGAGACGGCACAACGCGGCGCATCCTCGGATAGACGCGTCCCGCATGCACAATACCTCACAAGTACCTGGCCTTAAACTAGCTGATTCCTTATATCCTAAATCTATACGCGAGTTGAATGCCTGCGACTTCACCCGCCAATTTTCTGAATCTCGACACTAGCGCTACCTACCGGGTCAGCTAAGAACCATCCAGGTGACCCCGTAATTACAAAAAAAATATCAAAAGATCAAGCTGTTTAGGAGGAGAAGAAAACTGTAAACTAGTACAAAATAAGAGAGGAGGAGTAGAGTTCTTTGTTAAAGCGCTCGCATGGGGAAGTGCTACCACCATACCTATTTCCGCCAAGTAGCACTGCTGTGTTTCGGTTTGTAGGGTATGGTTGCCGGTGAAATTACAGGCACAATGAGGCTTAACACCTGCAGCTCAAGTGGTTACCCATACGTCTTCGCCAGGATACTCACATCCTTCAGCATTTATATAACATCCTGTTCAACCCTTCCTCACCTTCCTATCTTAAAGAACGCTTCCATTTCCTCTATCAATCCCATCCTCGATCCTTGCGTTCATCTGACACACTCCAACTCAGGACACCTGTACTCTCCTCCTCCTACTTTGATAAGTCTTTTACAGTGCAGGCTGTCCGGTTATGGAACGCGCTGCCGGTGGCTATCAGATGTGCCAAGTCACTTGCCATTTTTAAACGTATGCTCAGAGAACACTATCTGAGTATTTGTCGCTAAATATATATGTATTTATTATTTGTTTCTTAAATAAGTCTAAGTATGTATCTATAAATTATTATGAGTAGTTATTATTTAGATTCATGTAACTTTCATTTATGTAAGTTTTATATTTTTATTTTTTTTATTTTTATATAATTAGTATTAGTATGTATGTACATGTAGTATGTTAGGTACACCATTATACCCCAGGTAATGTCTACACAGTCCATTCCATCCAAAGGTTGTCTGGTAGAGATCGCTAATTAGCGATAAGACCGCCAATTGTATCCATATATTTACGTAGTTGTTTTTTATATGTATTTGATTCGTGGTGTGCAATAAAGTATTATCTAATCTAATCTAATCTATGCCTCAAGTTGATGGAAGCAGGGCATTGCATCGTAGGGCACGTTTCTAAGGTGCGTGACCTACGAGGCAATACTTTGATATCATCATCATCATCATATCAGCCATAGGACGTCCACTGCTGGACAAAGGCCTCCCTCATTGATCTCCAGGAACTGCGGTTGGAAGCGGCCTTCATCCAACACCGACCTGCGGTTCTTACCAAGTCGTCTTCCCATCTTGTAGGTGGATGTCATACGCTGCTCTTGCCGGTCCGTGGCCTCCATTCTAAAACCTTCCGGCCCCATCGGCCATCTGCTCTGCGCGCTATATGGCCTGCCCATTGCCACTTCAACGTGCTAATTCGTCGGGCTATATCGGTGACTTGAGTTCTCCTACGTATCTCCTCATTTCTGATTCGATACTTTGCTATAGGTGATGGTTACCACTTAACATCAGGTGGGCTGCTTAAAAAGTATTAAATCTTCTTTTATTTTTTCATAGTATAAAATGAAGTCGCTTCCGCTGTCTGTCACTTTGGAACTTTTAAACTACTCAACGGATTTTAATGTAATTTTCAGCAATAGATAAAGTGATTCAAGAGGAAGGTTTATATATATATATATATAAGAAATACATAACTCTGTTTGTTTGTAACTTTTACATGACTAAACGGCTGAACGGATCGTAATGAAATTTTGCAAGGATATAGATTATATCCTAGGAGACATAGGCTTTTTTAGTCAACTACGCAAAATAAGGGTAATGTTTTATTGAAAAACCACCCGTGTGTAGCCGCGGTCAGGTCAGTCAATAAAAAATAAACAAATTGTAGACTGAACTAGCTGATTCCTTAAATCCTGAACTGGCTGTTTGTTGAATAAACTCGAAACTTGACGTTCCCTTTCAGTTTCACCGCCTGAATGAACTGTAAACGCAATAAAGGATTCGTTTATTGCTAGACAAGGCATTCCAAAGGGAATCTAAATTAGTCTTGAATACTGAAAGGGCTGTAATAAATATTGGAATTAAATGGCGAATTTATTCAAGGATAATTTGTCTGTAGTAAGTACTTGTTTAATGTAATTTAATGGGCTTGGGCAATTTTTATATTGTCATGTACTTTGAAAGTATATTTAATTGAACCCCCTGTTAGAAACTGTAAACAACTATAATCTATCCATATAAAAATGGATTTTTAAATTGGCAAAAAAAAAAATTTGGTATGAAAAATTAGGTATTTGGTATACTAACCAAGATCACTGATATATCCCAGATGTTAAGCAAGCTGAAGTGGCTGTGGGAAGGGCACATAGCCCTAAGAACGAATGGCGGTATGGGCAAAAAGGTTCTTGCACAGGACCAAGATGATCTTGTGCAAGCCGCACAAAATCGGTCGCTCTGGAAACCAATGAAGAGGCCTACGTTCAGCAGTGGATGTCCATTGGCTAATATGATTCGATGAAAAAACAGCAAAAAAACCAAATATATAACGTAACATTTCAATAAACTGAAAAAAAACTCACTCAAAAACTGTTCTAAAAGCTAATTTCCTCCGCTAGTAAAAACTCTCGTCTATCAAATGGAATCTATTTTTCCACGAACATGTTGGGTTTCAATAATGGCAAAATAACACGGAAAAGCTAAGTATCGGGTAATTTTGCAACTCTTGTAGCCTGTTATTGCTCAAGCAGAACCAAGCTTTGATATTTTCGAAAAAACTGTTAAGTGGATATTTTTCCGGAATCGTATCAAACACCATTTCTATAACAGGTAACTTTTTAACATATATAAATAAATAAATATATATATTGCTGAATATTTCATACAGCGCTATCTAGCCCCAAACTAAGCAGAGCTTGTACTATGGGAACCAGATAACTGATAGAATACTTATATACATTTTTTCTTGTAAATACATACTTATAATGTATAGAAAAAACATCCAGACCCGGAACAAATATCTGTAGATAATGCAAAAATTTGTTCCGCGGCGGGAATAGAACTCGCTACCTCCTGCGTCTCAGCCGGCTATTCGCCCACTACTCCACGGAGGTCGTCAAAAATTTAACTGACTTCAGATAACAAAAACAAAAACTACTAAACAGATTTCGATGAAATTTTAATGGGACCAATCTGAAAGTATATCCTTTCAAATAATAAAATAATTTTCCAAATCGGTTGATAAATGACGTAGTTACGAGATAACAAACATAAAAAAATTACAGTTGAATTGAGAACCTCCTCCACTTTTTAAGTCGGTCAAAAATAAGTAGTATGATATTTTGTACTTGTATGTAAATTGGGAATGTGGTAGACAGTAGGTATATGCAAACGCATCATCGTACTTAACTTGACTTAGATATTCCTAATGTGCGATCACCACTACATATATACATAAATAAATAATAATACAAATCTATTACAACCTATCGCCTGCGGCTTCGCATGCATGTTTTGCCACTATAAAAGGGCTTATTTTTTAATCCAGATCATAATCTTATTATAAACCAAATTTTATCGAAATCGGTCCAGTCGTGTTCACAGACAAACAGAGAGACAGAGGTACTTTTGAGTTCATAGGACTTTTTTTTTCACCAACATCATTATAATTTAGCTAGAGGGTGAGACAATGATATACCTACATCTTATTTTACTCTGACTCAACTGCTGAACAACATAACATGGGTACATTAATTAGGCGTCCTATAAAACGAAACCAAAAACTCCCATAAAAAGTGCGTAGATGTGCACCCAACAGCTCTTAGCGACCAGTTGAGTTTTAGCTATGTACTAGTGGTTCGCCCTGATCTGAGATCTCGCGAGACTACCATAAAAACAAAAAAAAATATGATTTGTAATCTTTGACTATCAAAATAGTACCACGAAATGAATAACCAAAGCACTTGACCTCCAGTTTCATTCAAGTTACAGGTAACGGGAGTTCATGTTTAAGGATAATCTTTTTTTGGTGTAGAAATTGCAGTTATTCTGGATTTAAGACTTTTGTCTATATATGTGTCACTAAAGCTAAACGCATACCAAATTTCAGCACTGTGGGGTCACTGGTGTACCCTGTGAATTTTGTCAAAGTTCAGTTTTCATTATGACTAATAACTTTAAAACTACAAGGTTTCACGATAATCGGATAAATGTTTCGAAAGTTATCATCGGACAAACAAACTAACATACATACACACAACGCCGATTCGCCCAAGTTGTTCACGCTTCGCTCGATCAATAAATAGGAATTCACAATCCACCAATATATTCCCTAAACCAACATCTAATTGGCGCAAGGAACCAAGAATATCGGATAGCAATGACCATAACTCACTTAGTCTGTCCTCGGGAGAGCGCATGATTTATCCTCGGTCAGATTGTGGCAAGAATAAATCGGAAGATATTCTGACTGGACTCTAAGAAATCTGGCATGTGGAATACCACATTTACCAATAGTTAAGAAAATATATTGGAAAAAGTTTTTTTTATCAAATGTAAATCCATTACTGACTGTATGTTCCATTAGCTACATGTACATTACATGTATTATTTTATAAGTTACTAGCTGACAAATCCGTAGCTTCGCACGCGTGGTTTTTTAATAAAAAATTACCCTCCTTCTGCGCAGTAGAGTAAAAAGTAGCCTATGTCACCTAGGGTTAGTGTAGTTTCCCAACAGTGTAAGAATTTTTTGAATCGGTCCCGTAGTTTGGGAGCCTATTCAATACAAACAAATATTTCTTCTTTATAATCATAGGTTGGGGAAAAAGTCTTTTCGCATTATAGTATGTATGAACTGGTAATAAAATCTCTTTGGATATATTATTTGGATCTGGCTGGTTTTGGTATCATTCAAAGTTTAAATTTTAAGGAAGATAATTTCAAATTGAAACTAGAAACATGTGTGATTTTTATTTGTTTATCGTACTGCAAAGATGAGTGAATCTAATGAAGAAATTCGATACATATTAAAATTTTACTACAAAAAAGGTAAAAATGCAAAGCAAGCTGCGAAAAAACATTGCGATGTTTATGGACCTAGTGCAGTGTCTGTGAGTGTAGCACAAGTTTGGTTTAAGCGTTTTCAATCCGGAAATTTTGATATCAAAGATGCACGTCGCTCTGGTCGCCCTATTACGGATAAAATTGTCGCCATTTTTGAAGAAGTGGAGCAAGATCGGCATATCAGTAGTTACGACGTAGCTGAAGAATTGGAAATTGACCACCAAACAGATTTGGCGCATTTGAAAAAACTGAATAAACAAAAAAGCTCGATATTTGGGTACCCCACGAGCTCACTGAAAGAAATCTAATGAATCGTGTACTCATTTGTGATTCTTTATTACGACGTAATGAAACCGAACCATTTTTGAAGAAGCTGATAACTGGTGATGAAAAGTGGATTACCTACGACAAGAACGTGCGAAAAAAGTCGTGGTCAAAGGCCGGTCAGTCTTCACAGACTGTGGCGAAACCCGGGTTAACTCGCAACAAGGTGATGCTGTGTGTGTGGTGGGATTGGATGGGCATTATTCATTATGAGCTGTTACTACCAGGCAGAACCATCGATTGTGAACTCTACTGCGAACAACTGATGAGATTAAAGCAAGAAGTTGAGAGAAAGCGGCCGGGAAAAATCAACAGAAGGGGTGTGGTTTTTCATCATGATAACGCTAGACCTCACACATCTTTAGCCACTCAGCAAAAATTAAGAGAGTTTGGCTGGGAGGTATTATTGCATCCGCCATATAGCCCTGACTTTGCACCTTCAGATTTCCACCTGTTTCGGTCTCTTCAGAATTCTTTAGGCAGTGTCAGGTTAACACGAGAGGACTGCCAAAACTACTTGTCGCGGTATTTTGATCAGAAGCCCCAAAATTTCTATAGCAATGGAATCATGTCTCTACCTACAAGATGGCAAAAAGTTATCGATCAAAATAGTACCTACATCCTTTAGTTAAATGTAAATAAACTATTTTAAAAAAATGTTTTGGAATTTCTTAAAAAATGCGAAGAAACTTTTTCCCCAATCTAATATTATAATAGATATAAGTTAAAGACTTTATCTATACTAATAATAACTAGTGGTTCGCCCCGAACTGACATCTTGCGAGTCTCCCTTAAAAACAAAATAAATATTATTCGTAACCTTTGACCATCAAAATAGTGCCACGAAATAAGTAAGCGAATAACTTGGCCGAATATTTTTATTCAAATTACAGGTAACGGGAGTTAATGTAAGTTGGTTTGTCCTTTTTGGGGTACAAAATGCAGTTATTCTGGATTTCAGACATTTTCCTACATTTGTGTCATTAAAGCTACACGAATACCAAATTTGAGAATTGTGGGGTCACTGGTGTACCCTGTGAATTTTGTCAAAGTTTTGTTTTTCATATGGCTAATAACTCAAAAACTACAATGATAAACTAAAAAAAACGGGTGAAATGTACTAATGAAAACCTTTCATTTGACGTTCCACTTGACCACTTGACTAAATAGACTTAATAGTTAATTTTTTTAAACTTCCATGGAATCAATCTAAAGGTATATTCCTTTCAAAAAAAAACTAATTTTCCAAATCGGTTGATATATAACGGAGTTCTGATCTTACAAACATAACATAATATTAAAATTAAACAAAAAGACTTATATGATTTTCTCATGGATGTCATAGTCAGAACTGGACTAAATGGAAATGGGAATACACGGGAAACACTAGCTTTTAAATAAAAAAAGAATCATCGAAATCGGTTCATCCAGTCGAAAGTTCTGAGGTACAAACTTAAAAAAATACAGTCGAATTGAGCATCTCCTCCTTTTTTATAGTCCGTTAAAAATAATTTTGGGATGGCTTGTGAGATTATGATAATCTATAATCTCACAAGCCTCGGTGACAAATAAAAATTACTTTTTTCTTGTATCTTATGCCAAAGAAAATTAACGTCCATCGTAGTTTTCCCTTGTCTATAACCCAAGTAATGAAGTAATTTGTCTTTGCCCGGAAGACAGGATCGATGATCCTTTGCCATTGGAGAATAGATCATATATGTTGCTCTTAGACCTCTCCGGGGTTAGGAAATAAATCTACACATCAATCGCTACCGCTGTGGGATGCGGGATACTTTAGGTATGTTATGTATTGTTTTTATAAGATCGCGGTTGTTGCTGTGAGCCTTTGGGAGACGGCCGCACAAAATCGGTCTACATATGTTTAGCAGGGGTGTAACAATTTTGATCAATAGAGAGATTAAATAAAACGATGTATGTGTTTCAATACATATAATTATCAAAATAAGAGAAGTCGGTAGAGCGAGTAGGTTCGTTACGTTTTAATTCTTATACATGTGGCAAGATCAACAGAGGTTGATCATAAATAACTTGGTTTAACGATGGTATACACTTAGGTTACAGATTACAGTTATAGTATTTCACAGTGAGGGTGGTACAAACAGAGTTTGGCTTGAAGAGCACAGAATTCTTATGGCTTTTGGCCTACAGTGCAGCAACTACAGAATGTGTTGAGCACACCTAGTAGAATAGATTTATTTAGTAAAATAAAGTGGGCGCCATCTGACGAGAGCGTCAGAAAAGAGAGAAATGTTTTTGGGGTTCAACCCGGATAAAAATAATGGAATAGATACACCTCGTGTTATTTTCGTCGACCGTCCCTGGCGTCTGCTCGGACATATGAAGCGGGCTTGAGCTGCGACGGTAGCCTTCGTGGGCAGGCGTGGTCCCGGCGTGCGTCAAGGCAGCTAGCAGGTTGACCGACGAACGACCTCGTGGCGGTAGGCTTCGTGGGAAGGCGTGGTCCCGGTAGGCTTCGAGGCAGCTAGCAGGGTGGCTGAAGAACAACCACGCTTCTCGACGGCTCAGATGATAGGTTGGCGGGTGTCAGGTGTAGATATGGAGAAGTAAGGAGAAAGATCAGGAGCGAAGACCGTTAACGACTTCCCGACTTGGAAATACTGAGCACGAATTCGTAATAAAAAGTTACCGGAATACACTGTCCAGAGATTAATACTGTAGCACGTTTATAAGAAGTTCTCACTGATGAGTCCAGGCGTGGAAAAGAGCTGAGGACAGACGACTCTGTTTTTTTATACCCGAGAACTCCCACCGTCTTTTATTAATTAGTAAAAACCGAATCTTCCTCGACATTCTAGAACAAAAATCTCATGCAATCCCTTTGGTGATGCCATAAAAGAAAATTTGACACATCCGGCGTCATTCAAGACAAATATATTTTTCACATCAGTTTTGCATCAGTCAAAGACACTGATTGAATTTGGTCTTTTATTATTTAAGATTTTATTTTTATTATGTTTCTAATAAGCATAGGATTATTTAATATAACTATATACGAATGTTGCTGATAATTAAAATTGACATACAAATATGTAGTCAATTGCTTTGAGATACGTACAACGCCATCTGCAGTAAACACGGCGAACCATGACGAGAACACGCTCGGATTTCGGTACATTGAAAAACGAGGTATTGAGCGTTTGTGCAGTTAGTACGCCGGCATGTCGCTAGATGTCGTCGTATGTAGTGTTATATTAGTATAGTGTTAAGTTAAATTAAAAATGTAGCGTGTCATGAAATTGTACACGTTACAGGGGTCGATATCTTTTTTTATAGATAATAACCATGCGCTTGACCATTAACTCACCTGGTGTTAACCAGGTAGTGAGGTAGTGGTCAAGCGATGGTGTGATCGAAGAGGGAGCACGCTTGCCTAGAAAGAACCTATTCACTCTGGACTTGCCTAACCTCCCTAATGGCTCGAATACGTCGTCAGCTGAACGCAGCTGAACATACGAAACGTATGTAAATTTTGGAAAGCCTACAACCGACATCGGATCCCTCTAAAAACCGAGATAAATTTTCGGTGATCCAGATATCAAAACATACACTTTATAGATACACCGACCTTGCCGGCGAGGTCGACGAGTCCCTTCAGTTGCCGCCTTTACACGATACAGATGTGTACCTGGGCGTTTCTCTTCTGTCCCCCGTCTGGAGTCGTTCTAGCCAGGTTCGTACCTAAGTGGTGCACTTGCGCCAGTTGCTTCCAAAAAACTTACTCTGCTGAGCGTTCTCTGCGGTCGCCAAAACTTCGGTTGGGCTGCTTCGGCCTCTTATGGCTAACAGCGAGTTAGTCCTTCAGAAAAAATACAAAACTGACATCAGACGGTTCCCAGTACAAGCTATTTCCTTTCTTGTCTCGTAACGGCTAGTAAATTTAGTGTTTGTTATTTGTCCTCCATATGTAGTGTTATTTATTTATTATTGTTTGTATGTATTTAAGTATGTGTTTAATAGGTACCTATAATCAATTGGTATATTGTATTTTATGGGTTATGTTAAAGGTACTCTTACACCGCCGTCTTTTGATTTTCGTTAATCCTTTCCATCCAAAGGTTGTCTGGAGGAGATTGCTTTTAGCGATAAGACCACCACTTGTACCGTTTATTATTGTATATTTCCTTTGATACTGTATGTTTGGTTGGTGTGCAATAAAGAGTATATCATTCATTCACTCAGTCGATGTATGTGCTCTATTAACTTAACATACGTTTAATGAAATAATGTTTTGCCATTCAACACTCATTTTCACCCGCCTACGAGTAATATAGCGTATAACACTCAGGGTTAATTAAGTATTCTCCAGCAAAATAATTTTCAGTATCGGTTCAATATTTGAGGTTACCCCCCATTTACAAACATATAAACTTACAAACAACTTTACCTCGTCAATATATGTTTAGAAATTGAGTTTTTAAAATCAACATGGAGTTCTGAACCTAAGCTTAGTCTTTTTAATGTGTTAAAGTGCCAAACACATTGCCAAATGTATTTTTTTCCCACAACGATGTACAATAATTAATTGGCTTGATCCCAAAATACAGTATAAAAGCCCGTCGCGTCTGTCCTGTGTGGTTAGGTGACCTAAATTACTATTAAACGAGTTTTTTTTAGTCTGAACAAAGCGTTGATTACTTTTCGGTGTATTGCAGCATTGAATAACCGCGAGAGCTTTTTAAAAAGTAGCGAAAGCTTATTCAAAATATCTGTTTGACTTGTACGTGGTTCTTTGTTAGATAATTTAATGTTACGAGCATAGGGTTCAGGATAAAATAATGAAAATAAAACGAACCAAAATAACACTTTTATTCAACACTAAAATAATGAATACACGATCTTAATCACAAGTAACCACAACACTTAGAAGCAAAAGCTGTGCTAACCTCCAAAAAAACTTGGAGTCCTTAACCGTGCCAATCTGTATTTTACGGCACAACAACGGCTATTGTTGTACAAAGCGCAAGTTCGGCCGCACGTAGAATACTGTTCCCATCTTTGGCACGGAGCTCCAAAGTACCAATTGCTTCGTTTTGACTCCCTTCAGAGAAGAGCCATTAGAATCATCGGTTATCCCAAACTCGCCGACAGGTTGGAACCGCTGAGTCAACGCCATGACATCGGATTGCACAGTGTATTCTACCGCCTGTATAATGGGGAATGTTCTGAGGATCTATTTGATCTCATCCCGTCGTCGAGATTTTACCACCGCACTTTTCGACGACGTAATAAAGCTCATCCACACATCATTGACAATTGGGTATCACGCACCACACGCTTCACGCGATCTTTTCTACCCCATACTTGCAAGATGTGGAATGAGCTACCATCTGAGGTTTTCCCATTAGGCTACGACATGGCACGCTTCAAGAGAAATGTAAAGAGGTTGCTACAGTGTAGGGAACGCATCGACAATACCCTGGGTGTTGCCGGTGTCAATAGGCGACGGTGACCGCTTACCATCAGGTGGGCCGTAAGCCTGTTTCCCCACAAATAACATAAAAAAACACACTTAATCACACTACTGTTGCACAATAAACCACTAAAAGTCACCGAAATATTCGCACGTATCGCCAAAACCAGACTGACTGCTTCGGGCGTCTTTACGCGCTATTTATACCGCGCCCAGTACATCTCTCTCTATCGAACGTTCTCGATGGTTCCACTGTTAACTAGAAAAGCGTAGGTATTTTGACTAACTACTATTTTTTATTCTATGCTACTGTAGGTAAAAAAGTAGTATGTAGGTATATTCCATTATACTGAGCTTATGGAGGTTATGTTTTTAAGATGTCTGTATATCTGTTTCTTCTAAGCAAGCGTGTTCCATCAGATTGAATCATCGCTTACAATTCTGCAAGATAGAGGTTAAACGCGAATCGACAACATAACTTTTTTTTTATTTGTTTTTAAACAACATGGTGAGATGTAACAAGCTTTTGGCCCACCTGATGTTAGTCGGTAACCATCGCTTATAATAAAGTATTGCCTCGAAGATCACGATCTTAGATACGTGCCCTTCGATGCACTACTTGGCGTCCATCAACTTGAGTACACTGGTGTCAAGCCTCAAGTGCCTGTAATTTCAACATCAAATCGAAACACAGCAATGCTGCTTGGCAGCAAAAATAGGTATGAGGGTAGAACTTTCCCGGGGGAGCCCTTTTACAAGAAACTCTAAAATTAGGAAAATGAACATCTGCCGGGTGTCCCGTGACGGTTACATTTTATTTTACAAGCTTTTTAATAACTTGCAATGTATGTATTGTTACGCCGAGGCTGTTACAGAATAAGTAATTGTATATTTCCATTAGATGTTATAATTCTAACTGAGGTAAGTGTATCTGATAATATTATTCAATTATTTAATCTACCCGGCTATAATTTGTACTCACAACTACGCACATACAAAAAAGGAGGTGGTATTGTTATTTACGTACGAAATCACATAAAATTCACAGCAATTAACACAAAACACGAACGTTTGAAAATCTTACAGGCACGATAAAACTAGATACAAATCGTGACGTGGTTGTGTGTGCAGTTTATAGGCCACCGTCTACGAATAAGAATTTATTTGTGAAGGAGCTAGGTAATTGTATATCCAAGTTTGAACTAAAACAAAACTTCCTTCTAGTTGGTGATACTAACGTGGATCTGAAAAGATCATCGTCATATAAAGATTCATACCTGGAAGCACTAAGCGAACGCGGATTAATGTGTGGAATATCTGATTATACAAGAATCGTACCTAAACAAAATCGTATCACTAAATCTTGTATTGACCACATATTTGGGCGTTTCCTCACATTACGTCCGTTTTCGGCCGTGCTCGATGTCGTACTGGCTGACCATCGAGGTGTCATTCTAACTTGCATTGACGATGCACCTGCGATGCCTGACCGTATACAGGGAGTCACTAAGCTAATTATTAATTATGATGTTCTTTACGATGAGTTAAAAAAGGTAGAATGGATTAGGACTAAAGCTATGAACTCGCCTAATGAAATTTTGAAATTTATTCGAAACTCGTTTCATAACGCAAATAAATCTGCAACTAATAATAAAAAATGCTCTTCATCAATAAAACGTACTAAACAATTTAAATTACCATGGATCGATATTAACATTACCCGGCTGTGTGACAAACGAGATAAATTATTCTGCGAGTGGAAAAATAGTACAAATGATGCGAAATTAAAACTAGTATACAACCAAACTCGCAATAAAATTCATAAAGTTTTAGAACATAAACGCAAAACATATTACATAGAACAAATAAATAATAATTTTAAAAATACGAGAAAAATATATCATGTAATTAATCAAATGCTAGGAAGAGTCATTAGATGCGGCCATACTTAAAGCATTTCATGCGCAAAAACTTTCAACTAAAGCTATTGCCAACAACTTTGCGACTAGTTTTGACAGAGCGGTTAAAGATATCATACCTAACTGTAACGTTAAATTAATAGACCCCAATATCACATGCAGACCTATTAACTCGAGTATTTCATTTCAAAAAGCTTCAAGTAGTAATGTTCATAAAATTATAAAGAAATTAAACTCAAGCAAAGCTCCAGGACCCGACAATATTAAGGTTTCTGATATCCAAATTATAAGAGAAAATATATCATCCGCTATTGCTGATTTAATAAACTGCAGTGTTAAAACTGGCCTGTACCCTGATGATCTAAAAGTAGGATGCGTTAGGCCTATTCATAAAAAAGGAAAACGCAACGATTTTTCTAACTATCGTCCGTTTACGTACCGTACATTGCTTTCTTCGATTGATAAAATTGTAGAAAAATATGTTTGTGAGCAAACACATACATTTTATAGAAAACATGAAGTAATCAACCAGTATCAATTTAGTTTTCAAGCAGGTAAGAGTACCTCAGGTCTTTTGTCTAAGTTCACAGATGAAGACAATAAACACTTAAATCAGAAAAAATACGTACTTGCTCTTTTTATTGACTTCTCACATGCTTTTGATACCTTGGTGCACAATCAACTGATAGACAGGTTAGATTTAGATTAGGTTAGACTGCGGAATTCGAGGTCCCTTGTTAAATTGGTGCAATAATTACCTAAATAATAGAACCTTCAATGTAAAAGTCGACAACACCTTCAGTGAACCCGTGTCGGTAACAGAAGGCACGGCTCAAGGCGCGATCCTAGGTCCTCTACATTTCCTGTCCTACGTAAATGACATGAACAACTGCATTACCAACTGCTCATGCTACCAGTTTGCAGATGACACATGCCTAGTAATCGCTGATAAAAATCCACAATATGCCTTTGAACTTTTGCAATCGGATCTTGATACTCTAATTAAATGGTGCCACGATGCTGGCCTTGTTCTTAACGCTAGCAAAACCAAATTATTAATCATTAAATCACCGTATATAAAGCATTTTCCTGTTCAAAACCTAGTGGCCCATGACCATAGCTGCTTGCATGCTGTTAGTGTGGCTTGCAGTTGTCCATTAATAGATATTGTTGATAAACAAACATACCTTGGTCTGATAATTGAACACAAGTTTAACTGGAGCCATCACATTGAACGCGTTTGTAATAAATTGAGACAATTCCTTGCGATCATCTCAATCCTCAAAAATCGCATTCCGTATAAAGTTAAAATAATGCTATACACTGACAGAGTCATACATACAATATGGTCTCAGCAGCATGGTAGAACCTACAAAACGTATATCGATGATATTTATAAACTACAGTTAAAAATTTTAAAAACTTTAGTGCCGCCTAAAATTAAACATCAATTTCTTGAAAATGACAGTGGTCTATTCATTTATTGCAAAGTTTTGCCAGTTCACACACAGGTTCATTATTTAATGCTGAGAGAACATTTTTTTAATTAATCATTAAAAACAAAATCGAACACCCAGTAAACACTCGAGCTATTTCTAAGAATCGGCTTTGCACATCGCGCGGTACCAATGCCTACGGCAAACGGACGGCCAGCTACCTTGTTCCTCGGCTTATCAATTTCCTACCCTCTGACGTACGTGATAATTTAACACCTAAAAATATAAAATTTAAACTAAGGAAATACTTTAATGATTAATACTTCAAGTATAGTTTTACTTAGTTTTCATTTGATCATTCATAACATAACTAAACTAAACCATAAACAAAAGTACTTACCTGGCTCCTGCTTAGTTACCTACTTACATTTTTATATAGTTTTATTGCTAAGTAAATAACACCTAGTGATGTAAAGCCTCAATAGCACCGGCACAAACCTCACTGGTTTTTAGATGCTATAATTGTAACATATAATTGTAACCTTTGTTTATAGTAAATAAAAAAAAAAAGTAATAGTCCGTATCTCGAAGTTATTTAAACCTACTATGTCACAGAATAGTAAATACTAGGTGTGATTGTTACCTACTACCGCTCTCATCTACACTTGCAAAGAATAATAAATAGTGTTATTTTGGTTAGATCAATTTTCATTATTTTATCCCGAACCCTCAGCTCGTAACAATTTGGTGTCAGAAGTGGGATAAAATAATGCCGGTTCTGCCAAAAGATAACGTGGACGGTGTAAGGACGAGAGGTCAACTACAACAGAAAATAGATGAAAGGCGGTTTGGAGAGTCTCCGGTTCAAGAAGCTCAGCAGAGGCGTCAGCCGATAGAGATGGAATCAGCCACCGCTGAATCATTTGGAGCTTCATCATCATCATCCGTGAATCAAGCTCCTGTGAAAGGCGATCTTGCTGCTGTTATGGCAATGATTTGCCGCCAACAGGAAGAGCAGCGACGTTGGCAGAAGGAACAGGCTCGGCTGCAGGAAGAACAGCGTCGTCAGCAAGAAGAACAGGCTCGATTGCAGGAGAAACAGCGCCGTCAGGAAAAGGAAGAACAGCGACGTCAGAATAAGGAAGAGCAGCGTCGTCAACAGGAAGAGCAGCGACGTTGGCAGGAAGAACAGATTCGATTGCAGGAGGAACAGCGCCGGGAAAAAGAAGAGCAGGCTCGACTGATGAAATAATTGTTCAGTACAATTGGAAAGGAAGACCAGGGTGCGAAAGAACAGATAGAATATCATGGAAGCCATATTTCGGAAGCTGAAATTCAGATCGCCAAGGTAAAAAAAGTTCTGGATGTCCTGATGTCTGGAAACAGCAATGTAGCTCCTATAATTGCTACACCTTCAGTGCGAGATTTCAAAACGCTGCCATTTAATGGAATTTCTTCATGGTCAGCCTACAAGATTCAGTTTGAGGCTGTTGTCAAGGCCAACGGATGGACAACGACGCAGGCCATGACGGCTTTAACACTGGGCCTTCGTGACCAGACACTTACGGTTTTGGAGGCTCTTGGGAAGGATTTCACCTATGAACAGCTGTTGGAGGCGCTGGAATCACGCTTTGGTGACACACATCTGGAACATGCTTTTCGAGCGCAGTTAAAGGACCGGAGCCAGCGTAACTCGGAGAGTTTTCAGCAGTGGGCTCTCGAAATAGAGACGCTAGTTCGAAAGGCATACCAAACCTCTCCAGCCCCCCCTGAGGGTTACTGGTCTAGGCATTTGTTGACGGTATACGTGATTTGGAAGTGAGAGCTGCTGTAAGGCTTGGACATCATGTTGCTTTGAAAAATGCCTTGGCTTATGCGTTAAAGGTAGAAGCTGTGCGTCAGGACTACCGAGCTGACCGCATCAGAGAAATAAGGGACTCTTATACTGGCTACAGCCGTCCAAAATTTAGTCCTAGATGCTACAAGTGTTGAGAAAAAGGGCATCTGAGGTCCATTTGCCCAAAAAGAGAAAAGGTTTTGCAGGGAAGCCCCGTCCACCAAACGCAGCAACGAGTAAACGCCAGAACTACGGGGCGAGTGCTGGCTGGTATTGAGAAAGCCCCAAGAATGACAATCTCACAAGTTCATGATGGAAATAGTCTGTCAATTAAAGACCATCGAAAGAAATAATCATACGGGAGCGCGGGGGCGTTGTCACGAAGACCTTGCCCTGAAAACTTTGAACATTGTGCTAAACGAGAGCCCAAGGAAGCGGTGCCTATCAGACTGTTGAGAAGTTTGAGAACGGACCTAAGTGACGAATGGAAGGAAACTGCAGCAGGCACAACAGGACGACAAAGACCTTAAACCAATCATTGAAAGGATCGCAGCGGGTACCACTAAGCCTTTGTGGAGTGACGTTGCTGCTATGAGTATAACAACAAAGAGTTATTGGGCACAGTGGGACAGTCTGGATATCCACAACGGTGTGTTGTGTCGTAAATGAGAAAACGCTCGGGGAGATCACTGACATCTTCAAATGGTGGTTCCCAAAGCCAAGGTCCTTAACGTGCTACAATTCTGCCATGAAGGATGTTCGGGAGGTCATATGGGAGTAAAAATGACACTGCTAAAAATAAGGGAGCGGGTTTACTAGATCCATTGTGAAGATGTTAACGACTGGTGCCGAAAATGCACGACTTGTGCGGCAGTGAAAGGGCCCCATACACGCAACAGAGGAGAATTAAAAATGTATAACGTTGGAGCCCCATGGGAGCGTAAAGCCCTAGATAGTGCAGGACCATCTCCTATCACAAATGAACGCGTCCGACTAGCTGGCCAACAAATGTCCCAGAGGATGAAGACCCGTTATGGCCGAAATTCGAACAACTTGGGATTTGATGAAGGATCGCAGGTCTGGTTGCACAATCCGATACGGAAAAATAGAAAGTCCCCTAAATTAAAAGCAAAATGGGATGGACCATACCACGCGTTGACCAGGATTAATGACGTCACATACCGAATTCAGAAGGGTACGCGAGGTACGCCTAAAATTGTTCATGTTGATCGACTGGCGCGATATTACGGGGATAACAATGCTCGGGACGAGCATGTTTTAAGAGGGGGCAATGTTACGCCGAGGCTGTTAAAAAATAAGTAATAGTCGGTATCTCGAAGTTATTTATACCTACTATGTCACAGAATAGGAAATACTAGGTGTGATTGTTACCTACTACCGCTCTTATCTACACTTGCACAGAATAATGAATAGTAGACATGTGGAATGCTTTTCTAGTTGCTATCGGTACCTTCTCAAACGTTCTAATAGGTTTCTAGTAACTGTGTGTTGTATAAATAGGGCGTGGAGAGGCCCGAAGTGTCAGTCTTGTTCGCAATACGTGCGAACATTTCGGTGACTTTTAGTGGTTTATTGTGCGTTAGTGTTGTGAATTAGTGTGTTGTGATTAAGATCGTGTATTTTGCATTTTAGTGTTGAATAAAAGTCCAAGATTTTCCGCATGTGTTCGGATAACACTATAAATAAAAATAATATTTGAATAAAAGTGTTATTTTGGTTAGATTGATTTTCATTATTTTATCCTGAACCCTCAGCTCGTAACAGTATGTATGTCAGGGTGGAATCTAGCAACTGAATTTAAAAACCGTTCCTCTCAACCGATTGAGCTCATGGACTTTACACGGAACGCGTAACGTGCTAAAAACTAATGAAATCACCGTCGACCGTTTTTTGCGGGGCTCGGGGGGAGTGATCTGTTGCTGGTTTAGTTCCGTATATAGTCTGTTCAATAAGAGAAGCGTCGTAGGAATTGAGGTCGCGCGTGTGCCAATTTTCTACTTTTGTTGCGTTGACAACACTGCTCTGTCATTGCCAGTATGACTAAAAGTTTTTGATACTTGGTAAACAGACATTCATAGACACCAACTGTTGTCATCAGTAGGTACTTATTTGCTATTAAGTAGGTAGGTTGGTACGTATCTTCGCATAATGCTGATTAAAATTGGCTACCATAGCGCAGCACAGGTGTTATGTGATGCGCCAAAAATAATGAACATGCATGATTCTTCTGAGGTTTAAGTGCTGGACTTTAATAAAAAATATTTATATAGGATAGTGGCTAGCTATGTTGTAAGTCTAACGTGCTTTCATGGAGCATGGCTTTTTTACTCTTCTAGTACTTACTGATGAGTTGCACTGGACTGCATACCCCGACTTAAAAAATTAAACATGGAGACATTTTTATAATTTTATTAACAGTTTCTTAATATACAGTAAAAATTGACAATTATAGATGAGTAAAAATACTTCAGCAGATTATCATCACGACATGAATGATGAGAGCTTTACGAAATGGGTAACACAAAAACTTATACCCAATCATACCGAACCATCGGTGATTGTGATGGATAATGCATCTTATCACAGTATACGTATAAATAAACCTCCAAATAACAAGGAATTGCTGCCCATAATAAATTAATGCTTCAATAATATTACTACTGCTCAGTGGCAAAAAGAATGTGAACATGTGAAACATGTTGAGGAAAAATATAGGGAACAGGACCATTTGATGGATAATTTACAAGAATTTATCATAAATATAACAGAATCAGAATCCGAAGATTGTGTTACCCATTTTGTAAAGTTCTCATCATTCATGTCGTGATGATAATCTGCTGAAATAATTTACCCTCGTATGCAAGTAAACAGTTATCTACAAATCCATTCCGGGTACCAGCATGTACGATAATATATCTTTCACCAAAGAAAATGGCTTTAGATAACCCAGGTTCATCTGGGCACTTGTTGACTTCATGCGCAGTATGGATTTATGTCTCATCTACATAAACAATTGGTTTTTCTGTTTCTCTCAAATGGTTCATGGTCCGCAAATATTTGGCACGCCAAGCCTCAATATCATGCCGCCTGTATAAGTATTTTTCGTTTTGACTGACATTTCTTTCAAAACACTGTGCAGACTAAACATTCCACTACCAAAATTTATGTCTTCTTTTAGTACTCTATGCAGCTTCCTTAGAGTCGGTACCTCTTTTCGAATAGTATAAAATTGTTTAATTTTGCTCCGTATGTCACATTTGTCAAAATCGTCCAGAATGATTGTCTTAGGCCGGACTTTGCGTTTTTCTTGGAGTGCACTACACACCTCTATTTACAGCACCCTCTTTTTTTTATTTCTAGTCACAGTGACTCTACTAACACCTGCAACATAAAATGTTCATTATCAGTTTAATATCTAAAAACGCAACGTATCAATATGTGTTAGTCTTACTACAAAAATACGTTAGCTTAGGCTCGAGTGATTTTTACCTAATATAGTATTTCCGTTTACGCTAATCACACACTAAACACTAGTTTGTTTATTTCGTCTAAGAAATCAATGTACAGTCCAAAAATACCACAAGAAAGTTATTACATACCAGTCATTGCGGCTACTCGTTCCGTAGCTTTTTTCAGGTCGATGATAGGGCTTTTTGACGCTTTTTCGCGCAGACAAAACTGTATAACATTATATATTTTTTGTCTCACAGATCTGCGTAACGTTTTTCTTCTTTTCGACATAAATAAGTAATTATCTAGCACAAAAACAAGATCAATAATAATAAAAGAGACAGATGACAGCTGGATTGGATATATAGAATAATAATACACATGTCGATGAGTGTACGCTTCATGGACCAGAAGCTGCTTCAGGCATTTTATTTGATTATTTTATAAATAAAAATAATAAAAATTATTTAAGGAAACACAGGAATCACACAAGATAAAGATAGATAGAGTGCATAGGTAGGCGAGTACCTACGGTAGGCGGTAATATGGTATTCCGTGCTGTGTGTGCCAAACAGGCCCCATTAATGTGATTCCGTTCAATGGAGCCCTAACAACTTGGGGTATCTCTGTAACTATTTAATTAAGAGGAAACACAAGGGTAGTTTTTCCATACAAACGTAGTCCTCTGTTTCCTCCCTGGATAATGCCAGTACAGCAATAAAATGTTTCTCAAAAACCTATGGCTACTATTGGCATGTCCCTATGTTTTCCTTTTTTTTCATATATTAATTATTAAAAGAATCGTAATAGTAAAAGAACATTCAAAATCGTATAAAATTTGTCAGATTTTCCGCTGTGTTCAAACATCCAGAAAACAAATTTGACTAGATTATATAAAAAAAGGAATATTTAATTTATAATAAAGAAAGTAGTTAAATCAGTCAAGTTTTGGAGAAGGAATCAGGGGACTACGTATCATTGATTTTGTGTAATTTTAATAGGTACTTTCGGTCCAAGCTGCAGTTGTCTCTACCGCGCTTGTTCGGGCACTGCGCCATACTGCGCGACAACAATAGATTTACAAATACTTATTTTTCAATTCTCTAGCCCTTGGTGTTTTCTCTTAATGGTTCTTGCTATGAATGTATTTAATTTATTTATGGTTTTTATAAATCATCAACTTCATATATCAGCCATAAGACTCCACTGTTGGACATAAGCCTCCACCATAAATCTCCAGAGCAACCGATCACGTGCGGCCACCCAACGGCTCCCAGTAAACTATATCAGGTCATCTTGTAGTCTAGAGACGTATCACGCTGCGTTTTGCAGTATAGTAAATAATTTGTATAATATATGCAACCAGTGTCTTGGGGACACTTCCTCCTGGTAGTGATCTGGAGCCGTTGAGCTATCTATAGATCGTTTGCAACGGTCTTTAGATGATTCAACTGTTTATTCTGTATTTTAGTCACACAAATAAATGTATATTCTTTCTGTTATTAAAGACTTTGCTAGTTTATGTATAAAGAACTAGTAGTTTGATATTAAATACTCAAGCAATACCTGAAAAAAAATTCTATTATAGGTTTTCCAATTATAGGTAACCAATAGTAACCGAAACCCTAAAAACAGATATCTCGTCAAAGCTTCACTAAATCCCTCAGTGGAATAAAGCACGTCTAGGAGATTACTTTCTCGAGAAAATTACGTGTTACTTTGAAACCTTATAACTTTTCAGTTTGATTATTCAGACGACAAACTTGACCGACAAAGAGTAGGTTTTTCAGAAGTTTTTCGTGTGTCTTGTTAAAAAGGTACATATATCTAATATATAAAATTCTCGTGTCACAGTTTTCGTTGCCATACTCCTCCGAAACGGCTTGACCGATTTTGATGATTTTTTTTGTGCTTATCCGGTATCTACGAGAATCGGCCAACATCTATTTTTCATCCCCCTAAATGTTAGGGGTAGTCGACCCCTAAATTTATTTTTTTATTTTTTAGACTAAATTTTTAATTTCTATTTTTTTATGATACAACATACAAAAATACATACAATCCTCAATTTTCACCCTTCTACGATCAACCCTTATTTTTTAATAGCAATTGTTTATATGGCAAAACAACGTTTGCCGGGTCAGCTAGTATATAATATATATGATTTTTTGTAGTAAATTCCTACTTTTTTTAAAACTTAGTTTATAACAGTCAGATGAAGAAATATATGACTAGGCTAATACCCTAACAAAAAACCAATAAACTGCACAGTTAGATTAAAATAGCTTAATTTTTGTGATTTTGTTTGACTTATAATGAATAACGTTACATCCTTTCTTATAAAGTGCTTTTATTATACATTTTTACTGTCTCTCTTTCCTTCTGTGTATCTGTCAGTTTGTTTCATTTCCAGGACGGCTAAACCGATTCTGGTGAAATAACTGGATTGAATCATAGTTCAGGTTACTTTTTATTGATAAAGCCGCAAGCAAACACTAGTTAATAATTGTTAAATATAGTTCATGAGATAATTAATAGTAAAAGAGCTCCACGCGGTCATCCTGAAGGCTATCGGAGAGGAAACTACCAACCACTTCATCGCCTAGCGTTATTTATCGCCGGTGTCACCCTTTATAGGAAGCACCTGGGGGCGCATGGAACGCTCCGTCAAGGCCCTACATGTCACCCTCCACGAGAAGACACCAACTGAAAAAACCTTAGCCATCCTACTGGCAGAAGTCTAGACGACAGTCAACTCACGGCCGCTCACTCACGTGGCCGTGGTCAAGGAGGCGCCTGAGACGCTCACGCATAACCACCTACTACTGGGGCCTAACTGTCAGATCCCCGCATTCACCGAAGAAGATGACACGGACCATGTGCGCCAACACGGAGGCGCGTTCAGTAGCTAGCAGACGAGGGTCGCGTCGCTGGCTACACGAGCATCTCCCCTTACTCCAACACCGTCAGGAGCCTCACAATATAGGCGAAGGTTCAAACGTCGGCGACCTCGACATCATATGTGATGAGCACTTACTGCACAATACATGGTCACGAGGACGAGTTATCGAGCTATACCTGGGACGATACGGCGAGATACGAGTCGTCGGTCGATGTCGTCACCAGCGCCGGTCACACAGTGCGGCGTCCTACAACGAAGATACCAGTAGAATCGCAAGGCTGCGATGGCTGGAGCATAAGCTAGTTAAGTATTGAGAATTTTTGTTCATAAATAACTCGGTAGATACGGTTAGTGAGTCGTAATATGAACGAGGACATTTCTAATTCTGAAGGCCAAGTGAGGGTAGTTGCTGCAGCTGCCATCATTTCTCGACGGTAGTTCAAAGTACTCTAGTCCACCTGTGACCACGGCTGTTGTAACACAGCCGAAACGTCGAGATGACAAATATAAAAGGTACATACCCGATAAATGCTCGTTTTAATCAGTAATTACTTATAGAACGCGCAGTTAAGTTAGCACAGTATGTGAATGATTGAGTCGTCACTGTGTTTTATTGATGGGTCTATAAAACTAATTATTGACATACTTATGCTAACTTAACTACGAGTTCTTTATGAACAAAAGTTCTCAAATTATAGCTCGCTTATTCTACGAATTTCGTCGTGAGAAAATATTGTCTTTAAAAATGGGAATGGGTCATCGCTGAAATTACTCCAACTCAAACAAAAAAAAAACAGTCAAAATTTAGATGTAACTTAAGAAAATAATTTAAAAATATATAATAATTCAAATAACTTTATTTTGGAACAAAAACATGGTACAAAAATACTGGAGCACGATAGTATTCGCAGAAGTTATAAACTGTGTCGCGAACACTAACGCCCCCTCCGAGTTTAAATTTCCAATTATTTTTAAAAAATTCTACAAGTTAAGCATGCGTGATTATGTGTGCGTATGTGTGTATGAGTTTGTGTGTTAATATGAGTTTGTGTATATGTCTGTGTGTAATGTTTTAGTGTGCGTGAGTGTGTGTGTGCGTGAACTTGCGTATGTTTACGTGTATATGATCTACATTCTATACAGCAACTTTTAAAAGGTCTTCAGTTTCTTCATACGACAGTGTTATATATAAAATGACGATTCAAAATTATCTTTAAGGTTTCATTGAATAAGAAAATGTTGACTTTAGACTATTGCCGATACTCGCTAGACCAGAAAAACCCTAGAATGGAAACCCTGAGCGGACACTGGGGACGAGGCTGACCGCCTAATGGCTGGGTGAATGACATAAGATGACATCAGGACAAGACTGGACTGACATAAGATCGCCAGGATATAAGAAAGAGGGAAAAGGCCTGAATGCAAGATTCACAAAACAGATAAAACCATAATGTTTAAGATGGTGTAACTTTTATTTTAATAATAAATAAAATTATAATATAGCAACATTCCAAGATCTTTTGTAGGCGGCAGTTGTAATATTCACGTTGTTGAGAAGCTAAGATGTCCTCAGGAGATACAGATGCGACCGAGCCCACTCTAGCCACTCGACCCGGAGACGTCTCAGCTTGGTTTACGATATGGTCCCTTTTATCTTTCAAGCCCCTTACTTTTTCTAGAGACAGGTTTCTTTGCGATTTTTTGTTAAGTAAGTACTTTGTAAGTAATAAGGGTTAAATAAGTTCTGCGCACTGATTCTTCTCGTAACATTGATTTCTGTAATACAATCAAATAAAAGCGGCCAAGTGCGAGTCGGACTCACCCATGAAGGGTTCCGTAGCAGCAAGTAACATAATATAAAGATTCTGGTAGTTCGTTGTAACTTTTTTAATATATTATGAGTTGATTGAATGAAAGGTAAATTGTGGTTTACGATTTATGACGTATTAAAAATACTACCTACTAGATCTCGGTCAAACCAATTTTCGGTGGAAGTTTCCATGGTAATGTACATCATGTATATTTTTTTTAGAAGTAACAGGGGGGGGGGGGGGAGCACACATATTACCACTTTGGAAGTGTCTCTCGCGAAAACTATTCGGTTAGAAAAAAACTATATTAGAAACCTCAATATCATTTTTAAAGACCTATCGTATGGGTTTGATAATTTGTTTTTTTAATTTCAGTTCTAAGTATGGGGAACCCCCCTAATTTATTGTTTAATTTTCTATTTTTGTGTGAAAATCTTAATACGGTTCACAGAATACATCTAGTTACCAAGTTTCAACAGTATAGTTCTTATAATTTCGGTTACAAGTGGCTGTGACATACGGACAGACAGACAGGCATGACGCATCCATAAGGGTTCCGTTATTTGCCATTTGGTTACGGAACCCTAAAAATACCGATAAAACAGTACGCGCTAAATCCCGTATTTACAACTAGCTTTTGCCCGCGACTTTGTTCGCCCTCCATTACTAAATGTGTAGGTAACCTAGAAATAAAGCTAAACTCGCTGTTGCAACTTGACTTGACACTCCACTTTTATCCCATGGGACCTGATTAATGTGATAAAAAGTGAAGTCGAAGAAGACGGTGGAGTCGAAATCGCTTGTAATGTTTGACAGTTTGATACACGTTTGACATGACAACCAAACCAACTAAACTTTTGACAACTACTTTGGTCAGACTGATCTCTTGTGTCTGTTGCTTGCAAGTCAGTCATGCGTGTTTCGGTACTCCTAACGAGCAGTATATTTGTAGCATAAATACTGTTTGTCAGTATCACCCTTCATAAGTAGTTGATAATTCAATTTATACTTTTATTTCTTAAATCACGAAAGATAACATTGTAAACAATCTAACAAAACAGTATTTGAGAATAGCTTTTATTTTGCTAAAATGCTCGTTATTGATGTTATAGTAGGTACATTATTGTGTAAGTAGCTATTTAATTACATTCTGACTATTTTTAGCCAGCAGATTGTGTAAATTAAGTTTATTATTATCCATCCAGATAAGGCATTTTAGTTGCCCACTTCCTACTTTTTTTTTTTTTTTATTATTGTACAACTTTATATTTTATTTTATTAAGTAAACATATATATTAGGTATATATAACATAACTGTAGGATATTATTGTAGATATTATATTACTAACAGCTAAGTATTCACAGATAGTATCTGATGAGCTCAGGTGATGAATCCTTTGTAACCGCTGCTGATGATTTTTCGTCTGATAGCTCAGGTGAAATTCCAGTTACTTTATGTGATGAGTTGAAGGCTGTCTTTGATCCTTATCCCAAGAATTTTAACATCTGCCACATTAATGCCCAAAGCATACCTGGGCACTACACTGATGCCCTTGATACTTTTAATGTTAAATCTCTTGATGCAATACTTGTCTCAGAGAGCTTCTTTAAGCCTACACTGCCTTCCACCTCCTTTCCAATACCAGGTTTTGCTCTCATACGCAATGATCGCACTGGGTCAGGTTGTGGCGGTGTTGCTATCTACCTGAGGGGCCACATTCCGTTCAAAATTATTGTACAATCCCCCTCAGCTTACTCTGCATCCCCTGAATTTCTCTTTATAGAGATTGATGTTGGGGTCAAGGTTGCTCTTGGTGTTGTGTATGTTCCTCCAACGATTGAGCACACAAAACTAGAAAGTGTCTTTGAAGAACTCTCCTCGGACTACAACCGTATTATCATTATGGGTGACTTTAACTCTTGTATGATTGAAATGAAGCCCCGTGCCAGAAGACTTTGCACTATGATTGAGTCCTCAAATCTCAACATTCTGAAATTGTCCCCCACTCACCACACCTCTACCGCTGACACCCTAATTGATTTGATTATTTGCTCGGAAACTGACCGTGTATCTGCCTATGGCCAATTATCAGCACCTGCGTTTTCTCACCATGATCTTTTATATGTATCTGTTAAAATAAAAATTCCCAAACCCAAGCCAATAATCTTGAATCAAAGAAATTTTTCTCGTATTGATGTTAGCAAATTTGAGCGACAAGCACTAGACACAAATTGGAGTGATGTCGAGGCCCTTTTGAGTGTTGATGAAAAGCTAGACTTTCTACTTGGGAACATTATTCAAATATTTAACAAATATGCGCCCGTGCACCCTGTCAGAATAAAACATCGTCCGACCCCATGGATTAACGATACAATCCGTAAAGCCATGTCAAAACGCGATCGAGCTTTTCGCAAATTTAAAATGGACCGATCGGAGGATAACTGGGCTGAGTACAAAAAACTTAGAAATCGATGTAATCAGGTCTGTCGAAATAGCAAGCGTAGGTATATTGCAGAGCAAATAGAATTATCGACTCCCGCGGGGTTGTGGAAGTTCCTAAAGTCTCTTGGGTTTGGTAAGGTCAAAAGTGTCGACACTAAAATTACTCTTAACCTCAACGACCTGAACACACACTTCACTTCCATAGCGAAAATCACCCCAAACATTAAATTTGATACCCTTCTCGAAATAAATGACTTACCTCGACCTAATACTACTCCTTTCGACTTCGTAAGCGTGTCTCACGACACGGTTAGGAAAGTTTTAAACACTCTCAAATCTAAAGCGGTTGGTAGCGATGAGATTGGCCGGATCATGGTAATTCGCCTAATTGACCACATTCTTCCGTCTCTTGTACATATAATTAACCACTCCTTGTCAACTGGCCATTTCCCTGACCAATGGCGTAAAGCTCATGTCCTGCCATTACCAAAAACACCCAACCCGCTTCTCCCTAACCAGTTTCGTCCCATATCAATCCTGCCTTTCCTGTCTAAAGTCATAGAGTCAGTTGTCCACAAGCAAGTAATGGAGTTTCTGAACGACGGTGACCTATTGAACCCATTCCAGTCTGGTTTCAGGGCTGGCCATAGCACCACAACTGCCTTGCTCAAAGTCACCGAGGACATTAGATCAGCTATGGAGAGATCTCAAGTCACTGTGCTGGTACTCATTGACTTTAGCAACGCCTTTAATGCTGTCGACCATGATCTGCTTCTTGCTGCCTTGAGTCATCTGAATTTCTCGCCGTTAGCCGTTCAGTGGTTCTCGTCCTATTTAACGGGGCGTCGCCAGTCCATCCGGAGTGGGCAGACTTTCTCTGATTGGTGTGAGCTGGAGGCTGGAGTCCCTCAAGGGGGAATCCTATCACCCCTGCTCTTCAGCCTATTCATTAACTTGCTTTCCTCCAAATTCCACTGCAACTATCACTTCTACGCCGACGATCTGCAGCTTTATTACCACTCAAAGACTGAAAACTTGAATGCTTCATTGGATGCTCTTAACACTGATCTTCTCCAACTTAAGACCTGGTCTGAGAACTACGGCATCCAAGTGAACCCAAACAAATGTCAAGCAATCATTATCGGGAGTACTCGCCAACTTGCAAAAATCGACCTACCCTCAACCACTCCCTTAGTATATAATGATTGCATCATACCTTTTGCACCGGTGGTCAAAAATCTTGGCCTCCTTGTCGATGCTAACCTAAACTGGGTGGCTCAGGTAAAGGAAGTATCCCGTAAATTTTTTGCATCTCTCCATTCTATTATCCGTTTTAAAAACTTTCTCCCAACAAATACTAAAATATCCCTAGTCAACTCTTTGCTCTTACCTATAATCGACTATGCGGATATATCGTACCTAGACCTTAATCAGGACCTCCTTAACAAATTGGATCGACTGCTCAATACGTGCATTAGGTTCATCTACGGTCTCCGTAAGTATGATCATGTGTCTGAGTATCGCTCCAAACTGAAATGGCTCTCAATTCGTGACAGGAGAAAGTTAAGAGTTTTATGTCTTCTTTTTTCGATCCTTAGGGACCCCTTTACTCCCCATTATCTTAAATGCAAATTTTCCTACCTCTCTGACACCCATGACCAAAACTTCAGATCCACTGATTCTCTCCTTCTCGCTACCCCGAAACACTCAACCGCCTTCCGTGGCAACTCTTTTGAGGTGGTAGCTGTCGGTCTATGGAACTCTCTCCCTACTCATATTAAAAAGGCGCCTAGTAAACCGGTTTTCAGACGACTAGTCTATAGTCATTTCTTGCAGTCCTCCACTGGCTGTTAAAATATATGAAAACGTAGTACCTATGTGTGTTGTATGTAATAGTATTTTTTGTTTTATATCTATAAATATATATATATATATATATTTGTTATATTTCTCATATATATATTCTATGTATTATTATTGTTATATCAAGTAGGTTTATGTATTTATTCTAACTGTAATCGGAGTTTATTGTTATTTGTGTTTCTTTTGTTTTTTTTTTAATAAACATTAATATTGTTAAAAGTTAGCACGCCAACCTTTTTTGTTACCTCTGAGGTTGGCAGGTAGAAAATGCTATTAGCATTAAGCCCACCTTTTGTACATGTAATTTGTATTTTTGTGCAATAAAGTATTAAATAAATAAATAAAAAGTAGTCTGTGTTAAGGCGGGCTTGTTTCGGAACTTAAGGTATTTTCGCTACCTCAGGCCCCGCTAATCTAAACGTATCTGCACTGCACTAATTTGAAACGCGGGGGATTTTTTGGGAGACAAACGGCGTGCATCCGACCTCGAAGACGGGCACTGGCCGCCCGGTACGAGCGCCTGAACGAGTAGATTTTGATAGTTTTCTTTCACAGAGATTAATAATAACTGAATTACATATTGTTTTTCACAATTCTTTAGCCAATAATAAATTCTATCTATTGGTATAAATTTGACATGATTTCAAGAAGAAACCTCTTAGTATCGACCGTTTAAATATCAATTTAGTGTCAATTTTATGTTTTTTTTTTATCGAGAAAAGTATTATTATTCGCGTTTATATCTTCACAAAGCGGTAGATTACATGTTCAATTTTAATAAAATTTGTTTTTTTGTGTATATTTTACATTTCAGTAGAGATATAGTTGTTAAAAAAACCTAAAAGTCGTCACCCTTCAAACTTCCCCGCCTTAATCCAGGTTATAATCAACGTTTATACTAAATTTTATCAAAATCTGTTTGGCCGTTACTACGTGAAAGAGTAACAAACATCCACACATACATCCATACAAACTTTCGCGTCTATAATATTAGTGGGTTAATGATTGAACTAATCACGAAAGTGTTTCAAGTAAAACTCAAAAAATAGTTGAACGTAGTAGTGAAAACTATCTAACATCAATCATAATCACAATGAAAAAAATTACCATACCTAATGATGAATAGTGTTTTAATTCTCACAAGAAACAGGATCGAATAACAATATAAAAAGCGAGCATAAAATTTACCATGATTTTTGCACATTTTAGTTCTCAAGTTTAAACGGCGAAGGCTACATAAAATCATGTTTTTATCAAACCCTTTTTGCTCTTCAACTCCATGTATCTTTCTGTTATATCTGCACATTTTAAATTTATTGAAGATTGGGTCAACATCGTGGGATAAACATAAGACAATCTCACTCACCAGGTCAGGGGACCAACTTCAATCGCTTATAGCAATATTAAAATAAACTGACATTTAGTACCACGACCCTCAATTAGTAAGCTTACTTTATTATTGTATAGGCGAAGCAGTTTTAGTGACGTCACAATAAATCGTTTACTCAAAACGTTTCACATTAGAGCTCAAAGATACCGTAAAATAATCCTAAAAAGTACGTAAATAAATATTTTCGCAATGTTTTATACTGAACGTGGTGTAATCACTAGAAATCACTAAATATACAACATTATTAGGATTATAACAAACATGTTTAAAATGTTTTGTGGTTCAATTCGAAGTAACGTTGCTACATGCTTGAAGCAACACGCTGAAACATGATGGTTTTGTAGAGTTCTATACTCAAAGAGTAAAACGGGACTCTATTACTAAGAATCCGTCTGTCACCAGGCCGAGGTTAGAACCGTGATAGTTAGACAGTTGAAATTTTCACACATGATGTATTTCTGTTGCCGATATAACAACAAATACTAAAACTACCCACTCCATACAAATATTGAAGGAAACAAACATAAATATTGTACCTACTTAATTTTATTGTTAATTTAATGCGCTCGCATACTGTCATAATTTTAAGCACCTATTTAGTTTTTTTTTAAATTATCATATAGGTATTAAGTGAATGCATAAATATTTTTTGAGAATAAAGTTTCTTTAACCGTAAACCCTTCGGGCGGGAGTCAACTCGCGCTTGGCCGGTTTTAAAAAAAATTAAGATTTAATGTTAATGTTTCTTTCATTATGTAATCTGTATTGTAATAATTATTGTAGTTACATTATGTATTTATTTGTGTAAATATGTAATACCCCGACTTACGCTACCCCGTTGTACGCGAATTCGGAGATAGGCGGTTTTTCTTTTAGATGGGCGCGCGCATCGCTCTGCCCACTCCGCCCTGTTAGTTTTCCGTTTACGACAGGTCCGAACGTATTCCGCGTGGAATTGTTTTACGTACGCAGTGCGTTTTATTGATAATCCCTAATTTATGTCATCCAAAAGAACAAAAAATTGAAACCCGACTTACGCGAATTCGACTTACACGGTTATCGCTTGGTCCCGCCTATCCCGTAAGTTCGGGGTATTACTGTATCTATTATCAGGCACCAATAGTAGATACAATATACCTCGGCCAATCTTTCAAACACAAATTACTCCTCTCTACCCAAAGGGCGTATGAAAGAGATCGCTTTTTAGCGATAAGAACTTGAATTATTAGTTTCTCATATGTTTATCTAGCTTATAAGGTAAATTTAATAAATAATCTTTATTCATTCGTTCATACCTTTATTCATGCAAAATCGTAGTAGTTTATTCTAGTTTAAGTTAGTCGTTACTTCAGTCGTAACATAAATGAGAGTGCCCACAAGAAATAAAGTAAATTGACCTCGATTGAAATAAAACAATTTTTGAACTCGATTTTTCTTGTTAGCACAAGTAAGGAGTGGAACTCACTTCCGGCGTATGTTTTTCCAAACCACTATAATCTTGGAGCCTTCAAGTCCAGAGTGAATAGGTTCTTTCTAGGCAAGCGTGCTCCATCTTCGATCACACCTTCACTTACCATCAGGTGAGGTAGTGGTCAAGCGCTTGGCTATCATCAATAAAAAAAAAACAAGAACTTTCTTCATTGATAGTCTCGGTCGGCGCCTGAAATTGTAACTACCCACGCCTGTCACAATCACACTAATATTATAAATGCGAAAGTTTGGACGTTTATTTGTTACTTAATCACGCTAGCGGATTTCACAGCTAAACCGATTTCGATGAAATTTGGTATATACGTAGATTATAACCTGGATCACCACATAGGCTACCATTTATCCAATAAATCAATTCCTATAAGATAAAAATGGGATGTCAAATTTTATATAAATTTTGCACCCCAGAAAAATGCGGGCAAAACCGCTGGTAACAACTAGTAGTATTATAAGTGTGAATGTTTCGATGTTTGTTTATTTATTTGTTTGTTTCTTACTCAATGACGACGTAACGACTGAACCGATTTGGATGAAATTTGGTATACCTATACGTAGAATATAACCTGGATTACCACATAGGCTACATTTTATCCGATAAATCAGTTCCCGTGGGATAAAAATGGGGTGTCAAGTCAAGTTGCAACAGCGAGTTTAGCTTATTTCTAGGCTACCTACATATTTAGTAGTGTAACGCGTACGAAGTCGCGGGCAACAGCTACTATAACATATTTTAACTCGAAGTTTTATTTACAAACCTATTTTCACAAATGAAATGGTATGTTTTGTTAAACCTGAACTCATTTTCCTTATCGTAGCTGGTTTCCCAGGGGAAGCATATATAAGTTTCATACAAAAATAATTTTCTGGTTCGTTTCTCTAACAGAAATAATACTCAGATACTTATTTATCTAAACTAACTTCGGTTCGTAGCTTTGCTTGTGTTACCCAGATACAAATGGTAATAAAGACCGGCCAAGCGCGAGTCAGACTCGCGCACCATTATCTATAAAAATGGCAAAAAAATCACGTTTGCTGTAGGTATGGGAGCTCCCCTTAAATATTTGTTTTATTTCAATTTAATAATTTATTTTAGTGAATATATAACTAAATATTCTCTGAATATTTCAAGCGTCTAACTGTTGCGATTATCAATATCGAGCAAAAACGAGCAGAAAAATCACGTTTATTGGATGGGAGCCACCCTTAAATATTTTTTTCTGTTTTTAGTATTTGTTGTTATAGTGGCAACAGAAATACATCATCTGTGAAAATTTCAACTGTCTAACTATCATTCTTCGTGAGATACAGCTTGGTGAAACACGGATAGATAGACAGCGGAGTCTTAGTAATAGGGTCCTGTTTGACCCTTTGGTTACGGAACCCTAAAAATGAAATTTCACAATTTCAACAAGTTCCTACTGGACTCCATAATATTCAATAATTCGTATTCCTAAATATACTTAATTATAATAACCTAATACTATTATTGAAATTTTAATAAAATTTTGTTTGTAAATTTACGAGTATTAAGTAATAATTTTTGGTAATGTTTTTTTTAATTTGTGATAGTTGTTAATTATATAAAAAATTTAAATGAATTATTTATAAAAAAAGGGTTTTTAATTTACTACGGGTGCCAATAATAGCTAAACTTTTGATTACATACATCTAAACCTAAAAGCGTTTCATCTGCAATATAAATTATTTTTAATCAATAAGAAAGTTTTACCTGACTTTTTTTATCAACCACCGGCTACTTAAAATCAGCGACTGCAACGCGACTGCAATCGAATGCAACGTCAATTTGAACATAGAAACTAGCGCCACCAGTAAAGTGACGGCAACAGATAGAACTATTTTGCCATAGTTAGTTTGACGTTTTGCAGTCGATTGCTATCGCTTACGGGTGGCCGGTTTCTTTAAGGAAGTAAAAATAAATGACAGATGGGCGGACAGGTAGTAACACAAAAAGTTGGTATTAATCTCTGGGCAAAATTGTTTGTCAAAGTTTTAATTTAAACTGGCGTGACCTACCGGGAATATTTTGAAATCACAACTCATCACTTCCAAACTCTGAGATTAACTCCTAAAACTGAGAGCAGAATTAAGTTGAAATCTGTCAGACGGTTATAAAGAAACTTGGGGCATTTGTTAGAGAATGTCCGTCGTCAAACTAGAATTGAGCCACAGCCTATCATAGAGACAGTTGGATCATTACGTGTTTAGAATGATTTATTATCTCATAAGAATTTACAATTCAATTACTGAGATAAACTTATACTAAATATACATTTATTGATGCCACAAAACGTAGTGATATAAACTAACAATATTAAATTTAGACAATATAAACAAAAACTTACGAAAATCACAATAAATTATTAAGAGGGTAGTTGCACAGTAAGCAGTGCAGTCGCTTATCGTTGAGCGTGAAACAAAGATTGTTGACTAAGGCCTGGGAACACAGTGATCATTCACTCAGGAAACAGCGATGTATAGAAAAACAGTGAAAAATACATTTGACACACACATGACTCACAGTTTGACGCTCTTGTTGTTCCATGAAGGGACAGCCACAGTACAGCTTCCCTGCAATGCAAAGTCATCATCATCATATCAGCCAAATGACATTTACTGCTAAAAATAGGCCTCCTCAAAGATTTCCAGAGCGACCTATCTTGTGCGGCCTGCACCCAACGGCTCCCTTTACCAGATCTTCTTTCTCACCGAGCTATGTGGCCTGACCACTGCCACTACAGCTTCGATGACTTTGGTTCGACTACGAATCATCTCATTTCTGATTCGACTCATAGATAAACACCAAGCATAGCCCTCTCTATAGCACGCTGAGTGACCTTGAGCCTTCTTATGAGGCCGAAAGTGAAAGACCACGTTCTGCACCATATGTCATCTCTGGTAACACACTGAAGGTATTTTGGACCAGACGAGGACACGAAGTTTCCCGAACGCTATTCATCCGGTCGAATTCGACTGCAAAGCAAAGTGGCGTAACATAGATTACCCAGCTGTATTCTATTGAGCTGTGGACGGAGCTGAGCTTTTGTGAAGCAATAATAGCAGTCAGATTAGGTGTGAGGTTTTATTACTCAAGTCGAAATTTAACAAAGCTTTTCTAGAAAACAGAGTGACTTTTATTCAGAAATAGGTATGCAGTTTCAGCAGAAAAGCGTATTAACCGATAAAAATATCGAGTGTATTTAAAACTGACCATAAAATAAAACTTTAGTTTTACGAACACATAAAAATAAAAGCAAGCTTATTTTTACTCGGATCATGAAACTAGATCTGCCCCTTATTATTACGCATTAATATGAAATATTCATAAAAATCTCGGACAGTTTTATGATTCTTAAAAATATAATTGGTAAGTATTATCATAATCAGCCACAGGACGTCCACTACTAAATATATGCCTCCTCCTTAGATTACCGGAGCAACCGATCTCGTGCAGCCTGCATTCTTTCTGCCCCAACGGCTGTCAGTTCTTCGATAGACAAGTATAGTTAGTGATCTTAAACTTTAAATACATATTTTTTATCTCTTATGTAATTTATACTAGATACTGAGGTTTATAGTGCTTATTAGGTGCATAAAAAGCAAGGTCCTGAGACAACGCGAAAAAAAATTATGGGAAAATTTAGATTTTCGCGAAAACTTGTAAGTACCAATATTTACCTTAATTTTTAACATTATTTCATTTTTCGGAATTTTCCCTTTACTTGTGCTGCCGTGCTACCTTGCTTTTAACCAAAATTGACAATTCTAGGTCAACCGGAAGTACCCTATAGGTTTTGGGTCGAAAACCTATATGGTAGTTCCCGTTCACCTTGAATCACGAAATTTGGCAAAAAGCACACAAATATAGGAAAAATTTCAAAAATAAAAAAGTTGATACTTAAACGGTGTTCCGATACATAAATAGTTGGCGCCAATTAAGATAGTCCTCTGAGTTGTATGGGTGCTCATACAATTTAGAGAACTAGCTTAATCAGCACCAACCACAAATACGGTATATAATTAAATTGTACTATTGAATAAAACAGACATGAATTTTTGCCGTATTTAGGGTTTTGTACCCGAAGGGTAAACCTATTACTGAGGCTCCGCTATCTGTCTGTCTGTCCGTAGGCTGTATCAGGCTGTATCTCATGAACCGTGATAGTTAAACATTAGACAATTTTACAGATGATGTACTTTTCTTGCCGCTATAAGAACAAATACTAAAAACAGCACAAACATGATTTTTTAACATGACCCATACATCAAACGTGATTTTTTTGCTCGTTTTAGCTCGATATTGATAACGGCAACAGGCAGACGCTTGAAATATTCACAGAATATTTAACTATATATTTACTTTAAAAATAAATAAACAAATTAAAATAAAACAAATATTTAAGGGGAGTTCTCATACAACAAACCTGATTTTGTTGCCATTTTTATTATAGATAATGGTACGGAACATTTTTTGCGCGGTTCTGACTCGCACTTGGCCGGTTTTTGTAGATAATGGTACGGAACCCTTCGTGCGCGAGGCCGACTTGCACTTGGCCGGTTTTATTTTTTATTTTTAGTAATAACTAGTGGACCCGCCGAACTTCGTACCGCCTTGACATGCATATAACGCGGGCTGTCAATATACGTCACCCTGGTAGAATTGTCAAATGTTGTCCCCGGCCATCATTTTACAAACATACTTAACCATAGACAAAATTACGTTTAGCTGTCATTTGCGTTTTGTTATTCAATGTCAGATGCGTTTTTGTTGTACCACGTTTTCTAACGACTTGTTTTCTCTTTGAAGTTTTATGTCACGTCACACGGGAACGCGGTCGAACGGGATAAAAATTATTTTATGTCCGTCTCCTGGTTCTAAGCTACCTCCCCACCAATTTTCAGCCAAATCGGTTCAGCCGTTCTCGAGTTATAAATAGTGTAACTAACACGACTTTCTTTTATATATATATATATATATATATATATATATATATATATATATATAGATATAGATTGACAAAGCCCGTATAAAGCTGCATCTTTCACTTTGTGATTTTTTGTTTGCCTTTTTTTTCTGCAACCTGACGTATCTAAGAGTTCCTTGTGATCCTAAAGTTTGAATAAATGTAAATTGATGTCTAAAGAAAACTCTTGTTAGGATTAAGCTCGCCTTTGGGCAATTCCTTTTTGTGAGTTTTTATGTCTGTAATCTCTTTGCGTACAATAAAAAATAAAGACCATGCATTTTCTCGCGTAGATTTAAAATTATATAGAAAATAAACGAACGTCTAAAAAGGTTGTACAAATTCACAAAGAAATCATGGTCATAAAAATGTTTAATATTTTCTGTGATGAAGTCGTAAAGTATTGGCTTCTCCACCTGACAAGTACGAGGAAGCTAAGCAGTGAACTAAATTGAAGCTACGAAACTGAATGTCTATTTTCACCAAAGCTAAGATAACTGGTGTAGCTATGATGATGTGCGCGAGCTATAGCTCTCTTTAGTTCACATCCTTAGCATCAACGAGTATGTAACCAGCTATATAAGTTTAAAACTCAAACTCGACTACGTAATACCTGTCGATGGTAGTGTAAGCCACCCGGACTATAACAATGAAACGTTTGACACCTCATTTATCAAAATAGGATGAGTGGTTTAGGCACTACGGTGGAACAAAGGTTAATACATACTTTTATACTTAAAAAACTTTCGTGATCTATTTGAATCATTATTATAAATACAGGATATATGTCTTCATGATCCAAGCGGCAGAGGAGTGAGTGAACCTGTTAGAGTCATATAATTGTGTGTTTGCCTGTACCTAGAACAGCAGTAATGATAATGGCGATGACCGGTGACACAACCCCCACCACCGCGCCCGTCTACTCGCGCGCAGAGGACTGCGGCACGTAGTGCGAGGCGATACGTAGTTCGGAGCGGATTGCTTTCACCCTGATAAAGGTTCACGAATTAAACCGAAATATTGTCGGTCGAAACAGCGATAAAAGTGGCTTTGGACACGTGGTTTTTCTATAAAGCATAACCTTCCTACTGCGCAGTCTAGTAAAAGTAGTCTATGTCCCAATCTCGGTAATAATCTATTATGTATATTAAATTTCATCGAAATCGGTCCAGCCGTTTAGTCGTGAGAACCTAATAAACAGACAAAGAGACAGAGACATAGTGACTTTCGAATTTATAATCTTAGTAAGGGTAGATACATACTTAATATGCTTCCTCTCTTAAACGGCTGCGAAACTTCCTTCCGACTTCCACCAAAATTGCACTTGCACAATCATTGTTGCATCCCATTCTCGACTATGCTGACGCCAGCTATCTTGATTTAACTGAAGATCAACTCAACAAGCTTGAGCGTCTCCAGAATTTCTCTATTAGATTCATATTTGGCTTGCGTAAATACGATCACATTTCTGAGTATCGCCACAGGCTCAAGTGGTTACCCATCCGCCTTCGTCGGAATGCTCACATCGTGTCCCTCCTTTACAGCATCCTTTTCATTTCTTCTACTCCGCCCTACCTCAAAGAACGCTTTGAGTTTCTTCATGTTTCAAACTCCCGGACCTTACGCTCCGCTGAAAACCTTAAATTGAAAACTCCTCATCATACGTCAGTATTTTATACTAACTCCTTCACTCTTCAGGCTACCAGACTCTGGAATGCACTACCTGTTTCAATTCGTAACGCCAAATCCCTTCCTGTTTTTAAAAACATGGTTAATAAACATTATCTGTCGTCCATCGCTCACTAAGACTTCGCAACTTTAAATTTTGTATATAATTTTTTATTTTTTTTTCTAATTACCTATGTATTTAGAAGTAGGTTATTTAATATTATAAAATTATTTATATTTATTCATATGTATATTTTATTTTAGTCATTTATGTACTTATTCGGTTAGTTATTATTTAATTAACGCCGCCGTTCTCATTTGTTCACACAGATCCTGTCCATCCAAGGGTTGCCTGGAAGAGATCGCTTTTAGCGATAAGGCCGCCCATTGTACCTTTGATTTAATTTTGTGTTCTCTTTTGTTTGTTTTATTTTTAATGGTGTGCAATAAAGAAATTATCTATCTATCTATCTAATATGCATACATACATACATAGACTGCTAAAACCGTAACCCTTCCTTTTGGCTTTGCAGTAGTCAGGTAAAAACTAAGCTTAGTCGAACCCCTTCTACTAGAACTAAGCTATGAAAATAAAGCGATCCTATGTATCTTTGAAGTAAAACTTCTTTACGCACGCTTGACTTGGGGTGTAAGCTAGATAATGCGTTACAAAAAGTGCGAACGGAAGTTGAGAGGGAGATATATGTTAGTGAAGATAAAAAGAGAGAGAGTTACGTTTCGTAAATTACTGTAGATTAAGAGAGGTGCGAGCACACATTTTCTTTCTCTCTTTCTCTCATAGCCAGTTGATTTGTCGCATATCTCCTATCCTGAATTAGCCTAAATTATACAAACTGTAAATATATATACACACATATAGATGCAGCTAAAGAAGTTTTACTTCAGTCGTGTGGTCTAAAGCACACTCGTTTTATTCGTCTATCGTGTCACTGGTAAACTCAAATATTTTAGAGTAATACTTTGCCACTACAATAGCATTGGTCGTGGCTTTGTTGAGGTCATCTTTTGTGCAGGGCGAAGGAGACAAGTGACAAGAGCACAGATAAGACATGGACTGAATGGGTGCTGCGCAGTTGCATTCAGTTCGGGAGGAGTCTCGTATACCACACTTACACCGGCTTAGTCTGCAGCGGCTAATTTGGGAGCAGAGTCTGTTCATTGATCTCAAGACTGACCAAGATCATAACCTGCAGTGGTCATGATCCTATGTGTTTGATATATACCCATAACTTAGCAACGTAGCACATCTCTAGTAAAATGGCAGACAAGTCTCAGAAAATCACTTACCACTGAGTATTAATACTACTTAGTTTTACCAGTAACAAAGCGCTTAGTTTTATATCCACCAACCCTGAAAAAATAAATAAATTATTTAGAACTGTGATTAATGAAATAGCAGAAAATATCGGAAAAAAAATTAAAGCCTAAAAATACTCAGCTCAATTGCCTTTTCGAGTTTCTATTGTCCACGGAACAATCAGCTTTATTCGTCTACTACACGGTTGGCCCTAGCTTACGACCGATTATAGATCTATCATCATTAACGTTGGCATGTAAAATGGTACAAAATTAATTAAAACCACAAGCATTCATTGTTTTTATGGTAAGGACAATTGAAACTTAAGAATGAAGGTAAGTATTCAAATACCATAGGGATTGTATTAAAACGTATCATTTTTTTTACATATTATAGGCTTGCGTTTGACCACGATCTCGCCTGATGGTAAGCGATGATGCAGTCTAAAATGGTACACGCTTGCCTAGAAGAAACCTATTCACTCGCGACTTAAAGATACCCAGGTTGTAGCTATCAGGAAACACAGACTCTGGCAAGTCGTTCCACTCTTTGGCAGTGCGCATAATAACGGTCGAAGAGAACCGCTTTGTGCGAATGGGAGGTATTTCTACCATATAGCGGTATGTATCTATAGAATTGACATCGTAAGAGCAGCAGGTGGGTGCTTTATTTTTTTTTAATTTTTTTTTTTTTTTATTTATTAAGAATCATCAACACAGCATACACTGACAATATCCAATGGTTACAAGTATAAATGTTAGAACTTAGTGCTACTATAATCACAGATGATAGACTGCATGCAATAATATTTTATGCCGAGCGAGTAAATTAATTGTATTTTAATGGTAAACCACGATGGCATGCACTAACTTCTTGTCAACAATACATTTCATTATGTTATAACTACAAAAATTAATAAAAAAAAATCAAATAAGTTAATTCATTCCTATTTACAAATTTAAGACCAATAAAATTCTATATGTACCTATCAACTACATAACTATGTACATTATTAAAAAAAAATATTTAAAATTAGATTAGGATTAATAATATCATAATATTTTGTTTATTAAATGATTATACAGGTCATAAAGGTAAGTACAAGAATGATTCACAGATTAACCTGGGATAAGCTGTTTTTAAACATTCTTACAGTTCCAACAAACATGTCAGCTCCCTTACTCTTAGCCACACAATTATATTGGCGGACTATCCTGTTCAGAGGCGCATTAATACCGAGATTGGATTTAGAAGAGCTTGGCTGAAAAGGATTAAATCTCGAGATCCTTGGCAACCTAGACGGAGCAGAGAAATTTAGGGCAGCGAGTAACTCCGAAGCGTCCAGGGTACCGTTTGCGAGCTTAAAAAGAAATAAATTGTCCAGCAAGTGTCTTCGATCCGTTAACGAGGTCATTTTAAAGAATTTCAGACGATCCTCATAACTAAGAAGGATTTTACCTTTATGACAAGCGTAAGTTAGGTGCCACAAAAACCTTTTTTGGATTCTTTCTAGTATTTTTTTGTATACATCATAGAATGGATTCCAAACGACACAGCAATACTCGAGTCTACTTCTAACAAATGTATTGAATAGAGTTATCTTGACCTCTGGTGACTTAAAACCTTTACAATTGCGCAGGACAAAACCCAGAGATCTCCAAGCCTTTGTGGCAATATCTTTGATATGAAGGTCAAACCTCAACTTACTGTCGAGCACAACTCCTAAGTCTCTTGTATTGTATTTTTGAAGTAATATTTCATTATTAATTAAGTACTTCCTAGATGGGCAAACTGCACTTCTTGAGAATCTAATATAAAAGCATTTCTTTGTATTCAGATCCATACCGTTAACGATACACCATGCGCATAGACGGTGCAAATCCTCCTGAAGTAGAGATGCATCGCTATCACTATCAACCTCTCTGAATAACTTTAAGTCGTCCGCATATAAATAATAGTTAGAGTGCAAAAAACAGCTACTAATATCATTAATATATAAGTTAAAAAATAATGGACCCAGATGTGAACCCTGTGGTACGCCAGATTTGCATGGGAAAGGCTCAGATGTAAAACCATTCACAACAACTCTAGAGTTTCTTCCAGCTAGGTATGATCCACACCAAGAAAGTAAAGGTCCCGATATACCATAAAATGATAGCTTACGAAGCAAGACTTGATGATTAACTCTGTCAAATGCCTTACTAAAGCCCGTGAAAATTGCATCAACTGACGAGCGATTGTCGATGAATGAAGAAACCTTGTCAACAAAGTCAGCAAGGTTTGTTGCCGTAGACCTCGCTTTCATAAAGCCATGTTGTTGAGAGTCCATATGAGGTTTAATATGCCAAGACAAAACTGGATGCAGCAGCTGCTCAAAAATCTTTGCAAATATGGGCAGTTTTGAAATGGGTCTGTAGTTTTTTACCAAATCATTTTCGCCACTTTTGAAAATAGGGATCACTAAGGCTTCTTTCCACAAACTAGGAAAGATGCCTGTGCTCAATGATTTATTATAAATTAAACAGAGCGGCTTTGCTAAAGAAGGGGCGCATTTTGCCACAAAGATTGAAGGTAAGCCATCAGATCCAGCTCCCTTAAAATGATCCAGTCTTTTTAAAATCTTAAGAACCTGGTCATCTCTAAACTTGATAGAACTCATAAAAGAGTTTGTTAAGGTCTCAACTTTAGTACTAGAGCTAGGTAAGTTATCAGAGCTGTAGGTTGAGACAAAGTTCTTGGCAAAAAGATTACAAATGTCACTACCACTGGTGGCAGTTTCCTTTTCAAACGACATTTGTGCAGGGTAGTTACTGCGGCATTTTCTCTTATTCTTAATGAATGTCCAAAATAGTTTAGGATTAGAACGCATGTTCGCTTCAAGCTGTGAAATGTATCTATTATAGCAGACTGTCAAAAGATGATCACAACGCTTTTTAACCAATTCAAATGAAAGTTGGTCCAGAGGATTGTTGTTATATTTTCGCAGTTTCTGCCTATACTTAAGTTTTTCACGTAATCGGTTTATAAGATCACGCGAGAACCAAACTGGATATTTATTGCTACGACGTATGGTCTTAGGGATATACTTCAAAATAGCATCATGAACCCGGCTATAGAAAATTGCAAGCATGTCGTCCACAGTAACACAACCATCAAATTCATCCTCCCAACACAAGTCATCCAGAGAATTGATAATCTTGGTATAGTCGCCTTTGCGGAAACAATGTGAGATGGTGTCATTAAAAGAAAGACCCTGTAAATCTTCAAATAAAGCCTGAAAATGCAAAGGCGGGTGGGGAGAGTCGACCTTAGATAACGGATTAACACTCTCTACAAGATTGTCTATTTTAATGTTACTTAAGACAAGATCCAAAATTCTGTCTTTGCAATTCCGTATGGAATTGAATTGTGACAGGTCGTTAAGTATAGCAAACTCAACTAGCATCCTAGTAAATAAGCTATTATCAACTGAAGTATCTTTAACTAAATCGAAATCTATATTCTTTAGAACATTCCAGTCAATTGTCCCCAGGTTAAAGTCGCCTACAAACATTACGTTCCCAGAACCTACTATTTGCTCCATGACCCGATTGGAATTTGATATAAACTCATTCATAATATGCATTTTAACGGGAGGAGGCCAATAAACAGCACATATATGTAGATTTTCCAAAATGCCTCCAGTTCTACGTAATTCAACCTCAACCCAAAGATCCTCACATTTGGATTCGTAACTCGGTACTCGTTTTGAGTTAAACCGTTTGGAAACAGCAACGAGCACACCTCCGCCGTCTTTTTTGCTATGAAAACCACTGGTTTCTCTGTCTCTCCGATAAACATTGTAACGATCGTCGAATAATTCAGAATCAAAGACACTGCTGTTCAGCCAAGTTTCACAAAGGATTACAATATCATCATTGCAACATACCAAATTGCTAAAAAGATTTACTGTTTTTGTTCTTAAACCTCTTACGTTTTGGTAATAAATATTCATAAGTCTACAAGATGCCAATAAATTAAGAAATGACAAAAATTTTAATACACCAAACAAATATAAATAGCTATAGTGAAAATATTATGGTCAAATTTTAAATTTAATTATTAACTATATAAAAATATTAAAGACAAATTTATAAACCCTGTGAAAAAAATTCTTAAGACTATATAAAACGAATTTAAAAATTACGGCAGGCTGGCTAAAACGTCAGCGCTCTTAATGTGAACGAAATTACAGTTCTCTGTTTTTCTTACAAAAACTTTGCCGTCGCGCACCCAAACGAACTTGTAATTTAACTGCTTTGCTCTGTGACGGGCTGCGGCATGCAAGGATTTCAGCTCCGATGTCAGATGTTCTGAGACAAAAACAGGGCTTTTCTTGCTGCCACCAATTCCTAAATGACCAGTGTTTAATTTATCGGTAGGATTGTTCTTGTTAAATTTAATGACACCGGCGAGGAATGTGTCGCGTAGTCGGCGGCTGCTGAATTTGACCAATATCGAACGCGGTCTCGGGCTGCCGGAGTTCAGCTTGGCGATGCGGCTGCAGTATTGGACGTCGACGTCGGTCAACGGACACTTGATCGTATTACCAAGCTGTTGCACGGTTTTGTAGATATTTTCGTTTTTGTGTTCAGGGACGCACTGTATTTCCACGTTATTAGTGCGAGAAAGCAACTCCAACTGATGTACACGGTGGGATAGGTCGCAACTTGTTACATGGAGGCCTTCGTTGGCCTTTTGCAATCTCACAATGGTTGTTTTCTGTGTCTCACTTTCACGATTAACTCTGTCAAATTCAGCACTGTAGAACAACAGAGACTCGTCGATGCTAGTCAACTTAGTATAGATGTCTTTAATCTGGGAGTTGAACTTTCTGTCTAATTCCTCCCTTATAATTTCACGAATCAGATCGGGAGAGAGACAATGGCAGCTGCTAGTGCTCCGTGGGTTTGCGCGAAGAGTGACGTTATCGTACTCGTCGTTGTCGATACGAGCGCCAGACTGTTTCGGTGCTGACGGCGACGTCAAGGAAGTTGTGCCACGAACTGGGGTGTTAGAGTTGTCACCACGTTTAGGTTCCTTGCAGCGGCAAGTAGGGCACACCCAGGTATCTCTAAAGTCCTTCGAGAGTCCGGTGTATTGTTCTTTACTAATATTCATACACGTATAATGATATTTATCAGGGCAGCGACTGCAATTCAAAAGTGATGTGCCTTTCAGTTGACTACGGCAACCTGCGCATCGTAGTGAATTCATTTTCCCTGTCAATATTCCACCAGAAGTAAATACAATTCCTTTACAAGTTGTGCGGCGTACATTCGTTAGAGTGGGACTCGTCGAAGTATGTGATTTCAATATAACAAATGTAACTAGAAGTGGCGAGCCAATAATACTGCGTCCAAAAAGGCCTAAGCGCCGTGGAAAGTACGTCACTTACGCGTTATCTTCGTAAAGTATGAAATTTTTTAGTCGGTTTGATATGGATAATAATTGATTCACTTGTAGCACTTTTATCACTGGGTCAATTTAAGAACAAAGTACACAGGAACGTTTGTTGTTATTTAACAAAGAAGGTTCATACTTTAAAACTTAAAATAACTCAAGAAAACTATCCGTAATTATCAAAAATAAGTACAATGAACTCGCTCAGCTGTTACTCGCGCGGTAGCCGAGGGTACACTTTTGATATATTTGATATATTATTATGGTGCGCTTCTGAAACAATATAAGCCGAACTCAGTCATGTCCAGTAGAAAGTAAGAGTAGTATAGTTCCTTGTCAAAAGGCTCGCCCGTGGAAGTTCTATTTCTTCCGTCAAGCAGAATTGCTGTGTTTCAGTTTGCAGAGTATGGTTGCCGGTGAAATTACAGAGACATGAGGCTTTATACCTGTATGCCTCAAGTTAATGGACGCAAGGCAGTGCATCATAGGGCATGTTTCTAAGATGCGTGACCTACAAGGCAATACTTTGCTATAGGCTCTGGTTACCACTTAACTTCAGGGAGGCCATGTACTTGTTCCATCTCCAAAAAAATGAGATAATAATAAAGTTACAAAAATAAAACTTATTAAAAGATTATTATACATATTATTAGACATCTTAGCGATAGACTGAAGAGACATAGCACAGGATCGTGATGTTTGACAAGGCAGTGCCTTTGCTCACTAGTGGGTCAGTAAATAGCCTAAAATATTATAAACATTATTATTAAATACTAGATTTATCACGTACCGTTTTATCAGTGTTTCGACTGATAATGTTTCGGTTCAATTCATGAACCTTCATCAGGATGAGTGTGATCCGCTCCGAATAACGTCACGCCTCGCACTGAACGGTACGTGATAAATCCCGTATTTATAATAATGATTGAAATCAATCGTGAAAGTTTTCTATGTAAACATATTTTAGATCACAAGTTTTAACAAAAATAAAACCAACGTAAACAAACTACGGAACTAATTTTGATAAAAGTTCTACGATAACAACATGAACAACAAACAAAAATTACTCTCGCCCAAGCCCTGTTGCTGCCCCTTCTCGACTATTCAGATGTCTGCTTTCTTAATGCCACAGAGGAACTTCTTAATAAACTGGAACGTCTACAGAACTTGTGCATCCGTTTTATTTTCGGACTGCGCAAGTTCGATCACGTATCCATGTTCAGGTTCCAACTTAAATGGCTCCCTATTCGTCTTCGTCGTGATCTTCACGTTCTTTCACTCTTATTTAAATTATTATATTGCCCACTCTATCCTCCCTACCTCCGTGAACGCTTCGAATTCTTTGTCTTCGCAGTGTGACATCCCGGTTCTCTAAGTCCCTTCTCTTCAAAACACCTCAACACACTTCAAGCCGCTATGGTGGCTCCTTTACCGTTTATGCGGTGAAAATTTGGAATGCCCTGCCCCATGAAGTTCGCGCTAGTCCGTCGTTAAACATTTTCAAACGGAAAGTTAAAGAGCATTATCTTTCTCTATAATGTTATTTTATTGTAGGTATATATTTATTTTTGTATATATTAGTCTATTTATTTTATTTATTATATTCATTCATTTTATTAATTTCTTTTGGTATATTTCGTTTTATTTGTTTAAGATATATGTACATATTTATGATTCTTGTACACTTACCTACCTTTAAAATCATCTCTCTCTCTAGCCTCAAAGGTTTGCTGGAAGAAAACTCTTCATAGGGCTCGTCATATAGCTCGTCTTTGCACATGTCCTCTATTTCTGTACTTTATAATGTATTTTCTTGTGTACAATAAAGAATAAAGTATATCCTTTCAAATAAAACAAGAATTTTCAAAATCAGTTAAATAAATGACGGAGTTATGAGGTAAAAACATAAAACCGAATTGCGTCTCTATAAAATTTGAGGGTTGCCCTTGATTTTTTTGGGATCCCATCGTCATATCCAAACTTAGTGCTCATGGGACCACCTGTGAAGTATATCCTTTCAAATAAAAAAATATTTCTTGAATCGATCCAGGCGTTATAGAGTAATCGGGCAACATACATAAAAGAAATAGTTTCCGACGAAATGAGAACCTCTTTCTTTTTAAAAATAGTTTCTGACGAATTGAGAACCTCCTCCTTTTGTTTTGAATTCGGTTTGAAAGTAAAAACTACCTATAGTATACCATATTTACAAATAGAATAAAAACAACTAAAATCTTAGTTAAGTATACTCGTACAACCATAAACCACGCTAACCAGACGTGTAGTAAACATCTATTCGGAAAAAGCTTTTTGTTTGTCATTGACGATCACGATGGCGCAGTGGGGCTGACACGCAGCAGGCTGCGGGTTCGATTACCGCTGTGAAACAAATGTTTGCATGATCTCTATAACTATCAAGCATATATTCAAGCAGAATTTAGCTAACGGCGCTTTAGTCGTAATCTGAATCATCTCACTAATTTCGACCCTGACGTAACAAGAGCCTGTAGCACAATTGGTAGTGCATTCTCGTATCAAGCGGAAGGTTGCAGGTTCAAGTCCCGTCTAGGCTTGAACATTTTTGAGATGGTTTTAAAAATCCCAGAATTTACGCGTCAGCGGTTTTTTTATTATTAGCTGACCAATTCGCAGCTTCGCAAGCGTAGTTTAAAACAAAAACATTTCTCTCCTTCTGCGCAGTTGGGTAGAAAGTAGGCTTTGCTACTCCAGTGTTATGTAGCATTTTAATGGTGACGGAATGTTTAAAATCGGACCCGTAGTTTTTGAGTTTGTTCGTTACAAACCATAGAGCAACACTATCCACCGGCGGATCGGAGGGGAGTAGCCATAGCGTATTTTACCAATACAAAACTTTCTGTCATTTTTTGCGGGGGGAAACATAAACATGACATTTAAAAAACACACTTACAATTTCACACACACATCTAAACATTCCGTGTCATAACAGTATAATGTAATGATGCAACTACATTGACAAGTCCTTACAGCCATAGTTGTTACAACTGTCGATAAGCATTATCGATAAATTGGAGAACTCTGTTAAGGAAATTAGGTTTAAAATATATACAAAGGTAGATATTCTTATAAAAATGGACTTTATTTATTAAGTACTACAATAACAATAATAAACTTGTCGCGTAAGGCGGTTTGGCGCCCTCGTCTAATTTCCTTCTATTGTTCGTTAACACTTGAAAGTCAGAGGCCTCAAAATGATTTGAGCAAATGACACCATTTCTTGTGGGAATCCAGGTTATTTTGTTATTACAAAATGTCTTCCATGTATCCCTTAAATTTGAATCTTTAGGAAACCTGCAATAAATAAATAAAAAAACATTATGGTTGAAGTTCCGCGTACGTAATTTTAATAAAAGCGCTAATGCGCGTAAGTATTTTTTTATATGCATTTTAACTATGAATATTAAATAAAGCTCACAATATAATACTTGTATCAAAAAAACTTAATCTCAAAAATGTCTCCGAATAGAAGACTCTTTGGCCATTTTTATCGATAACTATCTACAAACAATCCGGCAACAGCACTATCGCTCGGTGACAACGGATTCTCAGAAATAAACTCGGATCAGTCGCTCGACCGATCCGCGTATTGTATGAAAGCGAGCGGCCTGTGTTGGTAAACCAATCCGAAACAACACGACCTTTAATATTGTAATTTTTAAGTTTAAAAGAAGTAAATAGTAATGATGTGATTAAAAATTACTTACTTAGGAAAGGTAACGCCTTCTTTTTGTAGACTTGACGTGGCAGATCTCTTTTTGCAGCAAAAAACAGAGCAATTCGGCATTTTTTTGGACGTCGATTCAGACTCGCAACTAGATTTAGTCTAGTGAGCAGTGCGGCTGCAACTAGTTTTATTGTACGTATAGGATCGCGTGGACTTATACTTTGACAGAGGGGAACGCCTGCGTATGCCTACTCCCCTCCGGTCCGCCGGTGGCCCGTGTTGCTCTATGTTACAAACATACAAAAATACAAATCTTTTCTCTTTATAATATTAGTATAGATATGTATATATGGGCCGTATTTGCTGTATCAAATAAAGATTTTATTATTTAATATTAAAAACTAGTGGTTCATCCCGAACTGAGATCTCGCGAGTCTCCCAAAGAAAAAAAATATATATTCTTAGGGCGACTCGCAACGATACCTAAACGTGTTAAGTGGCTAAATCTGATTCAAGGAGTTGTCAAATCATACAAATACGTACAGTTTAAACACTTTTAGTCGCTAAATACGTTTAGGGATCGTTGTGCAAGCCGGCCATCTTTGACTAATAAAATAGTGCCACGAAATGAAAATCCAACTTACTTGACCCACAGTTTCATTCAAATTACGGGTACGGGAGTTCATGTAATTGGTTAAATTTTTGAAGAACTAATTGCAGTTATTCTGGATTTCAGGCTTTTGCCTATATTTGTGTTACAAAAGTTATACGCATACCAATATCTTAACACCCCCCCCCCCCCCCCCCCCCCATCCCCACTTTTATAGCTCATTTAGTCACACCAAAATTGTGTCATCGCACAATCGCTATCTACCTATAGCTATACAAAATTTCACGATGATCGGATAAACGCTTCGAAAGTTATATATCCACGGACAAACAAACATACATACCTACATACAACGCCGATTTGCCCAAGTTGATTTAGAAATCTCACTTCGCTCGATCAAAAAAACAAATTATGTATTCAATCAAGTATCTTGCATTATCTGGGGGGCTAATGTAAATATATTTTGTAAATTATCAACTTTTGAATCCGTGTTGTGAAAAGGTATCACAATTTAATGCTCAATCCGAAATAGTTTTAACAACGTTTTGGATTCGACATTGAATCCGGCAAAAACTGAAATATCTAGTCTACATAGTGTTTTAATTAGTTTGGAGATAGATAGCGTTATGTGAAATGTTCAGTATTATTTTCTTAATTTAATTATTAAACCAGCTAACAGCCCCGGCTTTGCACAGATTCCGAATGATTAAAATATATAATAAAATAGCTGACTATCCAAAAAACGAGGAAGTAAATAAAATATTTTATAGGAATTTGAAATCATTTCAATCAAAAAATCATACTATTCAGTCGACGAATACCTATCGGGCAACATAATTAACAAAGTGACGACCCTAGCGAAATTTAATAGAGGGTACCTATAGTCTAACTTTTTATTAGCTGCAGTAAAATGACGTTTCTAAATGTCATTCCGTAAAATAATGTTGCCAGCCTAATCTCAATAGGGATGTGATTCAGTTCACAAAAACTAATTAAATAACATTATTATGACGTTTTTGTTTCATTTTGAATGTACCTCCCTATACTTCCACTAAAAAAGATCAATCCTCTAGTATAGTAATAATAATAGGTTAAAAAAATACATTACAACTTAATATTAAATCTCAAAAAAACAAACCAAACTGATTATTCATTTATGATTCACTCATTTAGCTACATCCCTATTTATTTTTCTTCAAAAACCGGCAACCCACAAAACGTCATTTTACTGCAGCTAATAAAAAGTTAGACTTTAGGTAGTATGTAAGCATGTTTAGTATACATAGTTTATATTTAGAAATTACTTGACATTATGCTTAGTATTATTTTTCCACTTACACTTGACATTATTATTACTACCCGATAGCTTGACATACCTTGTTCTTTTATTGTGTTATTTGACATATGCCGCATAAACTGATTTTAATTTGTTTGATTTGTTATGTTTCATTAGGGAGTTAGTACATATTATACTCTGTAAGGCCGTTTGTACACCGCCATCGTCACTGGGACGTCACCGAGAACGAGATGACGGCGCCGATTTAGCGATATACATATACATTTATTACAGGCCGTGTGTCCACCGCACGCCCGTCACCCGTCGGCGATGGCGGCGATGGAAACACGACCTTTAGTATATGTATACGTATTACCCGTCCGCGAAAAGTTGGGACCTGAGCGCGGTGACGTCATATTGGCGTGTTTGTACCGCCCGCAAAAAAGCGAACATACTAAGCAGCCGCCCGCGTCTTCGTCTTTGTTTTTTTTAACCTAATTTATTATGTTACTCAGGGAGGACGCTGCTTTTTATCTAATCTTTTTTACACTATTTGAATAAAATAAAAATACAATGTTTAAGTTTATACATTTATTTTATCTTTTATTTAGTATCCGATAAATTTACAATTAATTGCGATTCATTCGTCTCTTGTAAGAAGTCATCGTCCCAATACTTTTGTCGACAAACTTTTTACAAACTATAACAACAAAAACTACAACAACAAAACAATAACACAAACGAAAACTAAAAGAATTCCAGAGCGCGTCGTTACGTGACGTAGGCCAGTACGAGACTAAAAACCCTAGTAAAAAATAGTGATGCGAACGGTACAATACGGGCGCCATCGGGGAAGTGCAGAGGAAGCGGTCGGGGAGTCGCATTCCTAGCAGGTCCCAAGTTATCGCGCACGAGTAATGTATCGCTAAATCGGCGCCGTCATCTCGTTCTCGGTGACGTCCCAGTGACAATGGCGGTGGACAAACGGCCTTACAGGGTATATGTACTAACTCCCTAAGTTACTTACTATCTAAGCTGAAAAATGTATATGAACATGTAAGCATTCTGCTTACATGTTCAAATGAGCATTATAGTTATTTTTTTTTTTCAGAACCCTGAAATATATCGAAATTAAACATCTGCTTCAATTTAAGTTAAAGGTTGCCTGAAAGAAATCGCTTTCAGCAATAAGGCTGTCCATTGTAACATATTTAACATTAAATAGTTTTTAAGTATTCTTGGTATACAATAAGGCATTGTTCTATTCTATTCTAAGTAAAAAATCCTGTTTTAATCCCTAAAATTTTCATTGAATTCCATTGTGCCGTTTCGGAGCCTATTCGAGAAAAACTTTTATGGCGGGTTCCTGTACCCGTCGGTAACCGACTACGCCTCGTATCTCCTTGACAAAGTGTCAAACTAATGTCAAACTTATGACCGGTTTTCAAGGAGAAACGAGTCGTAGCTGGTTGCTGACGGATATAGGGATCCCGCCCTTAGACGGACTGACAAATAAGTATTTATAAAACGGTCATATAAGATTAGGCATATTGTAAATAGTCGCTTTTACTATTTGGAATTTATTTTGAAATCATAGACAAACCCTTCTTTATTATTTTTGATATAAATTGTGATTAGGTTCCAATAAGTAATGCTGAATTTTTACGAGCCTGTTCAAAAATGAAGTTGTGTGGTGTATTTTTAGTATCTAGATTAAACCTGAACACCGATGCAGAGGTAATAAACTGGGGTTTAAAAATGGTTATAAAAATTTGATGAGTGTAATGAAGAGAGATAGGTATGTCAGAATTTAAAAGAACCTCTGTGCGGTCGTCTCGTCGTTTCCAATTGATTACTCCACAGCATAACACGACTACTTACTCTGACTCTTACACCATAACCACTACTCGTCTCTGGCATAATATGCCACCAAACTATTTCGAGGCTACTTCAGTGGAAGCATTCAGATTGAGAATTTGTAGGCACCTTCTTGGTCAAACCGACAAAAAAAGAGCAATTTAATCTTTCCTTGTCACTTCTTCTATTGTTATGTATGTATTTTTATTTGATACTAGTGGTCCCGCCGAACTTTGTATCGGCTTGACATGCATAGGTATAACGCGGGCTGTCAATATAAGTCACCCTGGTAGAATTGTCAATTGTTGTCCCCGGCCATCATTATGTATGAGAAAATGAATGACTTCCACAAATAATTCCATACCAAAATTAGCCAAATCGCTCCACCCGTTCTCGAGTTTTAGCGATACTAACGAACAGCAACAGTATATCTCGGGATAACTCCTACCGAAGCATCTGTTTCAAACGATATTCATTTTTTTTTTACATCCTCTTTGACGATATTTGCAGCACGCATTATGTCAATTCTATGTCAAACGTCATAAGGTTACATTATAAAAGCGCTAAGGTTAGATTATAAATAATTTTATATAGTGGTTAAGTATTCATAAATTTTCTTATTTTGCGCGCAATTGTCTTAATTTACTCTTTCATAAGAACCTTCTCCTGACAATAAGAAATAAAACAAAAAAGAATTGGCCAAATTGGTCCAGGCGTTGTTGAGTTATGCGCTTACAGCACATTTTGCGATTCATTTTTATATTATATATATTGACTAAACTATATATTGGTATAGTTTAGTCTATCATATAAAGTATTTAAGTAGGTTTATTTATGTAGTATGTACCTACATATATTATGCTATTTGTATTAGTTCTGTACAAATTTTCATTATTTCCCTTTCCTGTGCACTAACTACACACCTTTATCTACAATACACAAAGGTTATCTGGAAGAGAATGTCTTTAGCATTAAGATGGCCTTTATACTAGTTTTATAAATTCAATAAAGTATTTTCAATCAATCAATCTGTTGATGGTATCTCCGCCTTATTTGAATCATACATATCATCATCATCGTACACGGAAAAGGACATCTACTACTGAACATAGGCCTCCCCCATAGGTTTCCAGAGCGACCGACCTTGTACGGCCTGCACCCAACAGCTCTCAGCAACCTTTATCAAGGTCTTCTTTCAATCTGGTAGGCGCCGTCCTACGCTGCGCTTTCCAGTACGTGATCTCCACTCTAGAACCTTTCTGCCCCAACGGCCGCCACTTCTTTGAGCTATATGCCTTGCCCACTGCCACTTCAGCTTGCTTATCCTCTTATATACAGGTATATACCTATATTGATACCATCTAGTCAAAAAGTTGTTAAGAGTAGGGACTACCACTTGACTTAATAAAGTTTTTTATTATTGCATGATACGTGTATACTCTGTAAATGATAGCTGTTGCCCGCGACTTCGTACGCGTTATACTCCTAAATGTGCAGGTAACCTAGAAACAAAGCTAAGCTCGGTGTTGCAACTTGACTTGACACACCATTTTTATCCCATATGACTTGATTTATAATAAGAAGTAGCCTATATGGTAATCCAGGTAATACATATATACATACGAACATACAACGCCGATCTGCTCAAGTTAAATTGGAAACCTCGCTCGATCAAATACGATCCAAAATACACACGAGAACCTTTCTGCCTAAACGGCCGAATACTAATAACACTCATTTTATAAATGCGAACGTTTGATTGTTTGTTTATTTATTTGTTTGTTTGTTACTCAATCACGTCGTAAAGGCTAAACCGATTTTAATAAAATTTAGTATGTATTACGCGTGCGCGATAACTTGGGAGCTGCTAGGAATGCGACTCCCCGACCGCTTCCCTTGCACTTCCCCGATGGCGTCCGTATTGTACCGTTCGCATCACTATTTTTTACTAGGGTTTTTAGCCTCGTACTGGCCTACGTCACGTAACGACGCGCTCTGGAATTCTTTTAGTTTTCGTTTGTGTTATTGTTTTGTTGTTGTAGTTTTTGTTGTTATAGTTTGTGTCATTGTTTTGTTGTTGTAGTTTTTGTTGTTATTGTTCTTGTTTAGTGTTTTTGTTATCATTATGAAGGGTAAACCTTTGCATCCACTAAGTAGTGACGAAGATGAGATAATGTAAATAATAGATAAAATAAATGTATAAACTTAAACATTGCATTTTTATTTTATTCAAATAGTGTAAAAAAGATTAGATAAAAAGCAGCGTCCTCCCTGAGTAACATAATAAATTAGGTTAAAAAAAACAAAGACGAAGCCGCGGGGGGCTGATTGTTATGTTCGCTTTTTTGCGGGCGGTACAAACACGCCAATATGACGTGACCGCGCTCAGGTCCCAACTTATCGCGCACGGGTAATATGTAGATTATAATAATCCAGGTTATAATCTACATACATTTCGTTCTTTTCCTGATTTTCTTTTATGTTTTATTTTATTATTTTATTTAAGAAGAGACCAACAGCTTTAATTATAATACAAAGTATCTTAAATAGCTAGTTAATGAGATTATACAGCCAATTACAGGTCTCTCTCGATAGAAATAAATTATCACAAAAAAAGATCCTACAACAGAGAATCATAAGTCATCATCATAAGTCATCATCATAAGTCATCATCATAAGTCATCATCATAAGTCATCATCATAAGTCGTCATTCATAAGTCATCATCATAAGTCATCATCATAAGTCATCATCATAAGTCATCATCATAAGTCATCATCATAAATCATCATCATAAGTCATCATCATAAGTCATCATCAAAGTCATCATCATAAAGTCCATATAGACGACCTCCGTGCTGCATTGGGCGAATAGCCGGCTGAGACGCAGGAGGTAGCGAGTTCGATTCCCGCCACGGAACAAATGTTTGCATGATCTACAGATATTTCCTCCGGGTCTGGTTGTTTCTCTATGTATTATAAGTATGGATTTACAAAATAAAATGTATATAAGTATTCTATCAGTTATCTGGTTCCCATAGTACAAGCTCTGCTTAGTTTGGGGCTAGGTAGCGCTGTGTGAAATGTCCAGCAATTGTCAAATAGTTTACATGATTTTTCTTGATGAAAAAGTTAATATAAGTCTAGTCAGATATTTAAGTTTAAAACATTATTTGTTAGTTATGTGTGGTGTACGAGCTATATACAACTGTCCATCCATGATTAAGCAGTTTCCGGAAACTAAAAAATAAAAATAACGCTAATAGAAAACTGTAGAACCAAACAGGTATTTAGTAACTATTACTATTATGGGCATCATACTCAACCAGACACTAAACCTTGCCTCTCATACTACAAAAGATACAAAGTTCAGTGCTCTGTGTCAAATATGATGCCTATAATTTTATTCCTATACGATTGTTTGCTGTTATTTAATATATATACATTCGAGACTCGCTTATACAGTACAAATTCTATTTAAAAACATATTCTTTGCATAGTTAGTATTGTTTAATAAAAGGCTAGAAATATTGAACTCAGGTTAATTGAAACCAATTTATGAGAATTTACATGTCTGTCCCGAACATTAAATTGAAGACAAAAGAATGATTGAAAGAAAACTGACATTAAAGCCAAAATGACAGCTTCGAAAATGTTGCCGTCTTAAATACTAAAATAACTTCTAAATTAAGTTTATTTCCATTTTATGTTTGAATTGAACAAGTATTATTAAGATTCGGTGAAAATAGTATAACTGATGATGATATACGTAAGTATGGTTCACTTAGGGCAGAGGAAGCAAAGACAGAGGTTCTTTAAAATTCTGACATACCTATCTCGCTTCATTACACTCATCAAATCTTTATAATATTTTAGGTTGCTGGGAGCCGTTGGGTAGAGGCCCCCAAGAAATCTATGGGGAGGCCTATGTTCAGCAGTGGGAATCCTGTGGCTGATATTAAGTTGTTAATGATGTTCAGGTATGTATCTAATTGCAAGCACCCACCGTTTTAAAACTAACATGAAATAAGTTTTATGTTGAAAAATTACTTTTTCAAAACAAGCTTTTATAACAATCATAATCGGAACCGCAAGCAGATTGAAATGAGCCCAAACACTAGTAGCCTACTATAATCCATTCAAAGTTCCATTGCCTAGCATATGATTGTATTGTCACCGAAGTAACATATTGTTACGAACTGAGGGTTCGGGATAAAATAATAAAAATCTATCTTACCAAAATAACACTTTTATTCAACACTGAAATGATAAATACACGAACTTAGTCACAAGTAATCACAACACACTAATTCACAACACTATCGCACAATAAACCACTAAAAGTCAACGAAATGTTCGCACGTATAGCCAAATCCAGACTGACTTCGCGGACGTCTTTACGCACTATTTATAACGCGCATTATTTCTAGAACCTTTTCGACGTTTCCACTAGTAACTAGAAAAGTGTAGGTATTTCGACCAACTACTATTTCTTATTCTGTGCCACTGTAGGTAAAAACGTAGCATGTAGATATATTCCCCAGCAAGTATTACCTATTCTGTGGCACAGTAGGAATAACTTCGAGAAAAGGCGACTATTACTTATTCTGCAACAGTCTCGGCGTAACAATATGAATTCAAAATTTCAGCTTAATCGGTTGAGGGGAACGGATTTAAAATTCAGTTGCAAGATTCCACCCAGACAAACATACATACAGTGCAAGCTAATAAAAAGCTTGTAAAAATGAGTAAAAGAACAAAGTTTATTTATAAGACTACAACATCAAAGGCAACGAAATAAACTTATTATAAAACTGGGCTAACATACAAACGCAATTAGACATTTCCAGCAACAAGTCATAATGTTACAGAACAATGTAAACCCGCCAGTACAATTGTACCACTACCTTGTACAGCTTAAACATTAGCAAGTTTTATTGAATTGTGTTGCAAGTTAGATTCGTGGTCACAGAATTTTGAGGCCACGAATCCTACTTGATCCCAAAAAATAGAGGGCAACCCTCAAATTTTATAAGGACGCAATCTCCGTCATTTAACAACCGATTTGGAAAATTCTTGTTTTATTTGAAAGGAAATCAGTTAGGTTGGTTATATTTTTTTAAAAAGTTACTTGTTAAATAATAGGAAGGGTTGGTTTGCTATTACAGAATGTAAGGTGCGATGAGCGCTTTGCAGTGAAAGAGGAAGTTACAATATTTTAAGCGACTGTTCAGCAGGCACTGTTTATTATAAGGCCAGGTGTATGTTTAGCCAGCGACAGTCGCTAGGGAACTTGTTACTTAAAACATGTGCTCGTGGAAGTGGACTATTAAAACTAATGTACGTGTGTGTGAACGTAGATTTTATTGTCTGTGCAATATGCTTGGTATGGTTTTTGTTCAAGTTTTTTGAACTACAAAATTCTACTTAATAAAAGTATTTTTTTTTACAATGGAATGGAATAGAATAAGATTTATTAGCAACAACATAAAATACATATTTAGTGGTTCTGTGAGAGCAGTAAACCTCATGTCCCAAGTCCAAAAAGTAATTTGCACAACAAAACTAACGAAGAAAGTCCAATTCTAAATCGAATTTCCGGTTCCGGACCGGTTTTCGAATTCCAGGCTTATCTATGTAGACTGTTTAGCAAAATATTGGTATAAGTTTTAGCGCTTACTCGCGTTTCCTTGGTCCAAAGAGGTCTAACCTGGTGTCTACGGGTTCGTCTCGTAAAGGCGGGAAGAACTGCGTAGTCTGATTGGTAAAGGTAGGTATACATTAAAAAAAAAGTTTTTAACTGTTCATATATAACGTAACAGCAAACTTTCCCCCTTTTCCTCCTCCACTTTCTTTTTTGGAAAATTTTTCGTAACATCTTGTGTAGAATGAAGTCCTTAGTGTGCCTCCTAAATTTGAATTAAATCTGTCGATAACAAACACTACAAAAAACGTCCCCCCTTCCCGCCCCTATTATCTCATCAATCAAAAATCGCGATCGACTAAAAAAATAAATAAATCAAAGAACTTGTGTGCCAATTTTAGACAAAATTGGTTGAAAAATGCGACCTTTAGGCGAAAACAGACAGACAGCCGAACAAAAGCATTTTTTGCCAATCTCGAAACTGAGACGCTTGGCTCGCTTCACTTTCTCTGTCAATAACTACAGATAGGTACGAAAAAATAAACTATGATCAATCTTAATTTTACAAATTGGATCCTATCCTGGTAACACAGTATGTGGGTTGTACTACATTATGTCTCGCTGGTATTAGGACAGATTTGAATTTGAGTACATTACTTGACCAAAATATATAATAAAATATTGATAAAAATTGTAAAAAAATAGAAACTATACAAAAGGAGGCATACATAAGCTCCTACGTCTGTAGTAGGGAATGCAATCCCGACTCGAGATTGCAAATTCGAGATCCCGCGGGATTAGAAATATCAATCCCGCGGGATCCCGGAATTTTCGGGATCCCGTCTAGTTTAAAAAAAATGTTAAATTCGGATGACTGGAAAAGCTAATAACTGCTTGTTTGTGATAGTGAGGTTAACTAAAATAACATATTACTCGAAAGAAAATAAAAATCTTTATTCTTTAATCTTACTAACTAAATAACTATCGTCACCTGTCGCTAATATTCAAAAGTAGTCGGAATAGTTTTCTAACGCTGTTTGGCGTTCCTGCCGCTCGCGGCCGTCAGTCAGCGCGCCGCTTGCGCCCCGAGTGGACGTGTGTAGCGTCGCTGACCACTGCCGCCCAATCCCGTCAATCTCGAACGGGATCTCGTCATATGATGCGTCGGGATTGATCCCAAAAAGTTACACGAGATCTCGCGAGAACGGGATCCCGCAGGATTGGGATTGCATTCCCCAGTCTGTAGTCAAAACTACTTTTGACCGATTACCGTAGTCAAAATCGGTTTCGACCGGTTATGAGTGATGACTGTAAATTAAACAAGTATGTGTGCAACGTACCAGCAATTTAGAACCCTCTTTCCGTCGCTCACGGAAGTACTCATAAAAACCAACGGAGTTTTTCCACAGCCTCTGTTTAATTGGAATTTCTCTCAGTTTAATTGGTTCGTTTGTTTTTAAAGTAAGTTTTGTACAAACAATACAGGGATTGCGAAATGAAATGTCTGTATAGGCAGTTAAATATCATCTTGGTGAACGAGTTGGAAGTTTGATTCTCTGATAGGTACTTGATTGTGATACCAATTGCTTACCATCGTGAGATTGCGATCAAACTAAGATCTATTAGTGATTATTAAATGAAACAAAAAAACAACGAGTGTGCTTTAGACCACACGACTGAAGAAAAACTTCTTTTTCAAAATATTGATTTATAAAATTGTTCAATTACAAAATTGTCCACACGTCTGTAGGTCGATCAGTCTACGTTCATTTTGGACAGACGCAACTCGCACTCGCACATTAACGTTTAAAAATATACGAAAAGTAACTCTCTCTCTTTCTAATTTCACTAACTTATATATCCCTCTCAACTTCCGTTCGCACTTTTCGTAACCAGCTTACTCCCCAAGTCAAGCGTGCGTACAGAAGTTTTACTTCAAAAATCAAAAAGCAACAAGTACAAGTTGTATTTAAATAGGTCTATCATCTGCGAAGCTACCATGACACTAACCAGATGAGACACTAGAAGAGCGGGTTCGATTCCCGCATTGAAACCGGTTCATTACTTGAGAAGTTACTTTACCAGAGATAGACAAAGCTTTCAAACGTAAACAATGAACAACATAGGTAAACAAATAGAAAAAAAATACAATGGAATTATATTAATACAGATATAGCACACAAGTATTTATTTATTAAACAAAACAGTTCCTTACAGTTTTAACCATACACTACACACACACACACTATTACTCGTGCGCGATAACTTGGGACCTGCTAGGAATGCGACTCCCCGACCGCTTCCCCTGCACTTCCCCGATGGCGCCCGTATTGTACCGTTCGCATCACTATTTTTTAATAGGGTTTTTAGTCTCGTACTGGCCTACGTCACGTAACGACGCGCTCTTGAATTCTTTTAGTTTTCGTTTGTGTTATTGTTTTGTTGTTGTAGTTTTTGTTGTTATAGTTTGTGTCATTGTTTTGTTGTTGTAGTTTTTATTGTTATAGTTCTTGTTAAGTGTTTTTGTTATCATTATGAAGGGTAAACCTTTGCATAGCGGAGAAAGAAACCTCGTGCTAAAAGTGTTAGAGTTTTTTCAGACAGTTTTTTTAGACAGGCTTCGACAAAAGTATTGGGACGATGACCTCTTACAAGAGACGAATGAATCGCAATTAATTGTAAATTTATCGGATACCTCTTCGTCAAGTGATTACTTTTGAGTAAGAGTGCCACTTTTGTTTTTTTTTTGTGGTAACACTGACTATTTTTAAATCTTATTCCTCAAATCAAACTAACATTATAATAAGTGGAATAACTTTTCAGCCCCATTCGTTTAATCTACCTAATAACCTCAACATTATAGTTTCGTAACTTTGAAATATTTTTGTCACTATTTGTAAAAAGTGGAAATCTCGTTCGAGTGCGCAATTATCGAGTCATTGAGTGAAACTCGACGAGCGCCGGCTTTCAAATTATTTTTTTTTCATTTACTTGAAATTACTCTCTTTTAATGACACAGTAGTTTTTTAAAGTTATTTTAGGTGATTACTATTTTTAATGAAGAAGAAAAACTTAGACCATTGATTCCCAAAGTGGTCCAGGTGGACCCCCAGAGGTCCACAGGAGACTCGACGGGGGTCTACGGTGGCTTGTAAAAAAGGGGGTTCGCAATTCGTAAGCGGGGGTCCACGAAAACTTATCTGGACTTCATCTATTTTGTTTTGCTTATGTAAGTATACCTACAGTTAAATAAAAAGTTTTAGTTATAAAGTTACCGTCCTTTAACGTTCTCGTAAAATACAGTCCATCCAAAGGTTGTCTGGAAGAGATCGCTTTTAGCGATATGACCGCCAATTGTACTATCGCGTGTCTAGTTTTAAGTGTTTTAATTATGATTTGTTAATGTAAGTGTGGTATACAATAATGCGTTTTCTATCTATCTATCAATGTAGGCAGATAATATTTTAAAAACCTCAGCGTCTGTTACTTGTAAAAACTTGCATACTCTATATTTAGTACAACGTGCCGAGATTTGCAAAGCGAAAACTGTTAATTCGTGGTTGGAACTCGGTCGCAACGCAAATTTCCATAAATAGATCTAATCTTCACATTTTTGTCGACTGGGAATATGGTAGAAATGTAGCTGCAGAGGGTCCATCGGAACCAGCAAAATTTCGAAAGTAGTCTATGACAAAAAAGTTTGGGACCCTCTGTTTTAGACTAATAACACTATGGTCGATTTATGAAGTGAATTCTTAAGTACCCTTTATTATCATAATAAAGCAATCGTAGTTCAGCTAGCTTAGTCGTTCTAATCAGAACTGTACAGTAAATTAAGCTATTGGATAGTTAGGTTTAAATGTTTTTTTATTTAGTGTTATCTGAAACTAAAGGCATTATTTCGAGCTACTCTTCCGAATGCAACTGCCGATTGCAAACTGCAGAAAGTCTAACTGAAGATTATTTAAGCTATTGGTTAGTTAGTTAGGTATAATGTTTTTTTATTTAGTGTTATCTGAAACTAAAGGCATTATTTCGAGCAACTCACCTGAATGCAACTGCCGATTGCAAACTGCAGAAAGTCTTACTGAATATTATTCAATCTGTTTAAAAGCTTTGGCAGCTTTGTTTGACTTTCTGCAGTTACAGTCGGCTGCGTAGCTCGGAATTCGAACTTTTTGGGAAATCCTAAGATTTTTAAAACTATCTCTAAATTTCCAAGTCGAACGGTACTTGAATCCACCTGCCTCTTGATACGAGATGATAATGACGTCAACTGCTGTGCAATTCTCGATAGCCTCGGAATTTTTTTTATACATTTTTATAAATCATATTGAAAATTTGACATTTGATCTGTGATTTAAATCAGCTACATTTAGAAAAAAACCAATTTAGCTAATACTCTTAAAAGAAAATGCCCAGAGTAAAACATTATGTTACTGACAGCTCACAACCCGTAGTACACAACATAACGAAGGTTAACTGCGTTCGACGTTTTGACAGATGACTTAGTTTCAGTGAGAAAACAAGAGATTTCGGACAAGGGAGTAATCAGCCTCAGGATCAGGACCCTGGAAATAAATAGTTAACATACGGTGTAAACAATCTGTGGAAGACGCCAGAAAATACAAAAAATAAATCACTGTGTAGCCAAAATTGTAGCACATTTTATGTCCAACACTATAATCAACTACCTCCATCTTTGCTGGTAGCAAACTCCTATTAGGGATAAGCTCGCCTTTGAATTTATCGTTTTATTAAGTTTTTTTGTCTGTTATCTATTTGTGTAGAGCAACTCATACTGTAACTCCAGTTTGATTTTCTTAAGATATTAACTCTAAGAAGTACTTGATTATGCAAAATGTCTCTATGCATTGTTTCTTACCTAGTAACATATTTCAACAAATATCCACCCAGTGCCTAGTAGGTTTAAGCTTCATTATTAAGAAAAAAGATAGATAAAACGTAGTTATTTTTTTCTAGATCCAGCATTTGAATGTTCATTGATACTGGACAAGGGCAAATCACGTAAAAACAAATATCACAGAAATAGTGCAAATAGGTTCGAATTGAATGTGTTTATACATTCGCTTTTTAGATGTTTTTATTTGTTTTGACGGGTTAATAGATAGCAGTATCTGTAGATATATTCATATGCATTTATGTTGATACGTTATTAACCGTATACTGTGTAAACCAAAATAATAATAAGTAATAAATATTCCTGGACATTTCACACAGCGCTATCTAGCCCCAAACTAAGCAGAGCTTGTATTATGGGAACCAGATAACTGATTCAATACTTATATACTTTTTTTTGTAAACAAATACTTATAATATATAGAAAAACATCCAAACCCGGAACAAATATCTGTAGATCATGCAAATATTTGTTCTGTGGCGGGAATCAAACCCACTACCTCCTGCGTCTCAGCCAGCTATTCGCCCACTGCGCCACAGAGGTCGTCAATATTATTGGTTATTAGTTATAATAAGTAAAAACCAAAATAGATAGAGATAGATAGAGGATGGGTTTTCCACAGCCTGGAGGCCATGTTTTCATGATGCAAGCGACAAAAGAGTAAGTGAACCTGGTAGATACATAGTTAGTGTTGTGTGTTTGCCTGTACCGAGAACTACCGAAGAGAGCAGCAGTGATGATAATGATGATGACACAGCCTGTCAACACGCTGGACCTTCGTTGACGCAATCCCCACCACCGCCCCCGGCTACTTGCGCTCAGAGGGCAGCGGCGCGCAGAACGAGGCGAATATTTATTCGGAGCGGATCGCACTCACACTGACTGTGACAACATTGTTAGTCGAACACCGATAAGACGGTCCGTGATAAATCCCATATTTATAATAATAATTAAAAACCAAAAGTTCAAAAGTAGAATGATCGAATATTTTAAAATCCTTTTTCTATTACGCCACATTTACATAGTAGGCAGATTGTCGGTATGACTAATACCGATAAAACAGATAACTTCAATTATTGAAGTAATCTGTTTTATTAATGTTCTTGATATTTAAAATTAAACGATCTTTTTATATTCTATAAAGATAAGAGAAAGTATGAGAGGTAACAAGTTTTATATTGGTAGATTTTATAAAATAACCGAGTGACGAGGTTCGGTGTACATAATGTACTTTAGAGAAGTAAAAGACTACGCGTTGCTAAGTTCCAGCTGGCGAAGGTTCGTGTTATGTGTATTTGTCCTTGTGACGAATGATATAGATAGACACAGACAAACCAATAAATACATAACTTATTTCAAATCAATATACACCACAAATATTCGTAGTAGTCCGTTAATGTGAACGTGGCTTAAAACTGTTTTATCTGCAAATTCATCCTTTGACTCCCGTTAGACTGATGATTGAAAACCCTAATTTCATTGTTATATCCACTCGCAAACTCGCAAAATGACAGATTGGTCTCGTTAAATTCGTAACCTGAGTTAAATAATGCGCCTGTCGTCATTGTACACCCATTTATTAATGAGAGGGGCTCGAAGCCTTTGATAGGTTAGAATAGGAAGACAAATTGGAGTCATTTGAATTTTGCTTATAAAATTTTGCACGTTGGTATAGTTGGTTTGCCAATGGGCTGGCTGGTAAGTGAGGTATTTTTCTATGTGTGTAAATAATCAACAAAAAATATTTTGACAGAAAACATTTTATTCAACAACACACACAGTCACAAAGGAAAATAAAACAAAACAAGAATAAAATCTAACCGAAGCACTAACAACCTTAAAAGCTCTCTGTGGAGATGAATTGGTACTCAGCTATTATATTATTTTCTCTATTTTCTATTTTCCTGAAATAAGGTAAGTTGAGTGAGAGGAGAGAGTTAAACAGCCATGAAGCGTACCATGCTCGGCATCAAACTCTTAGATCGAGTTCCAAACGTCGAGATCCGTAGAAGAACGAAGGTTCATGAGGTTGGAAATCGAGTTACGGAGCTCAAATGGTCTTTAGCAGGACACTTGGCAAGACGTGGTGATGACAGGTAGAGCAGGCTAGCGAATGAATGGTGGCCGAGGAATGGCTGTAGGCTGAGGATTGTGGCGGATGGCACAAACTTGGGGAGGCCTATTGCCACTGGCATGGGTGCAGTCGGGCTGTGGATGATGATGATGATAGAGGTAAGTTTCTAACGTGACTTTAATAGTATTCTACATTTTTTATGATTATTTTTTTGTCATAAACTTATGTTTGAATTAATTTTATCTTCTCTGAATATTTTGGCTATAGATGGACAAATACAACGATAAATCTGGGTCCCATGAATAAACCACGTTTATTTAATATTAAGGCCATTAGCAAAACAGGCTGGCTGCTAGCGATTGACTACGAGATCAGCATAGGTTTTATAAATGTGTGCGTAATGTATTTACGAGTGAGGCGGCACACTTTGGGTGCTTCACTTTTTTAATAACGCTCCTATTTTATTCCTCCGCGATAACACACATACAAGCTTAAAAAGAGAAGACGAAGAATAAGCCAGTTTTTAAAGTGGTTTCTTATACAATAACATCGAGGCACAGATGTTCCCTAAAACGAACCTATTGTAAACCCAGCTGGATAAATAAAAACATGCAACCTTCATTCGCCAAATAATATTACTTTCGTACGTCAGCAATGTAACGTTCTCTTCCCGAACAAAAGACAAGGGTAAAATAACAGTTGAAGCGTACAGAAGCCTCACTACGATAGCCCGTTTGTCACGATTTGGTTTTAGTCTAGAAATAAACAAAAAAAACGGCCAAGTGCAAGTCGGACACGCGCACGAAGAGTTCCGTGCTATAAAAACGGCAAAAAATCACGTATGTTGTATGGGAGCCTCCCTTAAATATATGTTTTATTTTAATTTTATTATTTATTTTTAAAGTGAGTATATAAGTAAATTTTCTGTGAATATTTATTTATATAATCTCAACATGGCTAAAAACTTAATTATTGTATGGAAGGTAAAGCAGTGCCTACAACACAACTCCCGTACTTAGTGTAGGTATAATGCGCGCAGCCAAAGTTGAGACCTGTCAGATGCTAGTAGAGGGGATTTTGCGCAGGTACAGGCGTGTGCGCGGGTTGCGGGGAACGACATACAACTGAATACGCATGCGCAGACGCTAGACCTTGCCGTCCCTCCCCTCTTGCGTCGCATACCGCCTAAATGGCCTGAGAACTGTCTACTGCGCAGGTTTGACCACGTGATCCGTTAAGTCTCATCTTTGGCTGCGCGCATTGTACTGCACGCCAATATTCACAACAAGCCATTGTAAAAATTGTATTCTATATTGCTGTATTCTTATAAGGCTTGATTTGAGAAATAAATGATTTGATTTGATATTTCAAGCGTCTACCTGTTGCCCTTATCAATATCGAGCTAAATCGAGCAAAAAATCACGTTTGTTGTATGGGAGCTCCCCTTAAATACTTATTTTATTCTGTTTTTAGTATTTGTTGTTATAGCGGCAACAGAAATACATCAGCTGTGAAACTTTTAACTGTCTAACTATCACGGTTCATGAGATACAGCCTGGTGACAGACGGACAGGCAGACGGACAGACAGCGGAGCCTTAGTAATAGGGTGCCGTTTTACCCTTTGAGTATGGAACCTTAAAAACAAAACATGGGTAAGGCACATGTTAAGATAAGCGCTTAGACCACCAATTACTTGCGACAGAATCTACACCTAGTGAAGTTTCTGTTTATAGTTGGTTTGATTGCTATATTTAATTAGACACCTGTCAAAAGTGGCTAGTCAACATTTTGATAAGACTTTAGTAACGCCCCTTGTACGTTTCGATGCGCGACCAGCAATTTCACTTTTTAGAGGTGTGATTAATCTACGCGTCGTCATCATTCCGTTGCCAAATGCAACATGTAATACCAACCATATATATATTTAGATAATTTTCATATAAATATTTTAATATTAAATACGAGATTAAACGTCCAAAATACTTCTTCTTTTCCTAGTTTTTCTACGATGGTTCTATGTGAGTAGGCAACTGTTAAATTAATTCTACCTGTATTGTTTTGTTTTATTTAGTTCACTAGTTTCCGCAGTTAACCCACCTTGTTTATCAATAAAAAGTAACCAATGTTTTAATCCAAAGCATAACTTATTTATGTACTAAATTTCATCAAAATCGGTACAGCTGTTCCGGCCTTGTCGAGTAACAAATAAACAAACGTCCAAACTTTTGCATACTATTAGTGTGATATTTATTTTAATACCCGTTCATATTGTACACTCGAATGAGTAAATTGTGCCCGGATATTATATGGCTGGTTCCTATATCCGTCGGTAACCGACTACGCCTCGTATCTCCTTGAAAAAATGCTAAACTAGTGTCAACATTTTGACAGGTTTTGAAGGAAAACGAGTCGTTGCTGGTTACCGACGGATATAGGAACCCGCCATTATTATTTATTTTTTTAATTTATAAGTTACTTCAATGCAATTTTAACAATAGTCAACACAAATCATCTCATAGTGCACCAATGAGACATAGCAGGAACATTGTCACCGTAACCAAAATCGGCAAGCACGACATGGTATATTAAAGGTACAGGCAGGTGCATAATTATTTTTTTTAATACACGATATTGAAGGGGGTAAAAGAGACATAGGCTTGCACCAGACGGTTGCCTTATAAATCTCCCGCAACAGCCTTCACGCTGTGTATCATCCTGATACCGGTATAAATCATAGCTGAGCCTTCCGTGGCTTCGCAAGGTGGGAATATTGGGTGGGGATGTTATTTTTTTTACCCGCTATTCTAGAAAAATGATAGGGAAGATTGGTATTATAAAGGTCTATGAAGGATGTTGTGAAAATAGATCATTATTTATCACAATCCGCCGAAAGGCCAGTATGACGTCGGTCACGGTAATAATAAGCTATGTTGAAGTTGTTCCATAGCCTTATCACGTAAGCCAATTGCTGTCGCGTCGCTGTCACTGGTCAGGCCGTCTCTTACAAACGTGAGATACGGTCTGAAGTTGTGAAAGGGACGGTCTAACCAGCGGCAGCAACGCGACAGCAATTGTCCTGAGTAATAAGGGCACGGGTCTAAAAACTTTAACACCAAGGTAACCTATGGTACGAGCAATCGAGTATTCTACCAATTATCTGGTTCCCATAGTAGAAGCTCTGCTTAGTTGGGGGCTAGATAGCGCTGTTTGAAATGTCCAGCAATATTTACTGATCGAGCGGAGTGAGATCTCTAAATCAACTTGGGCAAATCGGCGTTGTATGTATGTCAAAGTGATGTCAACCATACATACATACAACGCCGATTTGTCCGATTTGGACGAGTAGACGATGTTATATGTTAATAATATGTTTGTTTGTCCGAGGATAACTTTTGAAGCAATTATCCGATCGTCGTGAAATTTGGTATGTAGGCAGGTAGTGGTGGCATAATTTTGGTTTGACTAAATGAGCTGAAAATGGGAGGGGGCCGGGGGGGGGGGGGGATGGCACGCATAATAAAAACGGAAATTTGATAAAATTTACAGGGTACACCAGTGACCCGATAGTGTTGAAATTTGGTATGCGTGTAGCTTAAGTGACACAAATATAGGGAAAAGTCTAAAATCAAGAATATCTACAAAAAAACTGCCACAAAAAATGAATATTAACTTTACATGAACTTCCGTTACCTGTAATTTTAATGAAACTGCAGGTAAAATTGTTTGGTTAAGCTTTTCGGGGCACTATATAGACAGTTAAAGATTACAAATAATATTTTTTTGTTTTTATGGGAGACTCGCGAGTTTTCAGTTCAGGTAACTATGGCCGAAAATGGTTTACTGCTGGTTAAAGGCCTCCCCAACAGAATTTCACGCCGAATCATCTAATTCTTATGTTTATGATCAAAAGCGCGTCGACTCAGTGAAGGATCTGGGAGTTAAAATGGACAAGGAGGTGAGATTCCGAGAGCAGGCTGTAGGGTGTTTGCAAAAAGGCGTTTAGGAGTCTGGGGTTTATACTTCGTCGTTCAAATGCCTTTACAAATATGAGGGCGCTAACAGTTTTGTACGATGCTTTGGTCATGAGCCAATTAGAGTTCAGTGTTGCTACATGGGCTCCTCATGAAACTAAGTACAGTCTCATGATGGAGCGCATACAGAACAAATTCAGGCGGTACTTGTACTGGAAGCAATACGGAGTCTATCCCTTCTATCCATTGATGTATCCAACCTTGTTCGTTCTGGGCATGGTTGGATACAACAAGTTGGAAACACGGAGGGATCTGGCGCTGGCTTTGTACGTGATGAAGGTGCTCCGGGGTAACATTACCAACCCGGCCATATTAGGGAGAGTTGGTATGTGCGTGCCCAATGAATACGTGCATCGGCGCAGGCGACCGCGTCTGTTCGAGATGCCCCGAGGCAGAACCAACTTAATGGACAAAGCGCCTCTGACGCGCACCCTGCACATGCTCAATCTAGTTCCGGAGAACATAGATGTGTTCCATGTTTCTCTGAATGAATTCGCAAAGGACACATTGTTTATTTTATGTTTGTAAATAGATTGATTAATTGAAATTGAGTAGCATACGTTACAAAATTAATATATAAGTTAAATTGAATACATCATTATATTAGGTTTAGACCTGTAATGATAGATGTTAGTAGAAATAAATAAAAATAAATAAAATTGTGCTTCCGATAAATACAACCGTTTCATTTTTTTTTACCGTCAGTGTTATGTTTAGGAAAAGTCCAATTAAAAATATCCATTAACTCTGTCACGGAAAATAAAAAAAGCTTTTGTGTGACTTTAATGTACACAAAATTGAAAACAAGATAAAAGCCATTCTATTCACCTTTTGAATCCGCATAGCTATTTTAGTCCTATTGGCGAAGTCGATCATGTGAATATTTTGCACGAGCGGCCTGCACCAACCGTGTGCAAACTACAAATGTCTAGAAAACTGAAATCACAAATACAATTTTCAGAATGCTAGGGCTTAAACACAAAGGAAAATATCTCAGAACTTGTCCTCAACTCTGCCCGTAAAACTGCTCTATCTTACAAAAATGTAGAAATTTTAAGAGAAACATTTTGTTTAAAACGGAAACAAAGCCGTCTAAACGACTTTTGTGAGCCAAAGGATGTGTTCTGTAGCGTGAAAGAAATATGACACTACATTTTTTGTATGGAGAAATTGTCACAGTTGAGAAGATATAATGAATACGAGCCAAATGTCTTAACTCGAAGTGTGGAAGCGAGAAATGGAGAAATACTGCGAGGGAATATAACACGTAAATCGTGACGCGATTAATTTTTGCCGAGTGCGTTTTCTTTTCTTTGAGGATCGTTATGATAACGTATGTAATGGTTTAGTTTTGGATCATGGATTTGTGAAGCTTGATAAAACTATAAGTTCTAGAAATTATATAAACTTTGTTTATTGATACTACAGCAATTTAATTACATTTTATATCAACTGTTATAATTTAAAATTTTAGTAAAAAAATTAAACACAAATGCGGGTTATTGAAAAATTCCTATACAAAATTGGTAAGGATCTTTTTAAACACGAGTAAAATGTTGGTTTTTTTGTGGTTACAAACAAACAGCGGTGAATCTAGTACATAAACCTACATAAAATATCTATACTTACTAAACTAAATGGAGCGTCGTATTCGATATACCTATATAATAGTTTGCTTCTTCTAAGTGACTAAGAAGATTTGATGAAAGACTGGAAAGATTATGAATAGAATGAACACGGGATACTTTTTGGTATAATTTAAACCAACCAGTTTGGAAAAAGGACACGCGGACGAAGTCGCTAGCGTATATCTTCTATAATATAAAAAAATAATCGCAAAATGTGTTGGTAAGTTCATAACTCAACAACGGCTGGACCGATTTCGCTAATTCTTTTTTGTTGTATTTCTTATTGTCAGGAGAAGGTTCCTATGAAATAAAAAATTAAGAAAATTGCGCGCAAAATTAGAAAATTTAAAAATACTTAACCACCATATAAAATTATTTATAATCTAACCTTAGCGCTTTTATAATGTAACCTTATGACGTTTGACATAGAATTGGCAGAGTACGTGCTGCAAATATCGTCAAAGAGGATGTAAAAAAAATTAATATCGTTTGAAACAGATGCTTCGGTCGGAGTTATCAAATAAAAATTAATTGCTGTTCGTTAGTCTCGCTAAAACTCGAGAACGGGTGGAGCGATTTGGCTAATTTTGGTATTGAATTATTTGTGGAAGTCATTAATTTTCTCATACATAATGATGGCCGGGGACAACAATTGACAATTCTACCAGGGTGACTTATATTGACAGCCCGCGTTATACCTATGCATGTCAAGCTGATACGAAGTTCGGCGGGACCACTAGTATTAGATAAAACTAATTCAATGGAGTAAGTGGATTGACAGTTAAACAGCTTAGAAGTATTTTTACCCAGAAAATACATTTTTTTCCTAACCTATCTCATCCCACTACTGGGCAAAGGTCTCCCCCAAGTCCCTCCAAGCATCCCGACGTCGGCGTCGGCCGAGAAAGCATTGGCAGGACGATTTCGACACCTTCCAAAGAGGATGGTGGAAAATAGCGACAGAAAATACAATAAATAGAAAAAAAACCCCAAAAATTCTCAACCCTTTTTATAAAATTATGTTGTTACTCCGCAAACTTTACCGACGTTGTGTCGCTCCTAGAAAAAGAAACTACGAACAAAGTACGTCACGCCATCTGCTGCCTCATTTTATGTGGCTATTCTCTGCTGGAGGCCACGTGGAAATTATATCAAGCCTGTATCACTCATTTTCTTTCCACCCAGGGACCCATTCAAATACACACAAAAAAATCATCAAAATCGCTAAAGTTATGGCGTGACTAAGGGAAACAGGGATTCATTTTTGTACAATGCTAGCTGACCCCACAAACGTTGTTTTGCCATATAAATTACAAAATAAATCAAATGCAGAATGAAATGTCAAAGTGACGCGACACTTAAATGATTTCACGTCAATGAACGACGTCTAAATTATATGGATATTGTTTGTACAAAAATACTCAAATCGCGAAAAAAACATTTAAGGTGGTGGTAGGAGTGTGAAAAAAACTTTACAATAAAAAAAACATAGCCCAACGGTTTAGCACTTTGAAGTGGCAATAGGCAGGCCATATAACGCGCAGAACTGATTGCCGATAGCGCCGGAAAGTTCTCGAATGGAGGCCACGGACCGGCAAGCGAAGCGTAGGACGTCCACCTACAAGATGGACAGACGACTTGGTAAGAACCGCAGGTCGGCGTTGGATGCAGGCCGCTTCTAACCGCAGTTCCTGGAGATCAATGAGGGAGGCCTTTATCCAGCAGTGGACGTCCTATGGCTGGTATGATGATGATGATGAAAGAAAACAAATTAAAAATAACGTCTAAATTGTAACATTTTTGAACGAGTTGGAGCAATTTCAATCTCAAGCTTCTCTATCATCTAAATAATCCGATATGTTATAGTAGGCTACTAAAAATTTTTTAATTACGTTTTTAAATTTGCTAATAGACAATTTTTGTACATCACTTGGGAGTTTGTTGTAAAAGCGATTAGCCTTGCCCTTGCCCCTTGCCTAAACGATTTACACACACTCCTCCGTGCGCAAAATATGTCGCAGTGAAACTTCCGTACAGTTAACACTATCATTTCTTCTATAATGGTAGCCACGTGGGTATTATGTCCAATGTACTGAACCCGCGCAAATCATACAGAAATATGAGCACCGAATGAACTGGATAAACTATGGCAACAGCTGCGTTTATAATGCAGGTTGTTATGAGTAGGTGGTTATTTTGTTTTGATGAAATGCAATGGGGCTGAGTATACTTCGTGTTATTTTATGTACGACAACAAATAACAATAATAATAAATATTGCTGGACATTTTACACAGCGCTATCTAGCCCCAAACTAAGCAGAGCTTGTACTATGGGAACCAATTATCTGATAGAATACTTATATATATATTTTTTGTAAATACATAGAAAAATATTCAGACCCGAAACAAATATCTGTAGATCATGCAAACATTTGATGCACGGTGGGAATCGAACCCGCTAAATGAAAGAACGGGAAGGGGTATGGTTGTAAAATAGATTTTTTTTAATTCTAAACAACCTTATTCTCAATTCCTAAAATAACAGAGAAACAGTCTCTATGAAATAGGTAAATAAATCATATTCATTCATCATTAGTAAAATAACTAGGCGGCATCGTCGCATAGGCACCATCGATTTACGTTAAAAATTGTTTATTGGAAATGTATAGATTACTGGATAAATATTCAAGATATCGGTATAAAGCCCACCTCTAAAATCAGTTAATACGATTCCGGATGTGTGTTTTAAATTATAGTCGTATGTAAAAAAAACCGGCCAAGTGCGAGTCGGCCTTGCGCACGAGGTTTTCCATCATCTATAAAAAGGCAAAAAATCATGTCTGTTGTATGGGAGCCCCACTTAAATATTTATTATATTCAATAGAACTATTTTATTTATTTACATTATTTGTGGTTGGTGCCGATTAAACTAGTCCTCTAAATTGTATGAGCGCCCATACATCTCAGATCTTAATTGGCGTCAACTATGTATGTATGGAGACACCCTTTTAATCTCAACTTTTTTATTTATTGGAATTTTTCCTTTGTTTGTTCTGTAAGCCCTTGCTTTTTGCCAAATTTCGTTATTCTAGGTCAACGGGAACAACCATTATAGGTTTTCGATCCAAAACCCATATGGTACTTCCAGTTGAGCTAGAATTGTCAATTTCGGTTAAGAGCAAGGTCAAGGCAAAAACAAGGCTAAGCAGCACAAGAAAAGGGAAAAATTACGAAAAATAAGAAAAGTTGAAAATTAAGGTAAATTTTGGTACTTACAAGTTTTCGGTATCAGTTAAAAAAATATTATAACATTTTCGTTGGTTTTACTCTAAACTTATGTATATTTAGTATTTAAGTAAACTTCTGAGATATTATTTGTATGTTCCTAACGATGGATAAAACCGTTATAAATAGGGCATTGGTCGTCATCAAGTCGTCCCAGCATCTTCCAAGTAGGTGTTAGATAACTGAGAATCTGGAGCAACCACAGTGGAAATAATAAAGAAGAACAAACACCACGTTTTTTCACAATTGAGATTAAATAGATTTTATCAAGGGAAGTTCCATCAGGATTCCGAGTACATTTCATCATCATCATCATATCAGCCGTAGGACGTCCACTGCTGGACAAAGGCCTCCCTCATTGATCTCCAGGAACTGTGGTTGGAAGCGGCCTGCATCCAACGCCGACCCGCGGTTCTTACCAAGTCATCTGCCCATCTTGTGGGTGGACGTCCTACGCTGCGATTGCCGGTCCGTGGCCTGCACTCGAGAACCTTTCGGCCCCATCGGCCATCTGTTCTGCGCGCTATATGGCCTGCCCATTGCCACTTCAACGTGCTAATCCGTCGGGCTATGTCGGTGACTTGAGTTCTCCTACGTATCTCCTCATTTCTGATTCGATCCCGTTGAGAAACCCCGAGCATAGCCCTCTCCATAGCTCGTTGAGCGACTCTGAGCTCATTCATAAGGCCAATAGTGAAGGACCACGTCTCGGTTCCATATGTCATCACTGGTAACACACACTGATTGAAGACTTTCGTCTTAAGGCACTGAGGTATGTTGGACGAAAAGACGTTGCGAAGTTTCCAAAACGCTGCCCATCCGAGTTGGATTCGACGATTGACCTCTTTCTCGAAGTTGGACCTACCTAATTGGACTGTTTGTCCTAGGTATACATACGCGTCGACAACTTCAAGAGCCGAGTTCTCAACCATAACTGGGGCAGGGACGACATGGACATTCGACATGATTTTCATCTTGTCCATGTTCATTTTAAGTCCTACCCGTTGGGAGACTTTTGAAGACGAACCGGCGTATCTGTATCTTCTACCTATGTATATCTAGATATATGTTTGACGTACCGACATATATAAAATTATAAATCATTCAAAGTGTCCTAAGTACGCTGACGCTTTTAGTAATATTTTCTAAAATGTCGGTTACGTCACTTAGTTAGAACAGCGTCGATTTGTTGACCATCAACCATCCCACTGCTATGCACCAGTGAGGATGTAGCGGTGGGGATTTCGAGAATAATCCTGACTCTAACTAAGGTCCATGGAGCGTGCCATGCTTAGCATCAGATTGTTAGATCGAGTTCCAAACGTCGAGATCCGTACACGAACGAAGGTTCATGACGTTGGGATTCGAGTTATGGAGCTGAAATGGTCTTGGGCGGGACACTTGTCTAGACGTGGTGATGACAGATGGAGCAGGACAGTGACTAAATGGTGGTCGAGGAGCGGGTATAGAAGGGTAGAACGACCAGCAGCGAGATGGGTGGACGACATCGTAAACGTCGCGGGCCGTCAGTGGGTGAGACTAGCGCAGGATCGTGGTGGATGGTACAAACTTGGGTAGGCCTATACCCAACAATGGGTGAAGTTAGGCTGTGGATGATGATGATGAACTAACTTTTAGGAAACAGAGACGTATCCAACAATGAACCAAAAGTTTACTCTTACTGTATTTTTTAATGTATTTTTGTGCATTTTAATTTCTATTATAATTCTTCTAATTTAATACGTGCCGAATATTTTTCAACACCGTCTATTCTGCTGGTACTAATTCTGATAGAAAAGAAACAGTACGATTTCTCAGAGTATAGATTACAAGACGACCTCCGTGGCGCTGTGGGCAAATACCCAGCTGAGACACAGGAGGTTGCAGGTTCTATTCCCGCCGCGAAACAAATATTTGCACGATCTACAGATATTTGTTCTGGGTCTAGATATATATCTATATATTACTAGTAGTTCGCCCCGAACTGAAATCTCGCGAATCTTCCAAGAAACAAAAAAAAAATATTCTTAGGGCGACGTGCGCAAAAATGCCTAAACGTATTTAGTGGCTAAATATGTTTTTAAGAGTTGTCAAATCATACAAATACGTGTAATTTAAACATGTTTAGTCGCTAAATACGTTAAGGGATCGTAGTGCAAACCAGTGTTCTTTGTCTTTTTAATAGTGCCACGAAATCACAAACCAAATAACTTACCCTACAGTTTAAATCAAAGTACAAGTAATGGGAGTTCATGTTATTTGGTTAATTGGATTAGGTAGGTAGTGTTGGCACAATCTTGGTATGACTGAGCTTAAAATGTTGACGGGTTGTTGAGATATTGGGGTTTAAGAGGGGTAAACGAAAATCAAAATGAGACTGTTAGGTTAAATGGGACGTCTAATGAAAGGTCTTCATTTTGACCCCGTTTTTATTTTAAGTTAATTTAGTTTTCTGTAGGTTTTGAGTTATTAGCCATAATAAAAACGGAACTTTGACGAAATTCACAGGGTACAATCCTAGAGCTAAAATTCATGTAGCTTTAGAGACACAAATATAGGTAACATTCAGAAATTTAGAATTACTGTAGAATAATTTCTACCTCTAAAAAAATAGCTAATTACATGAACTCCCGTAACTTCTAATTTTAATGAAACTGTAGGTCAGGTAAGGTGGATTGTGGATACATTTTGTGGCACTATTTTATTAGTCAAAGATTATGCATAATAATTTAATTTGGTATGTGGGAGGCTTGCGAGATCTCAGCTCATGGTGAACCGCTAGTTTATTTAGTGCGACCTCTGAAAGATACAATCAATACATTTTACAATAGATTTATCTATTAATGACGAATATAATACTCACCAGAATCCACAGACACTCCATATTTTTTTAGTTATACCCTTACTTGCTTGTACAAAACACATTTTATTAAATATTTTTTTGTCAACCTATATTGTCCCACTGCTGGGCAAAGGTCTCCCCCAAGTCCATATATCTCTGTCCTGTGCAAAATTCCACCACTCCTGCTCGAAGGCAACAAGATCATCTCGCCAACGCTTTCTTGGCCGACCCCGACCGCGTCTTCCGTCAGGGCTGCAGGTTGTGCCTTAATTAGCCCACCTATCGGGGTGCATTCTACTAATGTGTCCCACCCAATCCCATTTGAGCCTAGCTGTATTTTCTCCAAGATCGGCAATGCCTGTCAACGAACGCAGCGTGGTGTTTCTCACTGGATCAATCCGTTTGAATCCGAGAACGCTGCGTTCCATTGCCCTCTGGCAAATCTTGAGTTTAGACTTCTGTGACTCGGTCAGCGACCATGTCTGCGCACCGTAGGTTAGGACGGGCAGGATACACATGTCGATGAGCTGGCGCTTAAGTGTAAGAGGAAGCTCACCCTTCATGTGCTCCTTCATGGACCAGTAGCTTTTCCAGGCGTTTTTGATGCGACGATCGATCTCTATTAAATAATTTAATAGTTTAAAAATAAATAAATGGATAAACACATAATTATACACCAGGATTCGTATACAATCTTCCTAAATTGTATTCAGTATTTAACTATCATTGTAGTATCAATTGACTAACAATTCACTAATTATCTATCATTGTAACTATTGTACCACATATGTATATTATTTGTCATTTAATGTGAGAAGAAACTGACTTCTGACATACAGCTCACGCTAGTTCAGGAGCCAGGCCTTCAACCAGAATTGTTAAAATTGGTATCATCATCTCAGCCCGTTTGCACCTACTGTTAAATATAGGCCTCCTCTTTATTACGCCATTCTTTCCGGTCCCTTGCGAGTCTCATCCATTGACACCCAGCTACGCTTTTAATATCATTCGACCATCAGGCGGGTGGTCTGCCTCTTGGTATACGAGCATCCCTTGGCCACCACTCTGTAATCGCCTTCGTCCAACGCCCGTCATCCCTCCTAGCCAAGTGTCCAGCCCATCTCCACTTCAGCCCTGCGATCCTCATACCCACGTCCACAACCTTTGTGCGACGTCGGATTTCTACATTGGGTATGTGGTCCAAGAGTGATATACCGAGCATGGCACGCTCCATTGCCAGTTGAGCTACTCTAATCTTATGCATGTATTCCTTTGTGAGCGGCCATGTCTTGGAACCGTAAGTAAGAATGGGCAGGACACATTGGTTGACACAGGACACCCTGGTCTTCAGGCGTTGAGGGATTTTAAAAATTGGTATAATACAAATTAAACATTTTGATTTTTGGTTTTAATTTTGAATGAGATAATTTCGCCTACTGTTTCAATTCCCCTACAATTCTTTTAACAATCGTATCACGCGCTCGATAGCTGGCGATGCCCGCCATGAGTGTTGCTACGTGCCGTCGGCCGATGAATATTTTTCAACGCCTTTTGTTTTTTGACGCTCCAATATATTGAACTGATGACGGCCTTTATCCATTTTGAATGGGACTTACAGCTTACGGGTCCAATTTCATGCTGGTTGTACAGCATATATCTCTATAAGTAACTTAAATTTTACACAGTTATTTTTACACCGTTATTGTGAACTTACGGACCAAACAGACTAGTCCACTATTTGTACTAAAGCGGAACATTTATGATGATTTGTGAGTGATTTAGTAACCCGATATTTCAACGCAGTTGCATGTCATGATCACTGGTAAACTAATAGAGTTTGCCCGTCCTATTTTCAGTACAAATAGTGTTTATTTAATCCTGATAGTTTCAAAGGTAAGACTAGTTACACGTCTGAGAACATGAATGAAAATTCTCTACAAGTTAGATAACACAGACACATCATCTCATTAGGTACAAGAAACCGATACCCATTACGTAAGCGAGTTGCTGTCGCACACCTCTCGTTCGGCCAGGGCGTCCCTTTCACACGTACTTACGTGTAATCTCCAATCCAAATTGGGCAAAACGGCGTTGTATGTATGTTTGTGTGTCCGAGGATAACTTTCGAAGCGTTTATCTGAGCATCGTGAAATTTGGTATATAGGTAGGTAGTGATAACACAATTTTCGTTCATGAATAAATGAGCTAAAAATATGGGGGGGGCCCCCCCCCCATATTTTTAGCTTTTTTTGTTCTTGAGATATGGGGGTTCAAGAGGAATAAAAAAAAACAAATAGAACTATTCGGTCAAGTGGCCCGTCTAATAAAAGGTCCTTGTGAGTACATTTGAATCCCGTTTTTATTGTTAGTTTAAACCTTGTAGTTTTTAAGTTATTAGCGAGCCATCCTTACGTGTGTAAGGGATGGCGTCACCCGGCGACAGCAATAGGCGATAGCGGCAGCAACCTGCTTACGTAGTAAGGCGAGATGAGTACCTCATATAGCACAACAACACAGGTTGCACGTTCTATTCCCCCGGTTGATATGTTAGCACGATTAACCTTTAGCAGAGCTTTACACTTGCGGAGTATATCCTGAGAATAAGCCGTTAAAAATACCGTTTGCACACATTAACAGATTTAAAATCATGAAATTGCATACACTGGTGGTAGAGCTTTTGTGAACGGGCTCGAGGAAGTGGGCACCACCGCCTTACCTTTATCTGCCGGCACATAGCAGTACTTGTGCTGCTGTGTTCCGGTTGGTGGTAATGGTATGGTGCTGTAATTACTGAAACATAGGCATAACAGCTAAGTCCTATAGTATGGCAACGTATCCACATAGAAATCAAGACAAAATAATAGCTTGTTTTGAATTCAATGTGGATATCCATGGGCTGCAGTAGCCACTTAACATCTGGTGGACTGCATGCTCGTTTGCCATATAAGTAGTATAAAAAAAACTTTATTACAACCTATAATTAGCTATAAATGTATTATAAGAACTTGTAATATTATTGATGTAGATGCTAAAACAGCATTTTTTAAAATAACATTTTTTTCGCGTATTGTAGCACCGTCATCGTTTGTGACGTTTTGGACTTATACGTTTGATATATGCTGACAAGTGAATAAAAAAATATGTTATTATTAGCTGTTGCCCGCGATTTGGTTCGCGTTACAATACTAATTGTGTAGACAACCTAGAATTAAAGTTAAACTCGCTGTTGCAACTTGACTCGACACCCCATTTTTATCCCATGGGACCAGATTTAGGAGATAAAAAGTAGCTTATGTAGTAATCCAGATTATAATTTATGGGCATACTAAATACTTTATTTCTAGGTAATATCCAAAATATTATCAAACAGATTAACAATAAAAACTTCAATTAAATCAAATAACTATAAAAAATTTTTAAATAAACCTATAAATAAAAACGGCATTTAAGTCTCCATCTGCAGGTAAGGTGCCCAAAAAACTGGCGACATTACCTCTTGAAATCGCTAGGCTGACCGTTGGCAGAGGTAAGTTCCAGCTCTTTGGTCACCTGTAGCGTCTATGGGCATACTAAATTTCATCGAAATCAGTTCAGCCGTTACGACGTGTTTAAGTAACAAACAAATAAATAAACAAACAAATAAACATCCAAACATTTATATACTCTACATTCTTATGAGCTAGGCTAAGTGGCTAGGCATAGATAAATAATAACTACGTACTACAAATAATCGATAGGTACATGCATTTTGCAGAAAACATTTAAATTTATTTATATTATTATCTGTCGTTTTCCTCACTATGCGTAGCCTGTATCGTGAAAATTAAAGCCCGGAAAGTCGGAAAAGATATCCTAAAAATACTCTTGGTCTACTGACAGATTCACATGTCCTTCAGAGGTAAGTCACAGGTGACAGTTATTATTAATAATTAATTTGTGAAATACGCAATAATACTTACAAATAATAAATTCAATCGGATCTAGCTTTGGTGCCACTCCCCCCCCCCCCCCCCCCCCCCCCGCACAAAGCTCACATAGTCGTGGTCAAGTCACAAGAAGTTATAATTTAATTTTTATAATCATAGATACAAGTAAAAGTAGGTATTTTATTAATGTACTTAGAAATACCTATATTTAATTAACAAAATCAATTTTCTTAAATCAAAATATTGAATTAAAATAATTAAATATTGAATGTACTTATATAAAATCTATATTGTGACAAAAAATATATGAAAACATTATGCTTAACAATTTTAATTAGTGGTCCAACTAAGTACTGGACCCAGCTCAGGGCGGGGGGCGGGGGGGGGGGGGGGTCGTGACCCCCATGACCCTCCCCCTGGATCCGCCCTTGACTGAGGGCAACACGAAATAATCCGTGTAATGAAAATATAATAATTTCCATATTTCAAAAGCCTTTTAAATTATAATACATTTTACTTGCCTTAATTTAAAGTCTGAATTTACATGTTTGTATTGCATAAATATTTTTTGTTTACATACATAATCAAATAAATTGTAGCCTTTTCATCTTTGTTTAAAGACTGGCTGACTAGGCCCCACTTCGCATGGATTTATATCACAAAAAAATGGGCACTCAATAATTTTTATTGACTCAATATAATATTTGTTGATTTCTCTATAAGTAACTTAAATTTTACACAGTTATTTTTAAACAGTTATTGTGAACTTACGGACCAAACAGACTAGTCCACTATTTGTACTAAAGCGGAACATTTATGATGATTTGTGAATGATTTAGTAACCCGATATTTCAACGCATTAGCATGCCATGATCACTGGTAAACTGATAGAGTTTGCCCGTCCTATTTTCAGTACATAGTTTCAAACGTAAGACTAGTTACACGTCTGAGAACATGAATGAAAATTCTTTACAAGTTAGATAACACAGACACATCATCTCATTAGGTACAAGAAACCGATACCCATTACGTAAACGAGTTGCTGTCGCACACCTCTCGTTCGGCCAGGGCGTCCCTTTCACACGTACTTACGTGTAATCTCCAATCCAAATTGGGCAAAACGGCGTTGAATGTATGTTTGTTTGTCCGAGGATAACTTTCGAAGCGTTTATGTGAGCATCGTGAAATTTGGTATATAGGTAGATAGTGATGACACAATTTTGTTGTAACTAAATGAGCAAAAAATTGGGGGGGGGGGGGGGGGGGGTTTGTTGAGATATTGGGGTTCAAGAAGAATAAAAAAAACAAAATGAAACTATCTGGTCAAATAACAATTATAATAAAAGGTTTTTGTCAGTACATTTCGACCCCGTTTTTATTTTTAGTTTAAACCTTGTAGTTGTTAAGTTATTAGCCATAATAAAAAACTGAACTTTGACACAATTCACAAGGTACACCAGTGAGCTCACCGTGCTGAAATTTGGTATACATGTAGCTTTAGTGACACAAATACAGGAAAAAGCCTGAACTATAGTTTAATGCAATTATAGCCCAAAAAGAGTAACCATTTAACATGAACTCCCGTTACCTATAATTATCATTCTACTTATAGGTAACGGGAGTTCATGTTAAATTGTTAAACTGTAGGTCAAGATTATGATTATCCTTTGTGTGGCATTCTTTTGATAGTCAAAGATTGCAAATAACAGTTCGGGGCGAACCACTAGTGTAGATAGTTGCAACTTAGCTAGAGTTGAGATACGGTCGACTGCTCAGTACTTTTAAAATCGAATAGATTAGAAAACGCTTTATTGTATGCCACACTCAAATTAAGAAATCATATTTATAACATATAACTAAATACGCGATAGTACAATGGGCGGTCTTATCGCTAAAAGCGATCTCAACAAGACAACCTTTGAATGAACTGGATTTTACGAGAACGTTAAAGGTATAAAGTTAAACTTATACCATATTTTTAATTTAGACGGATAAGACACTTTCGAATACAGCGATATTGCAAGCAGCATTACTGTGTTTCGATTTGAAGAGTATGTTTGCCGGTGAAATAACAGGCACATGAGGCTGTACACCTGAATGCATCAAGTTGATGAACGCAGTGCATCGTAGGGTGTGTGACCTATGACGTAATACTTTGGTAATAAACGGTGGTTTGACCGGGTTCCGTAAAGGCTACAGTACCATAGACCACATACATACGCTGCGGCAAGTCATACAGAAGACCGAAGAGTATAACTTGCCGCTATGTCTCGCGTTTGTGGACTATATGAAAGCCTTCGATTCGATCGAAACATGGGCAGTGCTTGAGTCTCTCCAACGATGCCGTATTGACTATCGGTACATCGAAGTGTTGAAGTGTTTGTATAAAAACGCCACTATGTCAGTCCGAGTACATGAACAGAGCTCGAAGGCGATTCCCTTAAAAAGAGGCGTAAGACAGGGAGATGTCATTTCTCCGAAACTGTTTACGACCGCATTGGAAGATGCCTTCAAGCTTCTGGAATGGAAAGGACTGGGCATCAATATTAACGGCGAATACATCACTCACCTTCGGTTTGCCGACGATATTGTGGTCATGGCAAAGTCGATGGAAGACCTCAGCATGATGCTCAAAGGCCTCAATCGAGTCTCCCAACGGGTAGGACTTAAAATGAACATGGACAAGACGAAAATCATGTCGAATGTCCATGTCGTCCCTGCCCCAGTTATGGTTGAGAACTCGGCTCTTGAAGTTGTCGACGCGTATGTATACCTAGGACAAACAGTCCAATTAGGTAGGTCCAACTTCGAGAAAGAGGTCAATCGTCGAATCCAACTCGGATGGGCAGCATTTGGGAAACTTCGCAACGCCTTTTCGTCCAACATACCTCAGTGCCTTAAGACGAAAGTCTACAATCAGTGTGTGTTACCAGTGATGACATATGGAACCGAGACGTGGTCCTTCACTATTGGCCTTATGAATAAGCTCAGAGTCGCTCAACGAGCTATGGAGAGGGCTATGCTCGGGGTTTTTCTACGGGATCGAATCAGAAATGAGGAGATACGTAGGAGAACTCAAGTCACTGACATAGCCCGACGGATTAGCACGTTGAAGTGGCAATGGGCAGGCCATATAGCGCGCAGAACAGATGGCCGATGGGGCCGAAAGGTTCTCGAGTGGAGGCCACGGACCGGCAAGCGCAGCGTAGGACGTCCACCCACAAGATGGGCAGACGACTTGGTAAGAACCGCAGGTCGGCGTTGGATGCAGGCCGCTTCCAACCGCAGTTCCTGGAGATCAATGAGGGAGGCCTTTGTCCAGCAGTGGACGTCCTACGGCTGATATGATGATGATGATATGATGAAACGGTGGTTACCACTTAACATTAGGTGGGCCGTAAGTAGGGTATGCAATCTTGATCCCGCGGGATCCCGATCTCGCGAGATCTCGTGTAATTTTTCGGGATCAATCCCGACGCATCATATGACGAGATCCCGTTCGAGATTGACGGGATTGGGCGGCAGTGGTCAGCGACGCTACACACGTCCACTCGGGGCAAAAGCGGCGCGCTGACTGACGGCCACGAGCGGCAGGAACGCCAAACAGCGTTAGAAAACTATTCCGACTATTTCCGAATATTAGCGACAGGTGACGATAATTATTTAGTGGGTAGGATTAAAGAATAAAGATTTTTATTTTCTTTCGAGTAATATGTTATTTTAGTTAACCTCACTATCACAAACAAGCAGTTATTAGCTTTTTCAGTCATCCGAATTTAACATTTTTTTTAAACTAGACGGGATCCCAATAATTCCGGGATCCCGCGGGATTGATATTTCTAATCCCGCGGGATATCGAATTTGCAATCTCGAGTCGGGATTGCATTCCCTAGCCGTAAGCTTGTCCTATATCCAAATTATAAAATAAATAATAATTGTGTGTTTTAGTGAATATTTATTAGACTCAGAACTCATGAAGGTTCCCAAATTGAACGGAAAAATTGCCGGTCGTAACACCGATAAAACAATACATGATGAAAATCCCGTATTTATAATACTACTAGCTAACCAATCCGCAGCTTCGCACGCGTAGTTTTTTCAATAAAAACATTACCCTCCTTCTGCGCAGTTGGGTATAAAGTAGCCTATTCCACCCGGGGATAGTGTAGCTTCCCAACAATGAAAAAATTTTTAAATAGGTCTAGTAGTTTCGGAGCCTAATCAATACAAACAAACAAACAAATCTTTCCTCTTTATAATATTATTAGTATAAGTGAACTATAAGTGAAGTGATATCTATCACAACATTGAAACCACTGTTTTGACATCTTGCTAACCTACAGAGAGAGGGACAATATGACCTTGAAACGGCATCAACCTAACTAAAAACCTATCCTAGATCGAACAAACAATGTGTTTGAGTATCTGTTTGAGGTTTGTACAGGGTCAAGCGCTTGACCGCCTGATGGTAAGTGAAGGTGTGATCGAAGATGGAACATGCTTGCCTATAAATAACCTATTCACTCTGGACTTGAAGACTCAAAGATTGTACTGGTTTAGAAAAACATAGGCCGGAAGTGAGTTCCACTCCTTACTGTGCTAACAAGAAAAGTTGAAGCTAATCATTTAGTACGGCAAGGTGGTATGCCGATCAGGTATGGGTGGTACTTCTCGGTTTGTCTGCTTGTCCGGTGGTGGAAGGCGGAAGCAAGGATAAGGTCATGAAGATCTTGCGCACATTCACCAAAATGAATCTTGTAAAAAACTAAAAATCTGGCTACTTGGCGTCTGTGCTCTGGACTTTGTAAATCAGCTTCTACTAGAAAGTCATCACCAATGAGTCTAGCAGCACGTCGCTCAATCGAATCAATGGCTTCAAGTTGATTTTTGTCGAGCCATCCCAGAGATGGCAGCAGTACTCCATACATGAGCGGTCTTGTGCTTTGTAGAGACTGAGCAGCTGTCCCGGTGAGAAGTACCGCCGAACCTTAGCTAGGATGTCCAGCTTCATAGCAGCAATTTTGGCCCTAGATTCAATGTGCGAGTCAAAGTTCAGGTTGGATGTGAGTTCAACGCCCAACAAGCTCAGACTTCGAGTGGGATGTCACAAATGGTGGGAATCGGATGAAAGGGTCTCCCTTTCATCCCATTTTGCGGAAAACACACACGCCTGAGTTTTAGTGGCGTTGAAACTGACAAGATTTGCGTCACCCCAGTCAGACACAAACTTCAGGTTCAAACTTTCCACCATATCCGTACATAGATTGCGGATTTCGTCAACACTTGCATGTGGGCTAGAGAAATACCTTTCAACAACTGTACCTACTGTCATCCGCATACCCATAGATACCGGGTTTCAACAGATCGTTGATAGGAGAAATATAGTTGCTGAAAGGATAGCGCTTTGATGTACCCCGGCATTGACAGCCAATAGATCAGACGAGGATCCACCAATGACTACTCGAATTGATCGTTACCTCAAAAAATTAGTTATCCTAATTAGCAGGTTGGACGGCAATCCATACGAGGAAAGCTTGTTAATGAGACCGTTGTGCCGAACTTGAAATGTCGAGCGAAACTGCAAGAGCCTTCCCGTGCCTTTCGATGGCTTCACTCCTGATGTGAGTAGCAGACACTAGAAGGTCTCCAGTGGATCATTTACGATGAAAGCCGTTATTTCACACTGTCTAAACACATTTGTCTAAACTGTAACATACCTATACTTGTGACGCAAAATAAACGTTTTTTGTTCAATTTTTTTTGTTTTTTTGCAATAACATCAAAACACATATTCACTCAAAAGTTCGATCTCTAGATTACCAAACGATATAACAAATTAAAATAACGAGACTTTCAACAATGTGTGATAAAGACACACCAGCAATAATGTTACTCGTAATGATTAAATAGATAAACCAATATTAATTAAGATTTAAAATAAATCTTGTAAGATTATTATTACGACAAAACCACATACATGCAAGGATTAATACAATAATGTACTCGTAAAAGACTTATAAACGAATGAGAGTCGCAAGGGACCGCAAAGAAAGACGTAATATAAAAGAGGCATAGATGATTCATATAAGAGCTAAAGAAAAAACGTATTACCAAATTGCCCCTTGTTTCTATCTGTGTAATACGGAGCCAAGTTAAATGCATCGGACAAAGTTGAATCCATTTTAAAGTTAGTTCCGGCGGGGCTTTTAGCGCAATAAATGCCTTCCTTCCTCCACTTTCTTAAAAGTTTCCTTTAAAACAAAAAGATTTGTTTCTTATCCTAGAACAAACGGCCATTTCTTAAGACCTTTGTAGAGTTAGCGGATGTCTTAGCGGAAACCGTGCTTTGTCAGCGGTAGTTGTTCCGCCTTATAATTTCCTTTCTCTTTCTTCGAAGTTATTTAATATTTCTCTCATAGAAAATTTTCGGTGATTGTGATTTGTGATTTAATTTAATCATTGATAAAAATACGGGATTTATCACGTACCGTTTTGTCGGTGTTTCAACCGACAATGATTTTTCTCTCATATTTTACGACCGTCAATCGTTATTGTGCGTTTAAGATTATCCGTTTTACATAATCGAGGGTATGAAGCTTTAGAATCATAAAGTAAGAAGCTGTCAAGAAAACAGAGTAGGAAGTCACTGTTAGTGAAACTAAACAGGTCATTGTTCGTTACTTTAACTTTTCCCTACCTATACATACGGCACAACAACGGCTATTGCTGTACAAAGCGCAAATTCGGCCGCACGTAGAATACTGTTCCCATCTTTGGCACGGAGCTCCAAAGTACCAATTGCTTCGTTTTGACTCCCTTCAGAGAAGAGCCATTAGAATCATCGGTGATCCCAAACTCGCCGACAGGCTGGAACCGCTGAGTCAACGCCGTGACATCGGATCGCTCAGTGTATTCTACCGCCTGTATAATGGGGAATGTTCTGAGGAGCTATTTGATCTCATCCCGTCATCGAGATTTTACCACCGCACTTCTCGACAACGTAATAAAGCTCATCCACATATAATCGACAATTGGGTATCGCGCACCACACACTTCACGTGAACTTTTCTACCACATACTTGCAAGATGTGGAATGAGCTACCATCTGAGGTTTTCCCATTAAACTACGACATGGCACGCTTCAAGAGAAATGTAAAGAGGTTTCTACAGTGTAGGGAACGCATCGACAATACCCCGGGTGTTGCCGGTGTCAATAGGCGACGGTGGCCGCTTACCATCAGGTGGGCCGTAAGCCTGTTTCCCCACAAATTACATAAAAAAAACATACATACATACTGGTGGGTAGTTTATATACAGACACTTGATATACCTTTAAATCATATTATTATTATAAATGCGAAAGTCAGTTTATTTTTTTCGTAAGTTTTCACGTCTTCACGGCTGAACCAATTTCGATGTTGGTGATAAGTGTTATGTTATGGACGACATTAAATTAAAACACGGGAAGGACTAATAGCTAATATTGTTGTGAAATAGGTTTTTTCAAATTCACCACTATAAAAAATTTTAAATTTTAAACAAACGAAATATTATCATTATCATCCGATGCCTGACTTACCCAATGCTGGGTATAGGCGTCCCCAAGTGTGTGCCATCCGCCACGATCCTGCGCTAATCTCACCCATTGATGGCCTGTGATCTTTAACGATGTCTTTATCAAGTCATAAAAATATCAGATGATCGGTCAAAAACTACAAGAATGCAAGAAGTAGAATTTTAATTTCTCCTTTGCCGCTGGATGTGACTACAACCTCCATATCTGTCCAGAGCCGATTTCCCCAGAACTATTTGCAGCGATTCGTATCGGAACGAGGAAATTTTCCGATTTCTTTGTTAATCCCAGCTTTAACCCTTTGTTTTATCTTCGCAATAAGTAGTTTTCTATTTGCCTTTGTTGTGTATTTCGCCATTGCAAAGTTGCTTTGAGATAATGTGCAGTCATTGGGTTTCGTTACTTGTAAACTGTTTTCGTTAATTTATTGACCGAGCGAGCGAAGCGTCTTAGTTTCGGAATTGGCCAAAAAATGCTTTTGTCCGGCTGTATGTCTGTTTTTAGCTATAGGTCGCATTTTTCAACCAATTTGACGATAATTGGCGCACAAATTCCTTGATTTATTAATTTTTTTTAATCGATCGTGCTTGATGATTGGGGGGAAAAGGGTAGAAGTTTGTTGTAGCGTTATTTATTGACGGATTTCAATCAAATTTTAAAGACACACGAAGGATTTCATTCTACACAAGATATTGTGAAAAAAAATTCAAAAGGGGAAGTGAAGGGGGAAAAGTGGGAGAGTTTGCTGTTACGTTACAATATATAGATGGATTTCTATTTTTGAAATGTTTTCGGAATATGTATATCTATTTACACCAATCAGACTACGCAGTCCTCTCCGCCTTCACGAGAAGAACCCGTATACACCAGATTAGACCTCCTAAGGGAACGCGAGTAATCACTAAAACTTATACCAATATTTTCCTAAAATGTCTACTTGTAAGCCTATTGGAAAATTCAAGCCCCTGAAATTCGATTTAAAAAGGACTTTCTTTGTTAATTTTTGTTGCACAAATTAGGTACTTTTTGGTCTTGGGACGCGAGGTCTACTGTTCTCACAGAACTACTAGTTTTAATAAGAGTGTTAAGATCAATATCACCGTATTCAGAAGTGGACGCCCTATGGTTCTGTGGCACTACAGCTGACTATATTGATGATAAACCCCGGAGCCCGATGTCGCTCAGCCTCTCAACAGCTGATTTTATTACAACAGCTCAATTTTGCAATATAAATAAACATTTTCTTTTGTTTTGCAATTAAATTAAAGTAGGTTTTTTCATTTGTTTTAGTAATAATACTGTTAATATATTGTGTAAGGAACCATTGAAAAGAATAAACAGCCCTGTTCATTGCCTGATTCTTTCCTGGCGTGGTCGCGGAGAAATAAGCGTTAAAATTAACGTTTTAAATACAAAGGTTGTCTGGAAGAGATCGCTTTCAGCGATAAGACCGCCCATTGTACTTATGATTTAAAAGTTTATTTTCTTTTACGTGTTCCTATTTAATGGTGAGCAATAAAGAAATTATCTAATCTAATCTAATCTTTCCTCGGCCTGCCCCGGCTTCGATGCACATCTGCAGGCACCCATTGTGTGACGACTGTTGCACATTTGTCTGTGACAATACGACTGACGTGACCTGTCCAGTCCTACTTCAGCCTGGCAGTCTTGTCGCCAGGCGTGACGACCTCGATGCTTTCCAAGATGGCTGGTGGGACGTGGCGAGTGATCGTGAGATGTGGATGAACAAGGGGGAGACCTTTGCCCCGTAGTGGGAAAATATACGTTAAAAAAATTTAATCATGTGATTTTAACAAATAAATGAATATTGGCTTGATATGATGTTATGAACAATCACACATTCTTATTTATTGTCAATTTGTATTGAGTCTCAACTGAGACATTTTTTGCAGAAAAATACGTATTCAGCCGTAAAATTCTAAATCTATTAATCCAACTCTTGGACTTCCTGTACCGGATATTAAAACAAAAATTGCTCGGACCGGTACCGAAGAACCGGTAAAAAAGGACATCGAAATACCTTTTATGCAACTTTAATCCTAACGTCCATCTCCCATCAACTTAACCAGAAAACGTTCAACTTACACCGTTTCCTTAGCAAATATATTAAATGGAACGGACTTTCTTTCCATTTACATAAACCGGAAGAAATCTCTCGACGTTTAAACCCCAATCAACTTCTGTAAGAGCTTTTTTACAGCTAAATGAAAAACTCAATTATTTCTGTACGTCCGTCTGTCAATCTGCAATGTCTTTTTAGAAGAGTCGGTGTCTACTTCTTTGAACTTAGAAAGCTGAGTCAGGGTCTGATTTAGCCAATTATGTCACGGAGCGAAAATAGTTGACACCTTCTGAAATGTAGACAGATAGATAGATAGATATACTCTTTATTGCACACCAAACAAATTTAAACATACAAAGAAATACACAAAATAAAGGCAAGTACAATGGGCGATCTTATCGCTAAAAGCGATCTCTTCCCGACAACGTTTGGAAATGTACGTACTCGTACCTATTTGTTTCTGTTCTTATATTGTTAATCTCTTGCCCTCTGATTGTTGTAAGGACTTTGTAATTATGTCCATTCTGTGTTTTTGTGAGTGTCTAATTAATTTTTTCTATTCTATATTGTCCTAAGTAGGAGCAATGTAGTAATCTTTGTTAACAGTAAAAAATAATCAATCAATATTGCTGCTATTGTTTACTAGTAATCAAAATTAGTGTCAAAAAAAGTTAGCCGTCACGGAACGTCCGGCAGACGTGAAACATTTCAATTGATGATTATTGAAGAATGTATAAATAAAGAAAACCGTTTATTATCTTATCTTATCATACGCAATATAGATACGCATAACGTCACGCAATGACGGCATTAGGCATGGGCGTTTTTCAACGGACTAGTCGAATCAACCGTTGATTAACATTCGACGCTTCAACGGTCTATCGTTTATTTTTAGACTTGTTGAATTCGTAGACGGTTGAATAAAATGTTGAGACGTTTGTTTCAACTAGAGCGGGACGGCTCGACGCGTAAACATAGTCGTATAATACGGGAACGGTAGATAGCTGGCTCGACGCGACGATAAAATAAATTTGAATTTTAAAGTTACGTAGGTAGCGTTCATATTTGAATAAATAGTTATAGTGAGTTAAGCATTTATTAAAATTATCCTGTCGATTAAAGAAAAAGGATAGTAATTACTTAACGAATAGACTATAGGTCACGTTATGAACTAGTCGAAAAATTCAACTACTTGATCGACTAGTCGACGATCGACGATAAACGGTTTCGTTTCGTTTATGAAAAAATCGCAGACGATCCATCTCTAGACGGCATACGATTTGGTCTTACCCCAAACCGCGCGAATAGATATTTCACATAAAAGTATTACGATGTTATGTTTAATTGGCCTACTTATGGCGCCTATCAATGTCGCTTATCATTTTGCAAGATTTTTAAGCTTTCTGCAATTCGGTGGACAATTTACATTTTACTAGCTTAACTGTAAAAATTACGATAATAACTCAAAATACTGGTAAGTTATTGTAGGTCACTAACTCATACAGCTAAGCGCTTTATTTTAAAGGCTTTCTTGGGGAAATGTAATACTGAGTCCTGTTGATTACTGTTCTCACTAGATCTCACTGGCTCTAGACTCAATTAAGAGAAGAGCCAAGAAGCTCATTTGCAATGACGAGTTATCAGATGCAAGGTTTCACAGCGTCGAGCATCGTCGAAAGGTTTGACCTTTCGACGATGCTCGAAGCTGTGGAGCCTTGCCTCTCGGTTTTTTATCAGATACATTTCGGAGAGTGTGCTGCGAAGCTTTTGAACCTGATCTCACCATCCTCATTCTATCATCGGACAACCAGACGCTCCAAAGTCAAAGTCAAAATATTTTATTTACTAAAATCACAAGAATCACTTTGAAACGACAATTTTACTGCCTGTTCCTTCGCGACCAAATTTCGCGATTCGTCAACGGAAGCTACCATATAAGTTTTCGACCCAAAACCTAAATGGTACTTTTGGTTGACCTAGAATTGTCAATTTTGTTTAAAAGCAAGGTCTTTGCAGCACAAGCGAAGGTAATATTCCGAAAAATAAAAAAGTTGAAAAAAATTTTGGTACTTACAAATTTTCGCTACAATCTAATTTTGCCCATATATTTTTATCGCGTTGACTCAGGACCTTGATTTTTATACACCTAATAGGGACTATAGACCTCAATATCTACTATACATTTCAACTTGTTACGTCCACCTGTTCCTGAGAAAATTGGTGGTGACATACGGACAGACGGACAATAGAGTGATCTTATAAGGGTTCCTAATTTACCATTTGAGGTACGGAACCCTAAAAAGGTATATATATCCGTTTTATTCAGTAATAACATTGCAATTTATTGTCATTTCCCCAAGGTGCATCTTAACAAGACAACTACCCTTGTAACAAGGATCTTGAAAGCAAGTCATCCGTATTTTCCTGGTCGCATTTTTCTTGTGATTAAATTAGCCAGGAAATGCAAGACAGTAAAGTTATCCCATGGGACACGCTACAAGACTAAACATAAGGACGCCGTCTACTAAAACTATACAATACTGTACAAAATAAGGTATATTCTCAAAATCCCCACTGATACGTCCCCACCGCTCATTAGAGCCCTCGTAACCGATCATCATCATCATCATCATCATCATCAGCTGGTAGACGTCCACTGCTGAACATAGGCTTCCCCCTTAGATCGCCACAACGAGCGGTTGGTAGCCGTTTGCACCCAACGGCTCCCCGCGATTCTTACTAGATCGTCGGTCCACCTTGTGGGGGGCCAGCCTACACTGCGTCTTCCAGTCCGTGGTTTCCACTCGAGAACCTTTCTTCCACAACGATTATCGGTTAAACGAGCGATGTGGACTGCCCATTGCCACTTCAACTTGCTAATTTTGAGAGCTATGTCGGCAACTTTAGTTCTTCTGCGGATTTCCTCATTGCTCAAAGTCTTCAACCAGTGTGTGTTGCCAGTGATGACCTATGGCACTGAAACGTGGTCCTTTACTCATGGCCTCATGACCAAGCTCAAGGTCGCTCAACGAGCTATGGAGAGGGCTATGCTCGGGGTTTCTTTGCGTGACAAAATCCGTAACCGAACAATTACCTACAAATATACATTCGCTTCCCATTCGTTTCTACATTCGCCCTACATTCGCTTTAACACGGGCAAGTTCTTATCAAGCTGTTCTAAAAGAAACTTCCCGTATTAAAATATGTATGTTTGTAGTAATTATCTAGTTACAAGGCATATACGAACAGGTGGGGACGTAGCAGTGGGGATTTAGAGATTATACCAAAAATAATTATATTTTTGGACTATTGGTTCGCCCCGAACTGATATCTCACGAGTCTTCCACAAAAACAAAAAATATTATTATTCGTAATCTTTGACTATCAAAATAGTGCCACGAAATAAACTACCATTATACTTGACCTACAGTTTCATTCAAATTACAGGTAACGGAAGTTCATGTTCTTTGGATTCTTTTTTGGTGTGTCAAATGCAGTTAATCTGGATTTCAGACTTTTACCTAAATCGGTGTCACTAAAGCTACACCAAATTTCAGCATTGTGGGGTCACTGGTGTACCCTGAAAATTTAGTAATTTTGTTTTTATTGTCACTAATAAGTAATAACTCAAAAACTTCTAAGATTAAACTAAAATTAAAAACAGGGTTGAAATGTACTAATGAAAATCTTTCATTTTACGTCACATTAGACGTCCTAGCCTCATTTTCTTTTTTCACCTCTCTTGAACCCCAATATCTCAACAACCCAACATTTCTAGCTCATTTAGTCACACCAAAGTTTTGACATCCCTACCTACCTATGTATCAAATTTTACCATGATCGGATCAACGCTTCGAAAGTTATCCTCGGACGCCGATTTGCCCAAGTTGATTTGGAGATTTTGCTTCGCTCGATCAATAAAAATCTTATATAAATGCCAAGCCTGTCTTAGTTCTATGTCTTAGTTGGACGTATATTTTATGTTAATGCAATTGATAAAGGTAACTACTGGTAACCGCTTAACATCAGGTGGGACATCGGCTTGTACCGTTAACTAATTTTATAAAAAAAAATATTCCAGTTGCATTCGAATTACAAACCTTGTATCTTCGCGTACAAGCTGAAAATACAAAGAAAGAATACAATAATAAAAAAAGTTATTGGATAGATGACAATAGCTTAGATTACTTAGTACAAAGAAACAACGAAGGCACTTTCCAATAACCAATTGATTTCAATGTTTGCATCACTGATTGCACAAAATAAAAAGGTACAGAAGGCCAGCTCAAGCCGAACTTGATTAAAATCACCTTTGCTCGACCGTAGTGCTAGGGTTGGCCTACATAATTCTACAACCAAATACAAAACAATTTGATTTATTAAGGTTTATTTATTGGCGTGTAAACGTTTTAACGTAAATTATCACAACTTAATTCACAACCAGCTAATATATTATGTCACATAAAACATTATAACACATATTAAGAGATGTTGATATATTTCACGTTTATTTTATTTGCTCTAAGCACGTCACATTATGGTGAATATGCTATAATATATTATGAGTTAAATATCGCTCACCAAATCCAATGGAAGATGAAAATATATATTACTAGTGGATTCACCGAACTTCGTACCGCCTTGACATGCATATAACGTGGACTGTCAATATACCTTACCCTGGTAGAATTGTCAATTGTTGTCCCCGGCTATCATTATGTATGAGAAAATGAATGACTTCCACAAATAATACAATACCAAAATTATCCAAATCGCTCCACCCGTTCTCGAGTTTTAGCGAGACTAACGAACAGCAATTCATTTTTATATTTAAAGACAATATCTCGGGATAACTCCGACCGAAGCATCTGTTTCAAATGATATTCATTTTTTTTTCATCCTCTATGACGATATTTGCAGCACGCATTCTGTCGATTCTATGTCAAACGTCATAAGGTTACATTATAAAAGCGCTAAGGTTAGTTTATAAAAAAAATTATATGGTGGTTAAGTATTCATAAATTTTCTAATGTTGCGCGCAATTTTCTTAATTTTTTCTTTCATAAAAACCTTTTCCTGACAATAAGAAATACAACAAAAAAAGAATTAGCGAAATCGGTCCCGCCGTTCACGCGTGATGGCGTGACCAAGGGAAATAGGGATTCATTTTTATATATAGAGATCATCGGCGAGTGTGATGGTCTATTGAATTGCATGGCGAGCTATATTTTATCAGCATTTTCACCATGTCTTCTTCTTCGTTCATATTATTTTAAATATCAAATGTTGTTTTACCAATACTTGGCACCTGTAACAGCGTTATCTCTGGTGGTACAAGTATCCCTCAGGCTGCAAAAATAATGGCACAATAGGTAGCTTAGTAAGTGTGCCATAGTCTGAGTGTCTGTACCGCAAGGGCAACTAGTCGCCGACTCTCCAATATAGCCCTATTTACTCAAATTTTGCCTGTTACGACCCACTTGTGTCCTGAGATGGTTGGGTAATTTCCACGTGGGCCAAAGTAGGTTTTTTTTCCGTCAAGCAGCTCCATGCATTCTTCATGTATGACGCCCTTAATTAAAGTGCGTGAATGACACATCCACGCAGTAAGCAGTGACCACCGAGTAACGTCGGCTGGCACGGCAATACTACTAGACCTACTGCTGCATGTCTTTGTTGTAGCGACGCTTCGTTAGACAATGGACCTTTGCGACCATATCATCAATTGCGGGAAACTGACCTCATTAGAAGTCCTGTCCTCCATTAGAAGCGTCTTACTTTTCTTTATATTTTAATTGGTCTCTTGTTGGAGGAACTACCGCTATAACTGGACAAATAGGTAAAACACGCATCATGTTGAAGTTATGAAGTCTGGGTGCTTTACGCAATACGATCTGTTAAAGATTTCTTCTGGATTTTGATCAGATATTCTCACAAGAAAGCGAAAAGCACTTAATTAATTTTGGGCTTGAAGTTTTATATACCATAATCGGTAACATTAAAATAATAATGACACTATGTTATATTTTTCTAGGCGGTTTTATCGGTGGTCGAAATTTGAATTGTTTTGACTTTTGAATATTTCCACTCAACTTTATTATGGTCTGTGTTTGAGTGGCACATAGGCTCCCAAAGGAATTATTAGAATGCAGTTTTTTGCAAATCGGGATTTTCGTCTATCGATGATTTAAAACAATGATACAATTTTAATTTATATGTTATAAGTATCCACCTTTTGACTATTAATGAACCGACAGTAGGCGGGGCAAATACGTCGAAAAACTGGTGGACGTTGGGGCAGAAAAGAGGCAACGCACTGAAAAGCACAACTTTGGACGGCACCCCACTATATTATTAAAAGACGACATGGTACTGATCAATTCATATCGCTTAGCTGATGATGGAAAATACAACTCCTTAATTATTAGGAGTTAGTGTATAATACTATAAATATTATAATAAGCACGTACAGACCACTACTTATGTTTCTTTGAGTTATTCAGGTGAGCTGATGATGGGAGGTACAACTCCTTGTTAGTTAGGAGTTAGGGGATACTTATTAAAGTACCGTATATGTACGGTATATACAAACTAGCTGTATAACGGTAGTTATTATTAATTGAATCGAATTTCGTATTGGTCCCATAGAAATTTTATCAAAATCGGTTCTGTAGTTTGTTTAAGTCGGTTATATTTTTGTTATAAAGTTACTTGTTACAAATTTACTCTATATCAGTGGCGAAGGCTAAAAATAATCATAAAGGAACCCGATCTAAAAAAAAATGTAAGTCGCACTTACCACATGCATTCAATTTTCAATGTTATTTCATGATTCATGCTCTTCTCACCGAGGATCTAACGCGTCATTTTTGATCTCAAAAAGTAAACAAACTTATACTCTCGACGACCTCCGTGGCGCGATGGGCGAATAGTCGGCTGAGACGCAGGAGGTAGCGGGTTCGATTCCCGCCGCGGATCAAATGTTTGCATGATCTACATATATTTGTTCCGGGTTTGGATGTTTTTCTATATATTATAAGTATGTATTTACAAAAAAAAGTATTTATGTATTCTATCTGTTATCTGGTTCCCATAATACAAGCTCTGCTTAGTTTGGGGCTAGATAGCGATGTGTGAAATGTCCAGCGATATTTATTTATTTATTTATTTACTCTGCCAAATAAAGATGTACCAAATTATAATCCTGCTTGAATAAATAATGACGGCGCAATTTGGCCGTATAACTCGCCTATATTTCGTCGAGTCGAGTTATTCTCCGCACCTTACTAATATTATACTTAATACTGTTGACGTACTTTAATGCACGAATTTAAGTGTACGTTATACATTGACGGTTTTCTTGAATTTTGTGAAAACAATTATAGAACCAAAAATGCGTTGTACGCATTTCGGTTATGGATACGAAATGTTTTCAACAAGCCGGAGATATTTAGCTCTAACGCAGAGTTTTATGCAAAAACATGCCCTAACTGTATACGTTTAGAGTCCGGTTTTTAATTAATTGTAAATTTTGTTAGAATTTTAATAAAGAGAATTTTACTTACATTCCAATTTTATATGGCTTCAAAAGACATTGCTGAGGTCAATTTTTAAGGCGTTATTATTTTCTAGAATATTGCAGGTGACGGAACAGTCAGGAGCCCTGACTGAAGGTAACTCGATAGGAATCGGCTTGTATGAGCCCCTCGCCACTGCTCTGTATGCATTTATTTTGTCCACCTACATTGTCCCACTGCTGGGTCTGCCTACATACATACATACGTGTATCGCCTAAAAGCCTTTATTGTGTCAACACGTAGGTAAATCAAGTAAACGGCTCACACCGCAGCCTGAATTACCATATTTGATTGAACACCTCCCAAATATGCAACACATTTTCAAACAATTTGGATGCAGTGAGCGCTGTTTATTTTCCCTTGAATTGATTAATTAATTTTGCTTTGGTTGTTTTGATTTTCGCCACAAACCGCCGAATGGTGTTTGATGAATAGCAATGACTTATCTAAAAATTTTATCCGTGAATAATTTATGTTTGAAGAGATAATTATACATATTTTTCGTCAGGAAAACAATTATTTATACTTTGACATGCTTTCTGATATAAAAAAAACATGTAAAGTAGGTAGGTATTTAGGCAATGCAACAAGTTTTATAAAAACGAATGCCACACTTCACAACAAAAACAAAGTCGAGTTAGTTACACCACTTATAACTCAAGAACGGCTGAACCGATTATGATGATCTTTGATTTGTTGGATTTGTCTCCGCCCCGAATAGCAGAATAAGTAATAAAATTTTGGAAAAACTTATGCAAAAGAAAATTATGAAGATAATTAATTTATCATACATAGATGCAGCTAATGATAGCCGATTGACAATTCACATTGCCAGCCCGCATCATAGGTATGCATGTCAAGGCGGTACGAAGTTCAGCGGGTCAGCTAGTTATTATGTATATACATAAGTATACAACAGTACCTTAACCTATGTTTGTTGTATGTAATTTTCTGTTTTCTCTTACTTGTGCGCTCTCTTTGATTGTATTGTGTGAATTTGTGTGTGCTATGGTAGCAAATAAATGTCTGTCTATGTCTATGCCTTAACTATTTTTCATTTAGTGACCATCAGAATAGTATATTAGTAGTTGGTATTATCTATTCTGTGAGATGCTCATCGTAAATTTATAATGTAACCGACAGTTTACTGAAGTCAAACTAAGGTAAGGAATACAGAATGTAGGGTTTGCATATTTTTTCGCGATCACTATCATAATAGTATAAAGGACTTGTTTAGTACTATCAATTAGCGTACTTCCTTTTTAATTACGGTTACTGATAAAATTGCGGTATTTTAGGTACACTGTGATTTGGCTTTTACATTGGCAGGCAGATTCAAACCAGATCTAATAAGGGGAAAAACCGTATAGCTGTTCCTGCTTCCATACTTGGTATATCAATACTGTGTACACACGGCTACAAATTAAGCTATGATTTCCAATATAAGCTGATCTCTCATTCTACGAAAAGCCTACACGATGCGAGGTCAGCTTATACTGGAAATGTATAGCTTGATGTGTAGCCGTGTGTACCATACAGGTATCAAAGAAAAGAATAGATATACTTTTAACCGACTTCATTAACCGACTTCAAAAAAGGAGGAGGTTCTATGTTGGACTGTATATATTTTTGAAGTAAAAGTTCTTTACGCACGCTTGACTTGGGGAGTAAACTGGTGAATGCGTTACGAAAAGTGCGAACGGAAGTTGAGAGGGAGATATAAGTTAGTGAAAATAGAAAGATAGAGAGTTACGTTTCGTATATTTTTAAACGTTAATGTGCGAGTGCGAGTTGCGTTTGCCCAGAATCAACATATACTGATCGACCTACAGACGTGTGGACAATTTTGTAATTGAACAATTCTAAATATAAATATTTTGAACAAGGAGTTTTACTTCAGTCGTGTGGTCTAAAGCACACTCGTTTTTTTATGTGTGTTCCAAATTATTTTCTTCTTCGAAAGAGTGCACTTCCGAGGTAGTCCAATTGGAACCAAATCAGGATCTGATGGTGGATTCCGGGGAAATCGAGGGAAACTCTCAAAGTTCAAAGTCAAGTACAAAGTTTTTCGCATATTTTTTTACCTAAAAAATAATCTGATATTTGTGTATAATATTATTGCTGAGCTGATGTGACGGAAGACACAACTCCTCAATGGTTAGGAGTTAGAGGATATTTCTTTAAATACTATGGGGATGTACCGACAACTAACTCTATTGAAGTTATAACATACACGATTTATTGACTAACTTATAATATGTAGTATTCATTGCTTAAAAACGGTTTTAATATAAATTTGGAGTCATCTTTGGACTTTATTTCTATCGAGAAGTTTTATGGCATCTTATTTTCACATCACAGGCCTTCTAGCACGTATCCTTAACTGTAACACTAGTGGTTCGCCGCGAACTAAGATCTCGCGAGTCTCCGATGAAAAAAAAAAATTAAATAGTGCCACGAAATATATAACCAGTTTCATTCAAATTACAGGTAACTGGATTTCATCTATTGTGGATATCTTTTTTGGGGTACAAATTGCAGTTATTCTGGATTTCAGACTTTTGTCTATATTTTGGTCACTAAAGCTATACGTATACCAAATTTCAGCACTGTGGGGTCCTTGGTGTACCCTGTGAATTTTATCAAAATTCAGTTATTGTTATGGCTAATAAATTAAAACTTAAAGGAATAAACTAAAAATAAAAACGGGGTCAAAATGTTCTTACAAAGACCTTTTAATAGACATGGCATTTTACCGAATAGTCACATTTGTTTTTTTTAACCCCTTGAACTTCAATATCTCATCAACCCTCCCACATTTTTAGCTTATTTAGTCACACCAAAACTGTGCTAATACTATCTACCTATATAGTAAAATTCACGATGATCGGATAAACGCTTCGAAAGTTATCCTCGCACAAAAAAACATACATACATACAACGCCGATTTGCCCAAGTTTATTTAGAGATCTCGACTTGCTCAATCAACAATAATATATAGATTACTAATTGAACGCACGAAATTAGTTAAACCAACCAGTGTGTCAAAATAAGCGTTTTTTTTAACTAAATAGATTTTCGTTTGACCACAATCTCACCTGATGTAAAGCGATGATGTGGTCTAAGATGAAGCACGAAGATCTAGAAGAAACCTATTCACTCTTACCTTAAAGAGGCCCGGATTGTATTCTTTAGGAAAAACAGACGACGGCAAAGCGTTCTATACCTCAGCTGTACGCATCAAGAACGTAGAACCAAAACGGTGTGTGCGAATGGGTGGTATATCAACTAGGTACGGATGGTACTGAGCCGTGCGCCTGCTTGTCCTTTGATGGAAAGGAGATGGCGGAACCAGATCGTAAAGTTCCTGGGCACATTCCCCAAAATGTATGTAAATTATGTATATATGTAATTAAATGTAAGCGTTTTATCGTCTCCCCAGGTATAGATTTTAATGCGCCACGATGGTAATGTGGAGTGACTGGCCGCGCCCCGTTTCCACGCTATTGTCTGGAAATGTAAGCTTGCAGTACTATACGGTGGTAGAACCGTACACTCTCCTGGGCGCGAGATGGAATGCGGGAAGAAAGATGATTTTGTTTATCAGCGATCATGAATATTAGGTGATTGAATATTTTTTGTTAGAAAACGCGGTATAAAACCGACATTATTAACCTTAGCTTAAAAAACCGGCCATGCACGAGTCGGACTCGCGCACGAAGGGTTCCGTACCATTATCTATAAAAACTGCAAAAAACCATGTCTGTTGTATGGGAGCCCCACATAAATATTTATTTTATTCAATAGCACAATTTTATATATTTACCTTATTTGAGGTTGGTGCCGATTAAGCTATTCCTCTAAATTATATGAGCGCTCATACAACTTAGAGGACGTATTAAGTGGCGTGAAATATGTATGGCGGAACCCTTTAATTTCTAACTTATTTATTTTTTGGAATTTTCCCTTTATTTGTGCTGTAAGACCTAGCTTTTTGCCAAGTTTCTTGATTCTAGGTTAACGGGAACTACCAAATAGGATTTTCGACCCAAAACCTATATAGGGTACTTCCGGTTGACCTAGAATTGTCAATTTTGGTTAATATCAAGCTCTTACAGCAGAAGTAAAGGGAAGGTAAATTTTGGTACTTACAAGTTTTCGCGAAAATCTTAATTTATCCTTATGGTGTTGACTCAGCACCTTGATTTTTATACACCTGATAGGAACTATAGACGTAAGTATCTGGTATAAATTTCAACTTGCTAGATCCACTCGTTCCTTAGAAAATCGGTGGAGACACACGGACAGACAGACGGACAGACAGATTTTATCTTTTGAGGTACGAAACCCTAAAAACTAATTTTACTAAAAGTTGGCATTGTAGCCGAGTCCTTGTTATCATACACTTCTATAATGAGGCAAGCTTCTAAAATCATTATTTATTTACTCAAGAAAATCTCTCTCCAGTCCTTTTAATTTCAAGTAACGGAGCCAGAAAATAGAGTCATTCTGGACCAGCGGGCGTAACACATTAATTACTTTCACAAACTTATTAAGTTCAAGCCCATTGACTTCACCTTCATCCCCAAGTTTCAGGGCTGATTTTCAGAGGGTTACTTTGAGGTAGGGTTGACCAGTTACCATTTAAAGGCTCACAACTATTAAGTTCTCTAAAAAATGTGAAAGTCAATATTGATGACTGAGTCTATCAACAGATTTTTTAAATTAAGTGGGTGAGAAAAATAGGTCATTTAGTCTATAATTGACAACCCTATTCCGAGGGGTTCATCTAAAAAATGAGTTCATCTCGTAGTAATTGCCGATTGATATCGCCAATATTGAATTAATGGAGAAAGAAATCGACGAGTCTTCTCGATTTATCTAACGGCGATAAAGTTAACGAAGTCCTCGGAAAATTGATTTTGAATGTCCATGGATGGGAAACGGAATTGAAGTATGCAGATTAAAATGCCAGACCATCATTACAGAGCCTTCCGAATTCTAGCTAACTAAATAATTTTATAAGGGTATATACTTTATAATAAAACTGTAACTGGACATTCATTATATTATTTTTTTATTGAAATTATCTTATTACTTTTCAACCTGATCCCACCATCTCCATTCTATCAACGGACAACCAGACTCTCTGCGGTACGCCACCGCTATATGATAGAAATACTTCCCATTCGTACAAAACGGTTCTCTTCGACCTTTATTATGCGCACCGCCACAGAGTGGAACGCCTTGCCAGAATCTGTGTTTCCAGATAGCTACAGCCTGGGTATCTTTAAGTCGCGAGTGAATAGGTTTCTTCTAGGCAAGCGTGTACCATCGTAGACTGCATCATCGCTTACCATCAGGCGAGATCGTGGTCAAACGCAAGTCTATAATGTATAAAAAAGAAAAATCTTCTTAACCTCTCTCTCTTCTCAGCTATGTAACCCACATGATGGTGGGGTTAGCTCTCCTGGTCGTTATTCTCCACTTCGCTCTATCCTCGACGTCGTCATCAGAAACTTGGTACTCTCTCATGTCTTTTGACACTACATCTCTCCACCTTGTCTTCGGTCTACCTCTAGATCTTTGACCGGGGATGGAAAATTGTAGTGCCAAACTCTCTACGTAGTCAGGGGGCCTCTTCTTCACGTGACGGTACCACTCTCCTGCATCTTGTCAGCAATATTGTGCACGCCCAGGGTCCTCGCAGGTACTGATTACGGATTTTATCGAGCCTGGTGACACCGCACATCCACCTCAGCATCTTCATTTCGGCGACTTGGATGGTATGTATGTTCTTCTGCATTACGGCTAAGTTTCGCTTGCATACGTTAAGACTGGTCTTATGATAGTCTTATAAAAAAGACCTATAAGTTTGAGTGGCATTCTTTTGTCGCAGGTGACACCGGTTATTTCTCGCCATTTTAGTCATGCTGCGGCTATTCGGTGCTGAATATTATATTCCACGTTCCCAGAATTATGCATCATACTACCCAGATACTTATATTGATCGTACAACAAGGTGACCAATTGCCCATCGATGTTGATCGGGCTATTGTTGCTTGGTTCTGATTCATTGAACGACATGAACTGGGATTTTGATATACTCAGCATTAGGCCACTGGTCTGTAACTGATGATTCCACAACAAAATTGCCTCTTGTTACTCGGCACGGCTCTCAGTGCAAATGACCACGTGGTCAGCATATATAAACGTCCACAACGCTGAGGTTTGCACGGCCTCTGTGAGTGAATCCAAAACCAAGTAAAACAGAAAAGGACTCAGTACTGAGTCTATGGCTGCCTTAATCAAGGATGTCTTGAGTGACTCCAAATTGGGATGAGGCTTTGAGCACGCCTTTTCCTCCAAGTGTTGCCATATCTTGTAATCTAACGGATTCAAATCTGGACTGGAGGAGGGCCAGTCTTCGTGCCGGATGAAGTCGATTTCTCGCACCGCCAGCCAGTCTTGTGTGCTCTTCGCTCTATAAGCTGGCGCCGAATCTTGTTGGAATACCCAGTGCCTATTATTGAACATGGTATGAGAAACAGGTTCCACAAGGTTCGTCAGGACTGTATTTTGATACACAACTGCATTCGTTTTTACACCTTTCTCACAAAAATGTACCTCTGTTAAGCCCCAATAAGAAACTCCCAACCATACCATGAGCGAGGATGGAAAATGACCTCGTTGGACACGCGGAATACGGTTGCGAGCTTCTTCACTACTGTGTGCGTACACCTTATCTGTTCTATATTTAGCCTACAAGGGTGTTGACTGAAAGACGGTAATATTCACACTGATTGTATTTGAAACAGACTGCGCGTTAGTGCGTATAGGTACATACCTACTAGCTATTAGTATGCATACATAACACTTTTCCCCCTTTTTAAAATCAAGGCAATAACAGGGGAAAACTTAATAGTACTTCTTATAATCTACGAATGGTATATTCCTGCGACTGCGGACTCGCACGGGCGTGTGGGAGTCATCATCATCATCGTGAACTGGTAAAACTGGCTGCGGCGTACTGAACTCAGGACTAGCAGTCGCTGCAGAAGAGTTTGAAGGTGTCCAAGGCGTTCCTGGCTCCGAAGAACTTAAGTCTGTTCGAGGTGGCGATTCTGAGTTTGTATTTTGTATTGCCGTGGTGTCTGAACAGTTATCATCATATTCTACAGTGACATTGGCAGGAAATTGAGAATGATCCGGTGCCGGAATCGATGAGGCTTCCCTTGGAATATCATTGCCGCTGTTATCAGAGTTCATCTCTTCTTGAGGTAAAGTTACATCCCACACATCAGCGGTGCCACAATTACTTACATCATTACCTTTGTAAGGAAGAAGCTGATTTCTATGTCTCATTATATTCTTATTAAGGCCAGGCAGTTTAATTTTGTACATAACTTTTCCAAATTTTCTAATAATGGTACCTTTTGACCAGTTGAATTTACTTTTGTTTATGAATTGTTTATACCATACAATATCACCAATAACAAAATCATTTTGTATTTTACCGCCGTAATTGTTAACCTGAGAGCACTGTTTACGATCGATTAAACAAGGTAATTCCGCTGACAAAGGAGTGACAGTAACTTTTTTTGAAACTAAGTCTAGTCGTGAACGCAGTTTTCGACCAAAAACTAACTGAGCCGGAGAAGTCTCGGTAGTACTGTTGTTAGAGTTGCGGTAATCAAACAGGAACTTACAAAGACGATTTTGAAAATCGTCCTTACAGCCAGAAATTATAATAGAATTAATACCCTTTTTAATTATTTTTACAAAAGACTCTGCTTGGCCACTACTCATCGCATGGTACACAGGCGAAAATAGGTGTGTTATATCATTCAATTTGCAAAAATTTGCAAATTCTTGAGATGCAAACGAAGTTCCGTTATCAGTCACGATTATTTTGGGCAAACCAAACCTAGACATGAAATCACTAAGCTTCGTTAAAACTGCCTTTGTAGTGATATTGTTGTTCATCACATAGCACTCAACCCATTTCGAATAAGCATCTACTATTACTAAAAACATTTTGTTAGAGACGGGGCCCAAGAAATCCATGTGAATTCTGTGGAATACATGCGGCGGGTGTGGCCAGGGTGCAAGAGGCGTGCGCGGTGGAGACGGCCGTAATTGTGCACAAACTTCACAAGCACCAACTAAATTTTCTAAAACCCGATCTATGCCTGGGAACCAAAAACGAGCCCTAGCCTCAGCCTTCATTTTAACTATTCCGAAATGTGAGCTATGTAGTTCGTTTAGTATTTTGGTACGTAATTTATCAGGAATTATTACCTTATGACCTCGCAATAAAATTCCATTTTCAAACGATATTTGCAATCTACATAAAAAATATGGTTTAAGCAAATCATCTTTTACTGTACGGGGCCAACCAGTCTGAACATATTTGCAAACAATCTTTAAAACCGGGTCCCTTTCAGTTTCAATTTCTAAATCCCTCGCCGTAACAGGCAAACAACCATCTATGGCAAAATTAACATAAGCAGCTAACTCCCTCGCACCTAGCGTAGACGCCTGCTGCAGGTCCGATGTGCTGAGGCAGCTATTATCCGGAAGCGCTCGCGATAAGAAATCAGCTGTGTTAGCCACGCTGCTAATGAACTCAATTTCATAATTATATGCACTTAAAAATATTGCATACCGCTGCAAGCGATTGGCAGATACTTCGGGAATACCACGGTTTTTTCCGAATATAATAGTCAACGGCTTATGGTCCGTACGTAATGTAAAAGGTTCCGACCTACCATACAGATATTGATGGTATTTTCTTACGCCAAATATGATAGCTGTAGCCTCTTTTTGTATTTGTGAATATTTCTTTTCAGCGACAGTTAGGGAACGAGACGCGTAAGAAACCGGTTTTTCTACACCACTACTACCTATTTGTGATAAAATTGCACCTAAGCCAACTGGGGAAGCATCAACAGTTAAAATAATTTTAGCATTGTTGTCAAAGTGTGCGAGGATTTTATCCGAAGATAACAACTTTTTAATATTATTAAAAGCATTGCTTTGCTCCAAGCCCCAGTGCCACTTGATGCCTTTTCTTAACAAACTATGTAATGGACTTAAGATAGAAGACGCATTGGGGGTAAAATTCCTATAATAATTTATCAGACCCAAAAATGATTGTAGTTCATTTACATTTTTGGGAATACTTGCTTGTAAAATAGAATTTACCTTTTGTGGATTTTTCCTCACACCACTTTTATCAATAATATACCCCAGGTAGGATATTTCACTTTGAAAGAAAACACATTTATCTTTTCTTAAAGATAACCCGGCTTCCTGCAAACGCCTTAACACTTCTTTAAGCCTAATCATGTGCTCAATTCTATTTGAGCCAGTGATACAGACATCATCTTGAAAAACTAAAACCCCCTCCATATTACCTACTATAGATTCAATGACCCTTTGGAAAATTGACGGAGCGCTTGCTAAACCAAAAATTAGACGAGTATGATTAAACAGGCCCCGCGGAGTATTTATGCAAGTCACGTTTTGCGAGCTTTCATGAATTTTCAGCTGGTTGTAGGCCATTGATAAATCTAGCTTACTAAATTCTTCCCCGCCGTGCAATTTAGTGAATAAATCTTGCGCAGTTGGAAGAGGATACTTTTCCACAAGTAGCTGTTTATTAATTGTTACCGAGTAGTCAGCGCAAATGCGAACACTACCATCTCGCTTTAGGACGGGTACAATCGGCGACGCATACTCTGAATAAGTAACCGGTTTTAATATACCTAACGCTACCAACCTGTCCAATTCATTATTTACCTTATCTCTTAAAGCAAAAGGTACTACGCGAGACTTGAAAAACACAGGTTTTGCATCTGGTTTAAGAGGTAATTTAATTTCATATTGTTGAAAACAGCCTAGTTGATCTGAAAATACTTTTGGATAGGCCTTGGTTAGGTCTTGCAAAACATTATCTGCATCAGTCACATTATTACAGTAACTGAGAGTGGATACCAAGCGTAATTCAAACGCACGCATAAAATCACGCCCGAGAAGGGGCGGGCCGCCATTACGAATAACATAAACAGGTAGTTTTATCGTACGACCTAAATAAGTGATGCTCAAAATCATGCACCCTGTTACAACCATTTTAGTACTTGTATAAGTTAATAAATTTTTAGTCGGTGCTGACAACGGAACTTCAGAAAAAGTACTTCTATATAAGTTTTCTGAAATGACAGAAACAGGGGAACCGCTGTCCAACTCACACTTTATACTTCGACCCTCCAGACTCACAGTTTCAGTCATAGGCACTTCATTAAAACAGTTAATGTTTAAAAGTAACTCACCATCATCTCCCTCGTCATCGGCGTTACCTTGTTCAACGTAATTCACTTTATTACTCGAACACATTTTACGCAAATGACCTTTACGATTGCACAATTTACACGTATAGTTAGAGAAACGACACTCCGACGATTTATGGTTCTTGTAACCGCAAACAGAACACTTTTCGCTGTTTTGACGCGATCCTTTGTTTCCTTGTTGATTAATCTTGAAAACGGCGTCTTGATTAGCGTTGGTGATCCCCGATGGCGACACTGCGGCGCCTGCGCGCGCGCAGCGGACGCTCTCCGCTAGGTCCACAGCTTTACTTAACGTTAAATCCTTGATGTCTTTGGCGAACAGTTTATCTCGTTCATGCCCCGGTAACATTCCCATTACGAACTTGTCAAGAAGATAATCTTCCAAATTCTTGAACGCACAATAGGTAGCAAGGCCACGTAACCTCGCGGCCCACTGCGAATGCGTCTCGCCCGGCTGCTGCACTGACGTGTAGAACTTGTGCCTTTCCGCAAACCCGCAGCGTTTTGGCAGAAAATGGTCATCCAAGATTTTCACAATACTCTCGTAGTTCTTGGTATCCAAATCTTCAGGTAAAACGAGATTACACGCAAGTTGGAACGTGTTCTCCGTGAGTGCGCTCAACAATACCGCTTTTCTCTTCACTCCAGCTTTATCATTATCCTCGCCGATGCTGTTGGCAATGAACCATTGCTGAAGGCGGCCCTTGTAAAGCTTCCAGTCCTGGGTGTGGTGATTTTGTTTGTTGTAGCTCTCTTCTACGGTAATTTTTTTTATCTGATAAAAGAATTTCCCGATATTTTTTTCCCGCGTACCGCTTCAACAAAGCACGGCATCTCTTCAGTCTCAGGTCCATTACACGAGCATTTAAACGATGTCCTGTTTTTTTTCGATATGCCCGAAGCCCTAAGTCTTCATTTAACACCCTTTTCACCGTGGTTCTGCTTAACCCCATCTGAAGGGCCAACAGTTTCTGCTTACGTTTGGAATTTCTTTGAATTCGCGCCTTCACAGCTTTTATCACTGCTGGAGTCCTAACAGACCGAGGGCGACCACTTCTTGACCTGTCATCTACACTAGAGTCTTCATTGTATCGTTTGATGGTGCGATAAACGAATCTTTTGGTTATATTAAAATTTTTCAATGTCAAAAATTTGAATTGGCGCGTAACCGCAACGATGCAACGCAATAACTGCAACACGGTCTTCTTTAAGCGTCCACTCAATATTTAAAAATAAGTAAAATTCTAAAAAGTATAAATTTTTATTTTCATGAACAATTCGAAATTCGAATTCTATAAACTTTTTTGTGGCCAGCATTCTAAAAGAAAAGTTTTTACTGTGTGACAATACTTATGACCTGACTAGGTAATATTTATGTTGAAGCTGGTAGATTCAAAATACGAAAACTAGTAAATACTATTTTATCTATAGCAAAATGTACTGTTTGTTTTTGCAGTTTGTATAATATAGGCTAATTTGGGATAGGAGATATGCGACAAAACAACTTGCTATGAGAAAAAGACCGAAAGAAACTGTTTGCTCGCATCTTGCCCCTACAGTAATATACGAAACGTAACTCTTTCTCTTTCAATCTATATTTACTAACTTATATCTCCCTCTCAATTTCCGTTCGCACTTTTCGTAACGCATTCACCAGCTTACTCCAGCTTACCAAGTCAAGCGTGCGTAAAGAAGTTTTAATTCAAAAATAATTAGCTAAGGTAAGATAACTCTCTGCTGTAAGTATCTTACATAAATAATATAACAATAAAATATACTAAAAGGCTTAGATAGAAGTCACATTTTTTTGTAGTAAGTTTGTATTTTAAGGTCAATTTCCGTAACAATTGAACCGATTTTTAAAATTATTTTACTGGTAGATAGCTACACTATCCTTATGTGTCCTAGGTTTTTCATTTTGATAAAAATCCGTGCAAACCCAGGGTGGGTCAGCGGACCCGCTCCCCCCACCCCTATCCCAGCGCTTAAAGCGGCCCAGGGTTTAATATTAAAATCACTAAACATTTTATGCATAGGAAACTTTCGTGATAGATTTCAATCATTATTATAAATACGGGATTTATCACGTACCGTCTTATCGGTGTATCGACCGACAATAGTTCAATTCGTGAACCTTCATCGGGGTGGGTGCGATCCGCTCCGAATAACGTCTCGCCTCGCACGTTGACGAATTGAACCGAAACATTGTCGGTCGAAACACCAATAAGATAAGATAAATCCCGTTTTTATAATAATGATATATTAATATATGTAGTTGAACTTTTAATTTTTTTATGTAATATTGGTTCGCTCGGAACTGAGATCTCGCGAGTCTTCAAAAACACAAAAAAAAATATTCTTAGGGCGACTCTTGCAACGATGCCTAAACGTATTTACTGGCTAAATATGATTTAAGGAGTTGTCAAATCATACAAATACGTAAAACTTAAACATGTTTAGTCACTAAATACGTTTAAGGATCATTGGGCCTTAATCTTTGACTAATAAAATAGTGCCACGAAATGAAAACACCAAATTACTTGACAGTTTTATTCAAATTACAGGTAACGGGAGTTCATGTAAGCTGGTTCGTTTTTGGGGTACAAACTGCAGTTATTCAAAATTACAGACTTTTGCCTATATTTACGTCACTAAAGCTACACGCATACCAAATTTAAGCACTGTGGTGTCACTGGTGCACCCTGTGAATGTTGTCAAAATTTAGTTTTTATCATGGCTAATAACTCAAAAACTATAAAGAGTTTACAAAAAAAAAACGAAGTCTAAATTTACTAATGAATACCTTTCATTTGACGCATGACCTGATAGCCTGATTTTAATTTTTTTTACCCCTCTTGAACCCCAATATCTCAACAACCCCCCAACATGCTCATTTAGTCACACCAAAATTGTGCATTCACTACCTACCTATGTATCAAATTTCACGATGATCGGATCAACTTTATTAAAGTTATCCTCAGATAAACATGCATACATACATACAACGCTGATTTGCCCAAGTTGATTTAGAGATCTAGTTTCGCTCGATCAATTAGAATAATAAATATAAAGAAATCTTCTGACGCTGCAGTAAATTAATATGCACAAAATTACTACGCCATTTTATTTTATGAAATTTTAATTACGTTATCTTCATCATAGTTTTAACTATTTTATCGCTCTCCAGAAATTTTACTTTTACAGAACGTTCACTTTTGCGGCATAAGTGTTACAAATGTGTGTGTATTTATAATCGAACCGGCATACTTCTGTCTCCAAACGTATATCAGCGTATTTCTTTATGATGTTTACGACCACAGTGATCGAAAGAGGCTAGCTACCCGCAACACAGGTTTTCCTAGAGTGGCAGCTAGCGAGCCCGTTTACAAATTATACTGATAAGTTATGTTATGATTAAGATGTACTTGTACCTAATTAAGAATATTTGTAATTTGTAACTTTGTACTATGTATCTACCAATACTTGTTACAATGAATCAACTTTTTATACTTTATACTTTGGATGCCTCACTTTTAAGTTTGTGGCTATCATTTTATATTCCTCCGTTCATCAATTAGAAGCATTCAGGTATAAAGCCGCATGTGCTTGTAATTTCCCCTGCAACCACCTTTCAAACACAGCAATGCTGCTTGCTGCCTGATATGGGTATGATGGTAGTACTTCCCCAGGTGAGCCCTTTTCCAAGGTAGAACTACAACTCTTAAAATTAATAAAATGAAGTTACCTAAATATTATCTACAGAATATTGCAAAGCCCAGGGGGCCTAATACGAACTTTTTTTACACATCCAAGTTCCAGGCAGTTCAGTTTACGGCCTAATACTGCCTTGTTCTATTTGGTAATATGAGGTACCTAACGCTGGCCGGAATCAAGCTGGCTTGTTACGGATACGTTGTCTATGGCCGGTTTTTGTGTTTCGCCCACAACGTTCAGAAACGCCGCTGAATATTTTTCGGAATGCTACGGTTTTATTTTCTAACACATTTAGTGAGAAAAATAATTTTATTTAATAAAATGTTGATACAATTTACCAAAGAATTAATGTCGTGTTAGAAATTTCATTACAAGTATGTAGTTAAGTATTTATTTCTTAGTATGTCAAAATCACAACGGTACTAGGTTACCGAACGGAACGTCGTCGTTGTATGGCGGGAAGTTCCTCGTTCTTAACTTTTGCCTAACCACTTGAGAATCTAAGTGATGGAATTCTCTGATAACTTTTAGTAAGTGTAGTGTAGAGCTTGTGAGTAATAGTTTCAATGGTGGTCAGTGTAAAATGGCGTAAGTATTTTAGATTTCGTTACTCACGGTTGTTTTTTTTTTGTTCAGATACCTACTTTTTAATTTACTATCTATTTACGATGCTTTTATTTATTTAAGATCGTCAGATGATAGTTCTCGGTGACGGCGTGCTAACTTCACTCAGCTCGAGACACTATGGGAATTTGTGAACTCCCATAAAGAAATAGATTACGCACCAATTCTTTCGACAACCGGTAGCGATTGATAAATTGGGCGTCGCTCATAGAAAACGGATTGCACTCATCTCGTAGCGGTTTTCTCTGTAATTTCATATTTATATTCTACTGCGAAGAATCACTCTCCAAGAACTCAAACATTTCTAACTCTTCACTCATTTTTATTGAGGTTTAATGGCCGAAAACAATATTTTTTATAATCGAAAATCCAAAACAATTCTCAAAAAGCTCAATTGTCGCAGCGTAAACAGAATGGTTTGATTTGACAGATAAAACATGGATAGAAATGTCAATTGGACACTCGTATTACGATATTTCCAGCCACTTTTCGTTTAGAAGTCGGCCAAGTGTCACGTGACCTCTGACTGGCTGCCATTACAAGTTCATATTACAAAAATGGCGGGCAGTTCAGTTTACAGCGTATATTGCCTGGAATTAAGAGTTAGTAATAGGCCCCCAGGTCGACAATTTCGACCAATTCAACAAAGTCGACGTTATTTAAAAGTGCGGGTGAACCCGCGACCCGAACAAATTGAATCACAACGTTTACCGCAACGTACCCACATCTGCAAAACTGTGCTTCATTTCACCCATACTACACATACACAGGGAAATTAAAACAGCTGGCTTACTTAAATCGGAGGAATGCTACAGCACTTAGTATGCAATATTCCCACGCCTCATCAAACATATAAATATTTTTTTTTAATTTATTTATTACAAGTAAGTACGTTATAAACTTAATATTATACCCTAAAAACCGTGCAAGGTTTGTCTGGGTACTCACATTTGTCGAATTTCTTCGTAACAATTATACATTAGCAACACACAAGACAGTATTACTCCATACTCATAGTACTCAATCCGCTTGCGACACCTGCTATGCGAATAAGCACCTAGTATACTACTAGATATATTATAAAGTTGTATGAATAGACAGCGGCTCACCACCCGTTGACCATCCCAGTCACGCAAGCGTTCGAGTGCTTAGCACGAGCGGGATGCACGACAGCGCGGCCTTCATGCGTAAGAGTACGCTGGATTCTAGATTCTAGATCGCATGGCAGTGCGACATATGGCTAACTTCATTGAGTTAATGAATCAATACAGGGTGTTATGTTTTTAACAGAAATAAATTCATTTAATACAATTCAAAATAATATTTTTTTGATAGAAAGTGTCAATGATTTCAGCATGATGTAGATAACGTGATAGAATATTTTATCGAAGCCTATGTAAATAATATCTTTTGTATTTATTTTTGAAATTTTGATTGTTAAGTTCTAATTTTATTTTATCAGCAATATTATTTAGCAGAGTGGGTATTATGTAATTTGTCGTGCGTCTACCGTAGAAGTTTCTCATTATAGGAACAACTAGCTGATTATTTTTAATTTTCCTCGTAATAATTTTATGTAAAACGGGTTGGATTAGCTTGCTATTACTAAATTGTTCTATTAATAACGCCAAATTAACTTTTTCATGAACCGGAATGATATTGCAATGCTTAAATAAGCCAAGGATATTATCGATGAATTTATCTTTTAGGTTATATGGTAAAATTAATTTCAAAATTCTAATTTGTAATGTAAAATTTTGTCCAGTTATGTTTTAAATGTCCTGCCATAGCTAGTGATTTTAATTACATCTATACTAAGAATATAAAGAGGAAAGATTTGTTTGTTTGTCTGTACTGAATAGGATTCGAAACTTCTGCACCGATTTGAAAAATTCTTAAAAATTAATAGGTTACTTTTTACTCAACTGCGCAAAAGATGGGTAATGTTTTAATTAAACAAACTACGCGTGCAAAGCTGCGAATTGGTCAGCTAGTAATTAATAGTGCTGGCCATTTCATACAGCGCCATCTAGCCCCAAACTAAGCTATGGGAACTAGAGAGCTGATGTAGTACATATATACTTTTTATTTTTTTGTAAATACTTAAGTAATATATAGAGAAACTACCAGACCCAGAACAAACATCTGTAGATCATGCAAATATTTGTTCCCCGGTAGGAACCAAACCCGCAAACTTTTGCATTTCAGCCGGCTGGTCACCCACTATGCCACGGAGGTCATCATTTATCATGTTGATCCCACCTACAACTTTAAGCTTATTTGACTTATTTGACATCGTATGTGTTCTTCCAAATAAATGATTTGATTTGGAAACTTCTGGACAAACATAAAAAAATATTTAAATTGAAAATATTTTTTAATAGTCTTATGTGCAAAGATATTTTAGTAGAAGTAAAACAAAATATAAGGTTGTGAATAAAAGTTTTAAATATTACATTTTAGGAGATATCTCCTAAAATATGATATACCTTTCGTGTGATCTGGGATAAAATAGTAAATACCAGTACCAAACCTTTTGATAATCGAAATAGATCCGAAAAAATATATTTAATATGGGTTTATATATTTTTTTCATCTGCTTATTTTTTTGTGTCATTATTATTGTAAAACGTTTTTGTTTGAAACTTTATTTTATGCTATTGAGTTATTTTTGTATGTCCTTAAAAATCACGTCCGCTATGAATATTTATTTGTTTTTCTAGATACTTAAGGCCTCAAACGGAAGACCAGCGCAGGTTCTAACGTTTGCAGACGCTGTTGAGATCTTTTTGCAACCAATGTGTGTACCCAGCTTTACATTTTATGTTGTTTTATTGATTTACTGTATTATTTTTTGTAGTTAGTTTTGAATTATGTGTTGCAAATACAATATTTGATTTGATTTGAAAATGTGACGTTTATCAGTCATTGGATTCTGCGACATGTTTCAAACTCAACCTCATTCTGGATGGTCATTCATTATTGGTCAATATATGCCTGCTCCTCGTGACCAACAGTCCAATTATTGGAAAGTTTCAGGTAAGCAACCCGGTTTGCGCAAAATGCGTAAATAGAGCGGAACTAGGCATGCCATCATTAGCACAAAAACAGAGCTTAAACTAGCTGTCTCCACTCTACTGTGGCATAAAGGTAGGCTTAAAAACTCATCAGAGAATTCCAAGTAACGAAACATTGATAGTGATCCTCAATTAAAAGGAGGGCGATCCTTCCAATCCTCGGCCTGAAAAGGTGCACGTTCAGGCATTAAAAATAAGCTTCTGATATTCGGGTTGGACCCTGCAATTGCGGTGAACCTAACGTTTTCCATTACGGAGAGAAATTTTAAGGGTAAATGAATTGGGAAAAGTAAATTGGTCGATTTGTTTGAGATCTCTTTAAATGCAGACTATTTCATCTTATTCGTCCTGTGGTAACGTATTTTGAACCTTTTACAAGTCTACTTAGAAAATTATGAAAGGATTTATTTATATTTCAGAACTTGTGGGTAGAATTATAATGTCACAGAAAATATAAATAAATAAATAAATATGGCTGGACATTTCACACAGCGCAATCTAGCCCCAAACTAAGCAGAGCTTGTACTATGAGAACCAGATAACTGATAGAATACTTATATACTTTTTTTGTAAATACATACTTATAATATATAGAAAAACATCCAGACCGGAACAAATATATGTAGATCATACAAACATTTGTACCGTAGTCGGAATCGAACCCGCTACCTTCTGCGCCTCAGCCGGCTATTCGCCCACTGTACCGCGGAGGTCGTCGAAAATCATCCTTATTAGTGTATAAATTTGTAAAAATTGTAACAATTTGACGACTTCCGTGGCGTAGTGGGCGAATAGCCGGCTGAGACGCAGGAGGTAGCGGGTTCGAAATTTTTGCAGGATCTACATATATTTGTTCCGGGTCTGGATGTTTTTCTATGTATTATAAGTATATATTTACAAAAAAAAATGAATATACGTATTAGAATAGAATAAAATAATTATTTATTTCAGACAGTGTCCATATAAAACAAAAGTAATTATAATCACAAATAAATATGAGCCTTAAAATTAAAATCATACAAATTAATAATAAAACAGGAAATTAAAAGAAAATCAAATGTCAAATTTCACAGATTAAAATAAAATAAAATAGAACAGCAACATAACATTAAATTGTAAATTATAACGGTTATTTAAAATAAAATGAAATTCATGACATAAAATTAAAAGCATGTACTTAAAAAACCTTACGTATTTATCCCAAGTGGTATTTTTTTTCCGAAAGGGCAATGACGAAACATTTATTGAAACGAAAGTTTTACCACTGCTCCTCTTCTTAAATGTATCTACGGGGTCATTTGTATTACTATTTAATTAAATTTGCCCAATATTGGTCATGCCAAAAAAGTCGCACCTTACAATTGTTTTAATTTGCAGATTAACTCTACATATATTATTATATGTTATACATAGATATTCTATCAGTTATCTGGTTCCCATAGTAAAAGCTCTGCTTAGTTTGGGGCTAGATAGCGCTGTGTGAAACGTCCAGCAATATTTCTTTAATTAAATTTAAGTCAGTCATCATATCAGCCGTAGGACGTCCACTGCTGGACAAAGGCCTCCCTCATTGATCTCCAGGAACTGCGGTTGGAAGCGGCCTGCATCCAACGCCGACCTGCGGTTCTTACCAAGTCGTCTGCCCATCTTGTGGGTGGAAGTCCTACGCTGCGCTTGCCGGTCCGTGGCCTCCACTCGAGAACCTTTCGGCCCCATCGGTAATTTGTTCTGCGCGCTATATGCACTGCTCATTGCCACTTCAACGTGCTAATCCGTCGGGCTATGTCGGTGACTTGAGTTCTCCTACGTATCTCCTCATTTCTGATTCGATCCCGTAGAGAAACCCCGAGCATAGCCCTCTCCATAGCTCGTTGAGCGACTCTGAGCTTATTCATAAGGCCAATAGTGAAAGACCACGTCTCGGTTCCATATGTCATCACTGGTAACACACACTGATTGTAGACTTTCGTCCTAAGGCACTGAGGTATGTTGGACGAAAAGACGTTGCGAAGTTTCCCAAACGCTGCCCGTCCGAGTTGGATTCGACGATTGACCTCTTTCTCGAAGTTGGACCTACCTAATTAGACTGTTTGTCCTAGGTATACATACGCGTCGACAACTTCAAGAGCCGAGTTCTCAACCATAACTGGGGCAGGGAAGACATGGACATTCGACATGATTTTCGTCTTGTCCATGTTCATTTTAAGTCCTACCCGTTGGGAGACTCGATTGAGGCCTTCGAGCATCGTGCTGAGCTCTTCCATCGACTTTGCCATGACCACAATATCGTCGGCAAACCGAAGGTGAGTAATGTATTCGCCGTCAATATTGATGCCCAGTCCTTTCCTTTCCAGAAACTTGAAGGCATCTTCCAATGCGGTCGTAAACAGTTTCGGAGAGATGACATCTCCCTGTCTTACGCCTCTTTTTAAGGGAATCGCCTTCGAGCTCTGTTCGTGTACTCGGACTGACATAGTGGCGTTTTTATACAAACACTTCAACACTTCGATGTATCGATAGTCAATACGGCATCGTTGGAGAGACTCAAGCACTGCCCATGTTTCGATCGAATCGAAGGCTTTCTCATAGTCCACAAACGCGAGACATAGCGGCAAGTTATACTCTTCGGTCTTCTGTATGACTTGCCGCAGCGTATGTATGTGGTCTATGGTACTGTAGCCTTTACGGAACCCGGCTTGTTCGGGAGGCTGGAAGTCATCAAACCTGCGTTCGAGACGGTTCGCGATGACCCTCGAAATTAAGTAAGTAATTTAAATAAATTAATAAAAATGTTGTGTCTGATTTTTATTGTATCCGTCTTTCTATCAATTAAGACCCTTTTTCTCAGGGATAACTCAGGGAGTTAAATACTATAATTTATTATGCTGTAAAAATCATTTTTCTAACAAACGCTTGTAAAAGAAGACATTTGTTAGGCCCTGTTTTTATATTCTTTGTATACGAATAGATCTAGGTACATTTGACCGCAATTTCCCCTGAACTAAGAGAGAGAAACCGTAGTCTAAGATGGAGCACGAAGGTCTAGAAGACACATATTCTCAAGAGTGGTTAAGTAGGTAACCTTATAGAGACCAGAATCTCATCAGTTCAGTCTTCAGGAAAAACAGACGACGGTAATGTATTCCATAACACAGCTGTAGTACCAAAACTCAGAGGGATTTTTTTGGCGCATCAATAATAGTCTGTCAAATAATGTTCATGTGTCGATCTAGTTTTTTATTAGGTGTGGTAGGTATAACACTACCGAAGTATCTCAAATTTTACTAAAAGTACCTTAAATTTTCTGCATATCTTTCCATGTTTGGTACAGGACTCATACGGACAAGGTCTATTGTTTTGATTAAGAAAATTTGTCTGTATGTAAGTGTCCATTTTATGTAGTTTCAGTTTTTTGTGTCTGCGTCTAATGATTTCTAGAAACTTAAAGAACTTACTTTGTTAATTTTAGTTAAAGCTTCGTCAATCACCGTATATCTGACCCAATAAATCTAAAATTTGTAATACCGAAAGCAGCCGCAATCCATCGTTAGTTGATCCCTGATCTGGGGCCTATTAGACCCAGTCGACAACGTGCCATATTTGTCCCAAAGATCTTTATCATCCATCTAGACTATCTTCGCGAGTCGACGATATATCACTGAGGTATCACCAGTCAGATCGCGTATAAAGGGGGTTCAAAGGGGGGTAAAAAGGGGGGTATGAATGGCGTTACGTGACCGGCGTAAAGCGGATCGCTCATGAATAGGAACGTCAAAGAATACTGGTAATGTTGAAGGGTTAATGTCTGCTAATCTGGCGTGTTTTATGTTTGGGGTGTTTTAGAGGATCTTTCATTGCGGTAAACGGTTTTCTCCGCTAGAGTTTGGAGAGCAAAATTACTGTTATAATTTACATTAAAACATTTTTTTTAGTGTAACATGAATACTGAGCACATAGGATTAGCAAGTTGAAGTGGCAGTGGGCAGGGCACATTCGATCATATTATTTAATTGTGTTTTTAGTACAATACAAAGCGTTTTAACGTATCCAAAATAAATCAATTTTCCCTAATATTAAAATGGGTTTCTTTTGTGTTCTGGTCAAACAACCGGTCGGATATTATTATGTTTATCACAAGAACATTACATTTTCTGTGGAAGTGGGGTTTCTAGGTCATAAAAAGCTGGAAGGACTAGAACTTTTTATTCGAGTAAAAGTTTGAATATGTATATTTAAAGTAACAAAACACAAGAAGTAACTAGTTACAAAATTTATGAAAATTGATCGAGCGAGGCGAGATTTCCAAATCAACTTGGGCAAATCGGCGTTGTATGTATGTAAGTATGTATGTATGTTTGTTTGTCCGAGGATAACTTTCGAAGTGTTTATCCGATCATCTTAAAATTTGGTATATAGGTAGGTAGTGATAACACAATTTTAGTGTGACTAAATGAGCTAAAAATGTTGAGGGGTTGTTGAGATATTGGGGTTCAAGAGGGGTAAAAAAAACAAAATGAAACTATCCAGTCAAATGGCAGGTCTTATGAAAATTCTTTGTAAGTACATTTCGACCCCGTTTTTACCTTTAGTTTACATCGTGTAGTTTTTAAGTTATTAGCCATAATAAAAACGGAACTTTAACAAAATTTACAGTGAACACCAATGACCCCACAGTTCTGAAATTTGGTATGCGCGTAGCTTTAGTGACACAAATATGGGAAAATGTCTGAAATCCAGAATAACTGCAATTCAACCCCCAAAAAAAAAATTCCCATGTACATGAACTCCCGTTACCCGTAATTTGAATGAAACTGTAGGTCAAGCATATTGGACAATCATTTCGTGGCACTATTTTGATAGTCAAAGATTACAAATAATATTTTTTTGTTTTTATGAGAGCCTCGCGAGATCAGTTCAGGGCGAACCACATGATAATCATACATATTTCATATTTTGTGAATATTTGTGTCAATATTGTAGCCTTAAAACATACTTATTTAAACTTTCATGTGTTACTTCTTACTTCTTATTCATAGTAATTACCCGACTTTAAAAAAAGGAGGCTCTCAATTGGTAGGAAACTTTTTTTTAATCAATGTTCCCTGATTACTCTAAGACGCCTGGACCGATTCGGGAAATTCTTTTTTTGTAAAAGAGTATACTCCCAAGGTGGTTCCATTGGCACCATGTCAGAATCTGATGATGGAATCCCAACAAAATCGAGGAAAAACCTCAAATTTGATAAGAACGCAATTCGGTTTTATGTTATTACTTCAGAACTCCGTCATTAGATTAGATTAGATTAGATAATTTCTTTATTGCACACCATTAAATACAAACATATAAAATAAAATACAATTTGAAATCATAAGTACAATGGGTGGCCTTATCGCTAAAAGCGATTTCTTCCAGGCAACCTTTGGATGGACAGGATCTATATGAACAAATAAGGACGGCGGCATAAGATTTTTTTTTTAGAATCCCAAGAACATGCATATATTACAATTTATAAAAAAATATAGTAGATTTAAAATAAAATGCTTAATTATAATATATAATATAATCATAAAATTACATAAATATTAATATTAAGATAAATAATACATAAATTATCATCATCATCATCAGCTGGAGACGTCCACTGCTGAACATAGGCCTCCCCCTTAGATTGCCACAAAGAGCGGTTGGTAGCCGTTTGCGCCCAACGGCTCCCCGCGATTCTTACTAGATCGTCGGTCCACCTTGTGGGGGGCCGGCCTACGCTGCGTCTTCCAGTCCGTGGTCTCCACTCGAGAACCTTTCTTCCCCAACGGTTATCGGTTCTACGAGCGATGTGGCCTGCCCATTGCCACTTCAACTTACTAATTTAGAGAGCTATTTCGGCAACTTTAGTTCTTCTGCGGATTTCCTCATTGCGGATTTTGTCACGCAAAGAAACCCCGAGCATAGCCCTCTCCATAGCTCGTTGAGCGACCTTGAGCTTGGTCATGAGGCCATGAGTAAAGGACCACGTTTCAGTGCCATAGGTCATCACTGGCAACACACACTGGTTGAAGACTTTAGTCTTCAGGCTCTGGGAACACATAAATTATAAAAATGTATAAATAAATAAATGACCTAGTGAGCGATGGATGACAGAAAGTGTTGTCTGTCCATGTTTTTAAAGATAGGGAGAGATTTTGCATGACGAATTGAGACAGGTAGGGCATTCCAGAGTCTATTAGCCTGCAGAGTAAAAGAGGTACTTTAAAATACTGAGGTATGGTGGGGAGTTTTTAATTAAAGGGTTTCAGAGGAACGCAAGGATCGAGAAATGGAAAGGTGAAGAAAGTCAAAGCGTTCTTTGAGCTAGGACGGAGTAGAAGGGATGAAAAGGATGCTGTAAAGGAGGGAAAGGATATGCGCATTCCGGCGAAGGCGGATGGGTAACCACATAAGTCATTAATCAACCGATTTAAAAATTATTTGTTATTTGAATGAATATACTTTCATATTATTATCATAGAAGTTTCATCAAAATCAGTTCAGTAGTTTGGTTAAGTCGGTTATATTTTTGTTAAAAAATTACTTTGAATTCGTAAGAATTCAAATTTTGAAAAGTCATTAAATCACAATATCAATTCGAATCTTCAATTTTACAGCCCGTTTCACCGCGACTAAGCTAGGAAATAATGAAGCAAGAAATAAGGCTGGTTATTTAATTTTTACTGATTCTTATACAATTTACATAACAATAGGTATACAATACAGAAAATTAAATTAATAACAATCCAGCATTATTTATTTATAACATATAATTAAGTAATACTTCATATATTTCAATATTGTTTATAATTTGTTTATAACATATACATTTTGGCGCACTGCTTGTCAGGTATGCGGCAGACGTGACCGGCCCAAATTACCACGAAGGCGAGCCTCAGGGCTCAGGACCGGAAAGTGGTGCCGCGGCAGACCACGCCGGACGTGGCGGGACGAGCTGGACGCCGCCGAGAGGGACTGGCCTACGGTGGCACTGGACCGTTGTGAGTGGCAGAATTGCGGGGAGGCCTTTGCCCAACAATGGGACAATATGGGCGAATTTTTATAGTAACGTATTAATAAATAATGATTCCAACCCATCTATGCGTATCTCATCCACAAATATGTTCTCATTGTTTTTCGAGTCAGTTTTAAGTATTAATTTTCAGGCTGCAGTGCAGAAGGTTGATTTTTGCAGCTGCCGTCAGACAGACCGGATGTGGCATGTTTATAGGCGTGACCTCACTGGAAGCAGCTGTGACTGATGTGTGGCGACTGCGGAAAATTGGTTATATTGTGATGAATTACTTTAGTACTGTTTTAATTTATATCAGTACAAATATTTCGTTTTTTTTTTAAATTATTTTGTTTCTATCGTGTCTCTCGAAACGTGGTCTCTCATTATGTGCTTCATTAGAAGCCTCAAGGTCGCACAGCGCGATCTCGTAAACGAGATCAAATCAAATTATTATTTACTAGCTGACCAATCGCAGCTTTGCACACGTAGTTTTTCTATAAAAACATTACCCTCCTTTGCGCAGTTAGGTAAAACGTAGCCTATATTACTAAAGGTGAATGTAGCTTTCCAATTGTGAAAGAATTTTTGAAATGGGACCAGTAGTTTTTGAGTTTATTCATTACAAACATACACACACAAATACAAAAGTATAAATCTTCCACTTTATAATATTAGTATAGATTTGGAGACAAGAACGTAAGTAGGTACATAGCAAGCTTAAAACTAAAAACATAGTGCTTATATCTAGTTCATTTACTACGCTCCTAATTACCTTACAATAGCAGGGTAGGGGTGTGCTAACAGCCAGACTAGATTACTGTATCCCAGCCCTTAGCGCCCTCCGACGGACCATGTGCGATATAAAATTAAAAAAAGTATATAACTAAAAGTAGGTATACCCGTGCACGACTACCTAGTTATTAATTGTTTAATAGTAATTGGTTTTGTGTTAGTGTGTTTTAATTAATTTTTAGTTACTGTTTTTAACTGAGTATTCATTTAAAAATGCAAGAATAAGGATCATTATTCTTGAATTTCCAATAGATCCCACGTGTATGACAAATACAAAAGCCAATTTCTTATTTTGTGCTTACAGTTCCTTAAACTAAGGGTGTGAATAAGTAAGATTTGGTTTATTTCGTTGTATAGATAGGTTGCCAAAAAGTTAAATTGATTTTTCATAAAGTCTGTTCAAAAGATCGAATCAGAACTGAGGAGACCCGTAGATAAAACAAGGTCACAGACATAGTCAAGACGATTAGCACGCTGAAGCTGAAGTGTGCAATATACCTCGAACATCTGACGGTCGTTGGGGCAGAAAGGTTGTAGAGGGGAGATTTTAATCTTACGATTTCATATATCGTTAATGGTTTCATCATCACATCAGTAGTTTCTGGGTATTCATCTAGATAAAAATATGAATTAGAAAATATAAATTGACAAGGTATGTACCAAGATCAGCAGATATGCAAATCTCCAGCGCATATTATAGCTATGTATCAGTTCTTCAATATCATCTTCTTTTGTGGGGCAATAGTGTCGACATTGATAGAGCTTTTAGAGCACAAAAAAGGTGCGGAGCGCACTTCATAGAACCATGTAGACAATTATTCAATTTTAATATTTTAACCCTTACCTGCTTTAACATAAAACTAGCAGCCGAGTTCGTCAAGCAACATCCTGAATTTTTTTTTATACTTTTTATGTATATGGCAAACGAGCATGCAGTCCACCAGATGTTAAGTGGCTACTGCAGCCCATGGATATCCACATAGAATTCAAAACAAGCAATTATGTTGTTTTGATCTCTATGTGGATACGTTGCCATACTGTAGGCCTATGTGCCAGTAATTACAGGAACATACCATTACCATCTAACCGGAACACAGCAGCACAAGTACTGCTATTTGGCGGCAGAAAAAGGTAAGGCGGTGGTGCCCACCTCCTCGAGCCCGTTCACAAAAGCTCTACCACCAGTAAAAGTAAGTGACAAAAAATTGCACCTTCCGAGCTGAAATTAAATTTGACTCAGAAGCAACCTTATTACATGTGTACCAAGATATATAATAAGCTAGACAATATTTAAAAACCCTTAAAGGGGATTTATTCTCTCGCCAACTGAAAAAATGGCTTAAGTACTGTTACATTTGAGTTTTTGCCCTCCGATGAAACGAGGAAGAAAATCCCAAAGGTTACTTTAAGTGGGCTTGCAGTACAATAAAACGATTTATTTGATCACAGCTAGTAACACTTTATTTAAATTTAAAGACTCCATACAAAAAATGGAAATGTTATCTTTTTTACTTTTTGGGAAATTTTTACACTCACTTTGTTTTCAATGTAGATACCTAAAAAAATCAGGTCCAACTGCATCTAATCCTTATCACTAAATCAAAACACAAACTAAACATCCAACACCCCATGGAACATTACTGTCCCATGGGTTACATTTGTAGTTTTATTACAACTTAAATATTACCTAACCAGCCAGCTAATATTTCATAGGTAAAAGCTATGGGTCGCGGGTGGTTGGGATAAAGCCGAAGTATTCTTATCTTGCAACTTTAAATAATTGACTATTTCTTCCGGATGTGAATTCCACTATTGAAAAGAAATGCCAGTACTATTTGTCAAGAGAACGTGGGGGTTTAAGTTAATTAAATTTTAAGTAGTGGGCGCCAAAATCAAAATTCCGATCCGAATCTCGAGACGACGATGTAATAAATTTATAAATGGTAGGTTAATGGTCGAGCTCGGAGATCCTCAATGATGTGTAGAAATTATAACCAACGTTTACCCTTTGTGACGTTGAAACCCACGACGGGTTTAAAGAATATAAGTAAATAATCACAAATAAACGTGGTAAAAAGATGTACGTTGAATAGATTACTTACAAATGTTTAAGGGTAGATATTTATAAGAGAAGAAAAAAAAAACCGTCTCCGCCTGCTCTCCAGCTAGGCAATTTCAGCCTGCAGTCCAGCCTTCGCTCCACGCTCGAGGCCCTGGTGTCCCAGGCTTCACTTGGAACTCCTTCTGCGGCAGGCACCTGTCCTGGAATTGAGAATAGGGAGGCCTTAGCACTAAGAAACTCGCAACGTACCTTACCTCTAAACAGCTCCAAACAAAAGTTATTTTACAGGGAGTAAGTAACATCCAGCTTTGTACGGAATCGATTTTAATGGGATATGACAAAAAAATACTACAGCTTACCATTTCTATTGCTTTGGAAGCTGTATGCTCGCCTTTTAGGGCCAAGGAATTAATCTAAAACAAACACAAACGAGGTTGGAATTTATGATGAAAATGTGACAAATTGTTAACGGGAACTCGGAGGTAAATTGTAGCTATTGCTTACTTTTTACTGATGACTGGTGCACTGGTCACTGGACTTTTTGGTGGGCTACGGCGTGGCGGCTCGGGTGGTTGAGTCCAGTGGGAACACACAAAATTCTGCAACGAATCCAATATCTTTCGAGCTTCAAGTCGCGCGTGGGTCAGCTCGAATACGAGGGCTGCTATTTATGTATCCGGAATAAAATAAAATAACTATCATTGACTGTTAAATATGGTTTTATTGCTTTTCAAAATATTCGCCATGATGATCAATGCACTTTTGCATTCGGTGAAACCAGTTTTCATAGCACTTTTTCCAATCGGAAGACGGTATCTCCAAAACATGATTTTTGAATGCCTCAACGGCTTCTTCTCGGGTTGAAAATCGTTGACCACGTAATTTATTCTTCATGGTTGGGAATAAAAAGAAGTCGTTGGGTGCCAAATCAGGGCTGTATGGCGGATGACCCGTTAATTCCACCGTTTCACCCTCCAAATATCGGGTCGTTTCACCCGAAGTGTGACAGATTGCATTGTCGTGATGGAGAATGATTCTGCGTTGTGGATTATTCTTCCTGATTTCTGCAAAGACTTCTGGCAAACAAATGGTCGTGTACCACTCTGAATTAACAGATTTACAATTTTCTAGGGCTACAGTAGCCACGTGTCCATCTATACCAAAAAAACAGGCGACCATTTGCTTCAAAGTGCTTTTCGCACGAGCAACTTTTGTTGGGTTCGGCTCATGTTGGAAGACCCAAACTGTTGACTGTTGCTTAGTTTCGGGGTCATATGCATAAATCCAGGATTCATCACCTGTGTAGATATTATATACAGCTTTTGATGCACCACGATTGTATTTGTTTATCATTTTTTTGCACCAATCGACACGAGCCTGTTTTTGATCTATTGTCAAGTTGTGCGGTATCCAACGCGAACATACTTTTTTTGCAGCCAAGTGTTCGTGTAATATCTTATGTATACTCGTCATACTAATGCCCAAGATCGCCTCTATCTCTCGATATGTCACATGACGATCTTGCATTATTAGTTTACGCACTGCGTCGATGTTTCGTGGCACAACAACTGATTTAGGCCGACCATCTTTAATTTCGTCCGTGAGCATACGACGTCCACGATTAAACTCACTAAACCAGTGATACACAGTAGTCTTTGATGGTGCTTTATCTCCAAAAGTCGAACTGAGTTAATCGATACACTGCTGTTGAGTTAGACTACGTCGAAAATCATAAAAAATCATCGCACGAAAATTTTCTCGAGATAAATCCATTGTGATAATGACACGCAATTTTTGAAATCGCGCCACACAATGAAAACAATTGACAGACGGACGAAATAACCTGCGTTCTACAGCCAAAGAGTTTCATTTTTAAACGTGATAATTTCTTTTTAAATATTATTTATGCAGTGGCCAGTTCCGGATTCTTAAATAGCAGCCTATGTACCACCAAATCTCTCCTTTTTCCTTACCCGCAAACTCCAATCTGGGTTGCTCAAGTTAATCTATTTTCCCTTATTTTCTGCAGAATACTTTAATCTTTGGCGTGAAGACCTCACTGGAAATCCAAAACTTCTGTCAACTAAAGACGTCAAACATGACGTTTCACAACTTGCTCGTGGCACTGAAACGACATCATAAAATTCCATAGACCCGAAACGGCAACAGCGAGCATTATTTATTTGCCAATCAGTATTTTATCATCAATTTCTTGGGGTAATTACCCAGCGTAAATAATCGGGAGGTTTAATTCCTCACGTGGTTACCCCAATGCCATAGACAACCTATAGGACAACCTAAGCGACTCTATTTAGCCTTATTCGAAGTTTCTAGAAAAAGTTTCATATAAACTACTCAACATGAAATAGGGCCCACCCAATAAAATATGATTTCATCATCATATCAGCCGTAGGATGTCCACTGCTGGACAAAGGCCTCCCTCATTGATCTCCAGGAACTGCGATTGGAAGCGGCCTGCATCCAACGCCGACCTGCGGTTCTTACCAAGTCGTCTGCCCATCTTGTGGGTGGACGTCCTACGCTGCGCTTGCCGGTCCGTGGCCTCCACTCGAAAACCTTTCGGCCCCATCGGCCATCTGTTCTGCGCGCTATATGGCCTGCCCATTGCCATTTCAACGTGCTAATCCGTCGGGCTATGTCGGTGACTTGAGTTCTCCTACGTATCTCCTCATTTCTGATTCGATCCCGTAGAGAAACCCCGAGCATAGCCCTCTCCATAGCTCGTTGAGCGACTCTGAGCTTATTCATAAGGCCAATAGTGAAGGACCACGTCTCGGTTCCATATGTCATCACTGGTAACACACACTGATTGTAGACTTTCGTCTTAAGGCACTGAGGTAAGTTGGACGAAAAGACGTTGCGAAGTTTCCCAAACGCTGCCCATCCGAGTTGGATTCGACGATTGACCTCTTTCTCGAAGTTGGACCTACCTAATTGGACTGTTTGTCCTAGGTATACATACGCGTCGACAACTTCAAGAGCCGAGTTCTCAACCATAACTGGGGCAGGGACGACATGGACATTTGACATGATTTTCGTCTTGTCCATGTTCATTTTAAGTCCTACCCGTTGGGAGACTCGATTGAGGCCTTCGAGCATCGTGCTGAGCTCTTCCATCGACTTTGCCATGACCACAATATCGTCGGCAAACCGAAGGTGAGTGATGTATTCGCCGGCAATATTGATGCCCAGTCCTTTCCATTCCAGAAGCTTGAAGGCATCTTCCAATGCGGTCGTAAACAGTTTCGGAGAAATGACATCTCCCTGTCTTACGCCTCTTTTTAAGGGAATCGCCTTCGAGCTCTGTTCATGTACTCGGACTGACATAGTGGCGTTTTTATACAAACACTTCAACACTTCGATTTACCGATAGTCAATACGGCATCGTTGGAGAGACTCAAACACTGCCCATGTTTCGATCGAATCGAAGGCTTTCTCATAGTCCACAAACGCGAGACATAGCGGCAAGTTATACTCTTCGGTCTTCTGTATGACTTGTCGCAGCGTATGTATGTGGTCTATGGTACGGTAGCCTTTACGGAACCCGGCTTGTTCGGGCGGATGGAAGTCAAACCTGCGTTCGAGACGGTTCGCGATGACCCTCGAAAACAGCTTATAAACATGGCTCAAAAGCGAGAATGGGTCTTAAGCAAGGTGTTGTCACCTTTCTTGAAGAACAGAACCACCACGCCCCCGTTCCATGCTTTTGGAGTCGTACCTTCAAGCAAGGCGGAATTAAAAAGCTTCTGAAGGACTTTAAGTACCGGTGATAAACCCGCTTTCAGAAGCTCTGAAGTGATTCCGTCCTCACCCGGCGCCTTGTCGTTCTTAAGCTGCTTCAAGGCTATCCTGATCTCATACAGGCTGATGTCCGGAATATCTTCGGTATAATGTCGGGTCAGTTTGGCTCTTGGGTCGTTGGCCGCACTGCAAACAGGTTTAGTGACCGAATCGTAGAGCCGTCCATAGAACCTTTCGACTTCCCTTAACACTTCCGCTTTACTTGACGTTATGCTGCCATCTTCCCTCTTCAGCTTCGTCATGCGGCTCTGCCCAATAGAATTATCTCTCGCGAACACTTTCGAGCCTTTATTCCGCTCTATCGTATCTTTAATCGGCCCACCTCTGGTCCGATTTATGAATTAATGTATGAGACTCGCAGAATTTTTAAAAGTCGACTAAGGTGGTGCCAGAATAACCAAGAACAGATCAAAATGGACATAATAGCTAAACACCGAGCCACCAAAGATTTTAGTAAATTCTGGAAGTCTACAGGTAAATTGAATATCAAGCCTAGCCTCCCTGTTAGTGTTGAGGGGAAAAGTGAACCAGGTGAGATTGCAAAATTGTTTATGGATCATTTTAAAGTACATTCACCCCTAGGACAGTCAGCTGAGATGGTCGGTACTGAGTTCGGCGGTCTGGAGGATGAGCCCCTTCTGCGTTTCTCAGCGAAACAAGTGAAAGCTGTTATAAAGGGTATGAGCAGGGGCAAATCTCCCGGACACGACGGACTCAGTATTGAACATTTAAGGTATGCTGGAGTCCACTTACCAAGAGTCCTGTCCATGTTCTTTGCGCTATGTCTCAGTCATTCGTACTTACCAGCAGGTTTAATGAACACGATAGTTATACCCATAGTTAAGAACAGGACAGGAGATATCTCGGACAAGGGAAACTATCGCCCGATCTCCCTGGCCACGATTATTGCTAAGGTGTTGGACGGTTTGCTTAATAATTGCCTACAAAAATATACAAAACTACATGACGCCCAGTTCGGATTTCAGCCTGGACTTTCTACTGAAAGTGCTATTGTGGGGCTTAAGCATACTGTCCAATACTACACAGGCCGTAAAACGCCGGTGTATGCCTGTTTTTTGGACCTCTCCAAAGCATTTGATCTCGTGTCATATGATGTGCTTTGGAGGAAGCTAAGGGACAGGAATGTACCGGCGGAAATCCTGAAAATTTTTCAATACTGGTATGCAAACCAGATTAACCATGTTAGATGGTCTAACACATTTTCAGAGTCATATCGGTTGGAATGTGGGGTGAGGCAGGGGGGGTTGAGCTCTCCCAAGCTGTTTAACATTTATGTTAATGATCTCATAGTTGAGCTCAGCAGCATGCGTGTCGGATGTCGTATAGACGGCATTAGTATTAATAATTTAAGTTATGCGGACGACATGGTGCTGCTGGGACCAACTGTGGGATCTATTAGTAAAATGCTGCGAGTCTGTGAGCGGTATGCCATATCACATGGACTTGTATACAATGTTAAAAAATGTGAATATATGGTCTTTAAGGCCGCCGGTAAGTGCCCAGAAAATATACCGAATATTACCTTAAATGGTATAAAAATACGTAGGGTTTTTGAATTTAAATACCTTGGGCATTTCCTCACCGACGACCTTAAAGACAATGTAGATATTGAGAGGGAGCGTAGGGCGCTGGCGGTCCGTGGTAATATGTTGGCCCGTAGGTTTGCCCGTTGTACAGATGAAGTTAAAATATCGCTTTTTAAGGCCTTCTGTCAGAGCTTCTACACGGGTAATCTGTGGGTAGCATATGCCAAAAGATCACTGGATGTCCTACGCATCCAATATAATAATATTTTTAGGATGCTGTTGAGGCTGCCGCGTTTTTGCAGTGCGTCGGAGATGTTTGCCCAACACAGGACTGATGGCTTTCATGCCATCATCCGTAAAAAGACAGCATCTCAGATGAGCAGATTACGGGATAGTCACAACAGCATCCTAAAAACTGTTGCTGAGAGATGCACCTCTCCTATTTGGAAGCATTTCGTAAAAAAAATGATTTATTAATTAAGTAGTTGATTGTCTGATGTGTTCTTTCTATTATTATCTTTATTATTTTGTCATGTCTTGTCTTTTACTAACCAATTATGCATAAGTTGTACTAACAAAATGGACTGTAAACCGTCTTAAATAAAAACTTTTGATTTGATTTGATTTAATACGAGATGTATTAAAGGTACGAATATCGTGCCGCAAGGATTTCCAAATCTTTCTATTGAGCTGCCTATGTGACTGAGCATCATCGGGAGACTGCAGTTGCAAAGAACGTCGTTCAGCCATGAGGTTAAGGGTGTCATCAGAGAGTTTCTGAGGTCTATTGGTACGGGGGGTCTTAAAGATCTGGGACCCCACCGTATGGACGGTTTCTACGAACCTGTTATTGATCTCGTCCACTGATGCATCTACTTCTAGACAGTCAAAGCGATTTGCAAGTTCGAGTTGAAAGTTCTCGAGGTTTTGGATATGTGCGCGAGTGGGTCGGAGCGTAGATTTCATCAAACGGGACCTTTCAAGTTTAACGTTCATATTCAATGTGGCTCTAACAATTCGGTGATCACTGCCGGTTTTCACACTGTGAATCACAGAGACATCATTGAATATCCGTTTCTTGTTGGTCAAGATGAAATCAATCTCATTTCTCGTGGAACCGTTGGGACTCATCCAGGTCCATTTCCTGTGAGGCGGCTTCTAGAAAAAAGAATTCATCATAAAGAGTCCTTCTTTCTCCAGAAAATCGGCCAGCCTCTGTCCTCTGGGGTTCCGTTGCCCATATCCAAATTGGCCCACTCTCAACTTATCATCGCTTCTCATGCCTAGCTTTGCATTGAAGTCCCCCATAACAACAATAAAGTGAGTTTTGTTCGTATGTATGGCTCTACTGATGTCCTCATACATAGACTCTACTTCTTCATCTGGGTGTGAAGTGGTCGGCGCATATACCTGAACGACCTTCAGCGAATATCGCTTAGATATTCTGAGTGTCAGGTACGCGACCCTGCTCGACACACTGTCGATGGTGATAATGTTGTTGATGAGTGACTTGTGAACGAGAAACCCAACACCACCTTGGGACTGTTGGTCGCCCTCCCGGTAGTATAGTAGATTACCAGACTTAAGGGATATCGTGTCCTCGCCCTCTCTACGAACTTCTGATAACCCCAAAATGTCCCAGTGTAATCTACTAATTTCTTCTTCCAGCTCAACAATCTTTTCGTCTGTCCTGATATATGATTTAAAATAAAATAAAAAAAAAAATCGTATAATTCACATTTATTTTTAGAAATTTAGAAAAGTTAACACATTCAGAATCATTAAAAAAAATATTACAATGCCTTATTTTTGCCAAAAAAATCGTCAAGAAATGCGCGTTTTACACATTAACTTAAAATTACACGGTTTTCCAAAACAACACGTTGAAGACACGAGCACATTTTTTTTAAACATGTTCTTAGGGTTGCTTCAATGCCTTATGTTTAGTAACGCGTAGGTCCTCCTCTATTGCGCACACACTCTTTGAGTCGGTTTGAAACACTCTCTATAAGGTGGATGACGTTTTCATCTGGAATTTGCTCCCAACACACTTTTAAAGCAGTTATCAACTCCTGTCGGCTATGAATTTCAGTGTGGTAGTCTTTAAGGCTTCTTTTCAACTGGTCCCAGATATGCTCGATCGGATTTAGGTCCGGACTCATGGCAAGCCAGGGTAGAACTGTGATACCAGCTTCGGAGATTGCACTTTGGGTCACTCTGGCAGTATGAGGGCGAGCGTTGTCTTGCATCAGAATAAAGTTAGGGCCTACTCGCTGTAAATATGGCATCACATGAGGTCGGATGACATGCTAAACATAGCTGGCGGCCGTTACATTGGCCTCATCCAAAATCACTATCTCGGTTTTGCCCATTATGCTAATCCCACCCCATACCATAATACTGGGTCCACCAAAGCGGTCAGTTTCACGAATACATGGTTCTGTAAAACGTTCTCCAGGTTGTCGCCAAACTCGTACGCGTCTGTCATCATTAAAAAACTTTACTTTAGATTCATCTGTAAAAAGCACTGTCCTCCAATTATTCATGGTCCATTCGAGGTAATCACGTGCAAACCTTAATCGCGCTGCACGGTAGGCTCTGGTCAATTTGAGCCAAACAACTGGCATTCTGGAGCGTTGTTGGTTTTCATGAAGTCTGTTGCGAACAGTTTGGTCACTCACTCGCGCTCCAGTGGCGTCACGTAAGCGGTTTCTCAATATGCGTGCAGTTACAGTTCGCTCGCGACGTGCATAGAGTCGGATGTATCGGTCTTCTTAGGAGGTTGTCGCTCGGGTTCTACCTGAACCGCGCCTCCTACTCACACTACCTGTCTCTTGAAAGCCTTATCACATATTTCGAATGACTCGTCTTGACACACCTAAGCTTGAAGCTACAGATCTTTGCGAATTTCCCTGCTGAAGCAAAACAATAGCTCTAGTCGCGGATTCCGTGTCCATGTGATGTCGAGAACCAGGCATTGTTTATGCAAACAGTAATGTTATTAAAGGTAAGGTTGCGATAACTTCTTCGTTAGACACAACAAACCCCACTGAGCAACAATGTAATGGCACTCACAGATTCTGCGGTATATCGTAAGATTTTGTTTCTTATCTACCCACTTAAGAACTACCCTAAACTTGGCGTTTAAGTGTTAATTTATGATCAATAAATATACCTACTTAACATTTCCATACATCAGTATGCCAACAACTCGCAAAAAAAAATGCGAAAATCGAAATATTTCAAGTGGGCCCTATTTTGTTTTGAGTAGTTTATAAAAAAGGATTTTGTTTCCGGTTTAGTAAGATTTAATTTTTATTTTTAAAGTATTATGTAATGTTAATATTTTCTAAGCAAATGAGATTTAAAAACAAGGATTCGATTCTAACTCACAATCGTCAAAGTATGCTTTGTAAACGACGCGCGGGGCTATTACGAACTGTCACAAAATGTCAATGCCAGGACGTCTGATTTCACTTTCGTACACACTTCAAATTTCGGTTTATTGACCTCAATTTAATTAAAAATTCTTGATAAAAGTGTTCATAAAGGTGTATTTATATTTGAATTAGTTCAAGTAAAGATGCTTGGCAAAGTGAGAGTCGAAGCCACAAGTCCATATTACTGAGATATATCGAATCCCATTCAACAAACTCAATGCTTATAAATGTAATGAAATTATGGGATTTTTATCTTCAATTTTATCAGATAATTGTTAGTTAATTATGCTAATCTATCGACGAATTATTTAAGGTACTTAAGGACCAAAATTTACAACGTAACAGTATAAATGATTTTACACAATAAGCGAATATTTAAATTATAAGGACATATAATTCAATTTTATACTATGTAACCTAATTATTAATTTATCTTTTGACATTGTTATTATCTTTATCTAACTTATAATAAAATAATTTAATATAATGTAATGTAACTACAATATAACATACTGTCGAATATAACATATATATAACTCATTAATATTTGCATGGCAACAATTTGGTGAAACAATTAATGGACCTATATAATGGAATAAACACATTTCAAATAGGCATCCCCCACAGATTTCCAGAGCGACTGATCTTGTGCTGCCTGCACCCAGCGGCTCCCAGTAACCTTTAATATATCGTCTTTCTATCTTGTTGGGGGGGGGGGGGGGGGGGGGGCGTCTGACGTTTTTGTGTTTGAAACTATATTGGCCACGTCTATTGCAAGATCGATCTTAAGATCGTCTATTGCTTTCCATAAATCCTAGTTTAAGGATATACGTTGATCGTTGAATGTAATTATAACAGGGCTAAGCAGTATCCAGCGTGTTACGATCCAAGTTTAAAATGTGGTTATTGCTAACATTCTCCGGTAAATGTTTAAACTTCACAAGGAGACAAGAGTTTCTGGATAATTTACCTACATAAATGTTTAAAGCTTTTATTCATTAGGAAGCAAATTTCTCAGGGGCGATTAGCCAGAGGATTAGAGCTGAAGTGGCATTGGCGTATATAGCTCGAAGAACTGAAGGCTGTTGGGGTAGAAATAATATAAAATCATGAACTAGAGGGTGAAAGCCCCTCACTAGATGGAAAGACGACCTGATAATGGTTGCTGGGAGCTGTAGGGTGTAGGCCGCTTAAAATCGATCACTCCGGAAATCCATAGGCGATGTCTGATGATTAAATCTATATAGGATGTTCAGTACCGGACGTCTTATATGGGTGATAGTGAAATTTCACAACAAAATGTCGTTGTGAAATTTCACTATCAGATTGAGAGATGTCTTCTGACGTTGTATCACAACTATAAGTAAAACGTTAACTTATATAAGTATTCTATCAGTTATCTGGTTCCCATAGTATAAGCTTTGCTTAGTTTGGGGCTAGATAGCGCTGTGTGAAATTTCCAGCAATGTTTATTTATTTACAACTGTTTTTATTTAAAAATTAAATCTGGTAAATAAAGTGTTAAAAATATATAGAAAAAATTTATCTATTTATATACTTATAATTTATATAAATTCTATATTTGTTTTAAAATATTTTAAGTTGTAATATTATTTAAAATTAGCCTAATATTTGAAATAAATGATTTATATACTACACTTGGTACAATCGTAGTTCGCTAAAAGCGATCTCTGCCAGGCTACTTGACGTTAAACTGAAATGATAAAAAACGTGAAAGAAAGCTGTGTTACACAAACGTCGCACGTCAGACAACGTTGCAAGACGTCTGGCAAGCCTTTAAGTTCGTATAAGGCCAAAATTTAGCTAATATGAGCTGTTTAAATTCCTCTGAATTGGCACCAAAATTCCCGCTTAAACACGACGTATGAACATCACCTGTACCTAATCCTACATTATATATAGAGGTATGTAGAGGTATATAGGTCAGAATCTCTGTAAAGCCTTGGTTTTCAAGAAAACGTTAGCAAACTCACGTAAAACTGAGATGTGTCATCAGGATGGCCACTGCAGAACATAGGCCTCCCCCAGAGATTTTCTGAGAGCCCGATCTTGTGCGGCTTGCACCCAACGGCTCCCAGCAAACTTTACGATTTACGCTCGCACACGATCGTTTGCTCTGATAAATTTTGGGGTAGGCCTATGTTCAATAGTGGACGTTCTGTAGCTGACATGATGATAATGAGACTATGAGAACATAGAAAAACGAAGTACTTAAAACTATTGTTTGTTAAACTTATTATCTATTTTTTTGAACATCCTTGCTAATAAGTTCCAATAGAAGCTAAGATGTTTAGCTGTACAAGACACCAAATTTAATGGATACTACTAATAAAACGGTTGATTCCACAATCAATTTTTAACAAAGTATTTCTTTAATGAAAAATATCGTATTCGAAAGTCGTGTAACAAACAATATTCTCAAGAGTGTCTTACGGGCTATACCTCCAATCACCCTGTATTATTAATATTCTTCTATCTTGTCAATGGGTTATCCTTAATTATTAATAGGTTCGAAACTAAATTGACTTGAGTAGAACCTGTCCCCGTCTGTTCCTGTATTAGTAACGTCGATTCCAGTGTTGGTTACCTTGTTAAGGCAGAATGTAGCGCACAAAAGACAGTTAAGCAGGTGGGGTATAGTCTGGAGGGGGTGCCCACAATTACAGCTAGCTAGTAAAGAGTATCGGATTCCCCACCTACAGAGGTTTTTCCTGCACCACCCAACCTGAGTCAGGAGTCGGTTGATGAATTTCCAGATCGGCCATGGAAAGTTGTATCCAGGGAGGGGGTACACTATATTGAGGAAGTGATATAACGGCCACCGCTTCCCAGCAAATACTAGGTATCACATACCACGTCTTTGACACATTTCTGAGATTTATCACTGGGAAGAAAATCCGGGTGATTTTTCTTAAAAACTTGTCAAAGCTTTAGGTAAGTCTTATTGGTAACAAAGTGCTCGATGAATGAATTTTAAATGACGGGAAAAATTATTCGCGTACTTACAACCTGTTTCTGCTGCCAATCAGCATAGCTGGGTTTCGGTTTGGTGTGGGTGCCGATGAAATTACAGGCACATTACACTTCATCTTTAGGCTTCTGTATGCCTCAAGTTGATGGTCACAGATCGTCAAATACCTTAGTGTCTTAAGTTGAAAGTCTTTGATCAGTGTGTGTTACCAGTGATGACATATGGCACAGTGACATGGTCTTTCACTATGGGTCTCATAAGAAGGCTCGCGGTCGCTCAGCGTGCTATGGAGAAGGCTATGCTTCGTGTTTCTTTACGAGATCCAATCAGAAATGATTCGTAGGGGAACTAAAGTCAACGACATAGCACAAAGGATTAACAAACTGAAGTGGCAGTGGGCAGGGCACATAGCTCGAAGAACTGATGGCTGTTGGGGCAGAAATGTTCTCGAGTGGAAATCATGCACTGGCAAACGAAGAGTAGGACGGCACCCCACTAGATAGAAAGAAGACCTGTTAAAGGTTGCTGGGAGCCGTTGGGTGCAGCCTGCACAAGATCAGTCTCTCTGGAAATCTATGGGGGACACCTTTTTTCAGCAATGGACATCCTGTCGCTGATAAATGATGGTCACAGGGCAGTGTATCGTGGGGCACGTTTCTATTAAAAAATATAAGTCTGGCATTTTGGCATCTTTGTTGGCTTTGAACACTACAAAGAATAACCATAGTGTAGATAGCACATTAAACCAGTATAACTTAAGTAACTCAAGTTTATACTAAGTAGAGCAACTCCTTCTCAACTGTGGTAACTCTTCTAGATTCCATCCTAGGTGGCCACATTAATAAAGCTAAAGACGTCGTTACCGGTACTTGAATATTTTTGCATACATCACTCGGCTCGGCCACTGAAGATATAGTAGTAATAATATACAAGGCAGACACTGAAGGAAACATGCCCTCATCATGTACTAAATAGATTGACGAAGACGTCACATAGAAATGAATGTAATCGAGAATAATTATTTGAACTACAGTCGTTTTAAAAATTTCGAAGTGAATTCTGTCAGGACAATGGGCCCTTGCTGGATTATTAAACTAATTACCTTATCAAGTACCAAAGAGTGACACGTACGCAGAGTGATTTTGAATAAAATTCTTTATTTTTAAAATCCAATTAATTTACTCGCTCAGCATAAAATATTAATGGATGCAGTCTATCATCTGTGATTATAGCAGCACTAAGTTCTACTGTTTGTAAATGTAACCGCTAAATACTGTGTATGCTGTATTGATGATTCTTATTAATAAAATAAAATTAGTAATAAGAATAGAATAAAATAGAATAATCATTTATTTGGTACACACAAAATGACACATGAAACAATTATAAGGAACAGTATATACAATTGAATAAAATAAGAGAGTTCGACTCATGTAATAAAAGACATGATTTAGAATACCCTAGTTTAAATACCGTAGTTTTACCTTAGTTTTTACTCAGTGCAAGTGCGTCACACGTCGCAGAATTTACATGTCAGCAAATAGTTTTAAGTGTTTTAAATGTATTTTAGTCACTAGTTTATTTATATGGGCCGTAGAATAAGTTTTAATATCATGTACTTTTCCATTGTTACCTGAAATAATGAGTTATTATTTTTATTAAATTCTGACAGAACAACGGGTTTTTGCTGAGTTATAAGCTTAGGTACACGTTCACTTTCTTTCTTTCTTTAGTCATCTCAATATGCCGTTCGGAATACAAAAATAGTTACAAATATGTACTTCTTACAATCACATAACAAAGTTGGCCTTAATGGCATCTATACTGTTACGAGCTGAGGGTTCGGGATAAAATAACTAAAATTAATCTTAATCAAAATAACACTTTTATTCAACACTAAATTTTATACACGATCTTAATCACAAGGATTCACAACTCACTTAATCACACGACTGTTACACAATAAACCACTAAAAGTCACCGAAATGTTCGCACGTATCGCCAAATCAAGACTGACTCCCTCGAGCGTCTCTACGCACTATTTATACCGCGCATTATTTCCAGAACCTTCTCGGTGTTTCTACTAGTTACTAGAAAAGTGTAGGTATTTCGATTGACTACTATTTCTTAATCTGTGCAACTGTAGGTAAAAACGTGATATGTAGGTATATTCCATACCAAGTATTACCTATTCTGTGACACAGTAGGTATAACTTCGAGAAGCTGTATGTTACTATTACTTATTCTGTAACTGCCTCGGCGTAACATTACTATAAAACTAGTTAATTTTTTAAGACAAATCATCCCTTACAACACTTTGGATCGGTTAGCGACCTAAGCAACTTTAAATTTACGTCGTACAGGAATTTTCAACGAACAGGTTTCATTCCTTTAATTGGTATTTGGACTTCTCTGGACTAGTATATAATAATGTTGGGTAGTCCAAAGAGCTCTCCTGCTCTATACCGGTACATGAGCGAGTTTTGCGACGTTTTTCACAGCTCGCCACTTGCATTTTCATAAGCAGATTTTGATGGCACATTTACATACTACCCGAGTTGATTTACATGTTTTCATGAACTGCAATTTGAATTATTAAAGCCCATTCCGAGTTTGTGAAATGTTTCTTTAATTTGTTGGAGCAGATTATGAAATGCATTTCAATTTGTGATTGTAAAATGATTACTAATTAACCTACTTTGTTTGTTCTTAGTAACTAGTGGTTCGCCCCGAACTGAGATCTCGCGATTCTCTCATAAAAACAAAAAAATGTTATTTGTAATCTTTGACTATCCAGATAGTGCCACGAAATTATTAACCAATTTACTTGACCTACTGTTTCATTTAAATTACAGGTCATGGAGACTATCTGCGTCAAATGGCACGTTTAATGAAAGGTCTTCATGGGTACATTTCGACCCCGTTTTTAAGTTATTAGCCATAATAGAAACTGAAATTTGACGAAATTCACAGGGTACACAAGTGACCCCACAGTAACCCCCCTGAAACTTGGTATTCGTGTTTCGTAACACAAAGGAAATGTCTGAAATCTAGAATAACTGCAATTTCTTCCAAAAAATTATGAACCAATTACGGTTCATAATTTTTTGGAAGAAATTGCAGTTATTCTAGATTTCAGACATTATTTACCAAAATTATGAACCAATTACGGTTCATAATTTTTTGGAAGAAATTGCAGTTATTCTAGATTTCAGACATTTCCTTTGTGTTACGAAACACGAATACCAAGTTTCAGGGGGGTTACTGTGGGGTCACTTGGAAATGTCTGAAATCTAGAATAACTGCAATTTCTTCCAAAAAATTATGAACCGTAATTGGTTCATAATTTTTTGGAAGAAATTGCAGTTATTCTAGATTTTAGACATTTCCTTTGTGTTACGAAACACGAATACCAAGTTTCAGGGGGGTTACTGTGGGGTCACTTGTGTACCCTGTGAATTTCGTCAAATTTCAGTTTCTATTATGGCTAATAACTTAAAAACGGGGTCGAAATGTACCCATGAAGACCTTTCATTAAACGTGCCATTTGACGCAGATAGTCTCATTTTGGTTATTTTTACCCCTTGAACTCCATTATCTCAATCACCTCCCCCCCCCACATTTTTGGATCATTTAGTCTACCTGCAACGCTGATTTGCCCAAGTTTATTTGGAGATCTCGCTTCGCTCGATCAATTATTATTACACATCATCACCATCCCAGGGGAAGCAGACGCATGGTTCATTACCATCCATACCTCGTTAAGAGTTGACTATACCTAAGCCCAAACTCGAATTTCACCCTCGCTTCTCCGCGCGCTTCTGCTCGTCCTATCTAGCCGTGGTTCATATGTTTGCCGGTTTTTTATCATTCAGTCCCTTCATTAGCTTCTTGTGTTTATTTCTCATTACTGCGTCTTTACAAAAACCAACAAATTATAAATTCTACCTAAGAATTACGTGTTCGTTTGGAGCGACAAGCGTCACGGGTACCCCGTCTGAAAGCCGAGGCCAGACTGAATCGCGGAACGGGCCTCCGGAGCGAATGGTTTCATTAGTACAAAACCTAGATATTTTCATTTTATGGTAAAATCAAAAGGTATTTTAAATATTTATAACACAGGTGCCCCTATTGATGTTGTGTAGAATTACTGTATAAAGTTTCAGGATCTAAATTGTAGTATTCATCGCTTATGAACGGTTTTAAGATAAATTTGGAGTCATGTATGGATTTTTTTTCTATTGAGAAAATTTTACGGAATCGTGTTTTCAAAACACAGGCGCTCTAGCACGTATCCTTAACTATAACATATATAAATTACAGATTGAAAGCACACAATTTGTTGAACAAAACATTGTTTCTCAATAAACGATTTAACGTCTCCCCAGGTATAGTGCGCCCTTAATTCACCCATTCGCGTACATCTAAGGTATGGAACACTTTACTCTCGTCTGTTTTTTCTGAAGAGTACAATCCGAGCCTGTATAACGTAATAGTAAAAAGGTTTCTTCTGGGTCTTTGTGCTTCATTTTAGACCACATCATCGTTTACCATCAGGCGAGATTATGGTCAACCGAAGAACCACAGGATGTCATCATATGAACATAGACCTCCCACATAGATTTCTAGAGCGATCGTTCTTGTATGACCTGCACCCTACGGCTCCCATCAACCTATTATTGCTTACACATAGACAAAGTTATTAGAAGTTAGGATGTCATTTCAAAACAAAAGGTATGGCGAGGACGAGGCGAAGACATGGCGCCCCTTTAATTTACTTTCATACAAAATGTATAGAAGCGTCGCGCCTTTTCTGTATAGTTTTAAGTCTTCTGCCTGGCCTACACCTGTCATTAATTTTGTCATTTTATCCAATCTATAAAAACACTCAACGATGCATTATCCTGCGTCCATAAACTTGAGGTATACAGGCTTAAAGCCTCATGTGCCTGCTGCTGCTTTGCGGCAGAAATATATATGGTAGACTTTCCCTGGCGAGCCATTTCAGAAGTAACTCTACTCTTAGAAGTATCTTACCTTCTGTTCTCTCAAATTACAGTTTGTTATTTGACATGACATAGAAAACTTCCAACTAAGCTGTCCAATTTCCTCGTAGAATTGGTGAGCTCGTTACCTCATCCACTTCCTAATTTAAGAGCATTGCAACGTATGTAAATTTCAATGTTAACACGCCGGCGCACGTTGTAATTAGTCACTTGACGTTGCCTTGCTGGGTTAACACACCATACTGTAACTCTTGCGTTGCCTTTATACTCCTGTAAGCTACTTTTCGTGATTAAAATCAGTTTTCACAACATTTTGTTAAATGCACTTTTAAGAATAATAAACAAATATATAAATGAACATTTCAAACAGCGATATCTTATTTATTTAATTTATTTACTACTAGCTTATCAATCCGCAGGTTTGCACGCGTAGTTTGTCAATAAAAACATTACCCTCCTTCTACGCAATTGGGTAAAAAGTAGCCTATGTCACCCGGGGATAGGGTTGCTTCCCAACAGTTAAGGATTTTTAAAATAATTCCAGTAGTTTCGGAGCCTATTCAATACAATACAAGTCTAATTTTCCTGGCTCATTCATAACATTTCTAATCGAAACCATAAACCAAAGTACTTACCTGGCTCCTGCTTAGTTACCTACTTACATTTTTATATACTTTTTATTGCTAAGTAAAAAACACCTAGAGACGTAAACCCACGATAGCACCAGCACAAACCTCAGTGGTTTTCAGATGCTATATTTCTGAACATATAATTGTAATCTTTGTTAAAATATATACTAATATTATAAAGAGGAAAGATTTGTTTATTAGACTTGACTCATAAAGTAGTTCCTTAGGTTAAATTTCATATTATTAGGTCTCAATTTATCACGTACGTCAGAGGGTAGGGTGTTAATAAGCCGAGAAACAAGGTACCTGGCCGTAGGCATTGTTTTCTCAAACGCATCTAGTCCCAAACTAAGCAGAGCTTGTATTATGGGAACCGGATAACTGATAAAATACCTATATCCTTTTTTGTTGTAAATACATACATAAAATATATTAAAAATCATCCAGACCCGGAATCTGCAGGTTATGCTAACATTTGTTCCGCAGCGGAAATTGAACCCGCTACCTTCTGCGACTCAGCCGGCTATTCGCCCACTGCGCCAAGGAAAAACAAACATATCAGCGCAGAAAATCAGCTGATATGTTTTTGCTTGAGCAAGTACTAAACTGACAGCGTTTAAAAATACTGGATAAGTGCGAGTCTGACTCGCTCACTGCGGGTTCCGTTTTTTATGTCATATTTTACCTAAAGTTACAAATTAACCGTTTGAACTCAACGTTATGAAGTAGAAATAGCACAGACTTGGCGTGGGCATCCTAATATTCTATTTTCGCAGCTTTGCCGTCAGCGCTACCTCCCACAGTACGCTATTTCCCAAAATACTATGTCCATTAGATAGTGATGACAAACAGGAAAAAAATCTAAATAATATTTATACTAAGCATTACCCACATACTCGTTATAAAATTACTAGCTGACCCACCCGCGGCACCAAACGCGTGGTCAATCAATAGAAACATTACCCTCCTTTTGCGCAGTCTGGTAAGAATTATGTCTATGTCTCAACTCCATCCTCCAACAATCATCTATCAATAACTATTTAGAAACGTTGACCACATATTCTTCGACTGTCATAGATTGCGGCGTTCCTTCTCTGAAGTCCTTCCTCCTGAAATTCCTCGTCCTACCTCCTTTAAATGTTTATTAACCTTTACTTTTTCCCTTGTAATTAATTATATTTTTTGTAAATTTATAAATGATAACAACGATAGGTTGTAAATGTATATATTACTTACTAGCTCAGTAACCCACATTATCTATAATAGTACTAACAACTAATATTGTGCTGGTTTAAATGTTATATCGTCTCTTTTGTTTTAGAATTATCAAGGTTTTTTTTCCAAATTCAGTATACCGGCCATATTCTTGACCTACACTATTTCCTAATAACTTTATAAAAATAATATAGTGACATCGACATAGACATCGAATATAGTGACGCCGTGGGGCGCCGGCAATAGAATGTTGCCCCTCCGCTCTTGCCCGTGGATGCAGTAGGAGTCTGCTAAGGGATACCTCCGAAAGATGGGCAGCAGCGTCTTTTCGTGTATCAACACCTATACTGCGCTCGCCAACCCGCCTGCCAAGCGTGGCGAGTATGGCAACAACCCCTCATGGATTTACAACATAAAACCAGGCCCCGAGTCCCCGGCGGCCCCGCTAATCCTGGCTACGGTAGCAGTCACGGTAACGGCGGGGCCAGGGGTGCTAAGAATCCCCGGGAGACGATCGGCTACCAAACCCTACGACGACCACTGGCCCTGGTAACACACAACATCCGCACTTTGAGGACAGACGAAAAGATTGTTGAGCTGGAAGAAGAAATTAGTAGATTACACTGGGGCATTTTGGGGTTATCAGAAGTCCGTAGAGAGGGCGAGGACACGATATCCCTTAAGTCTGGTAATCTACTATACTGCCGGGAGGGCGACCAACAGTCCCAAGGTGGTGTTGGGTTTCTCGTTCACAAGTCACTCATCAACAACATTATCACCATCGACAGTGTGTCGAGCAGGGTCGCGTACCTGACACTCAGAATATCTAAGCGATATTCGCTGAAGGTCGTTCAGGTATATGCGCCGATCTCTTCACACCCAGATGAAGAAGTATAGTCTATGTATGAGGACATCAGTAGAGCCATACATACGAACAAAACTCACTTTATTGTTGTTATGGGGGACTTCAATGCAAAGCTAGGCATGAGAAGCGATGATGAGTTGAGAGTGGGGCAATTTGGATATGGGCAACGGAACCCCAGAGGACAGAGGCTGGCCGACTTTCTGGAGAAAGAAGGACTCTTTATGATGAATTCTTTTTTCCAGAAGCCGCCTCACAGGAAATGGACCTGGATGAGTCCCAACGGTTCCACGAGAAATGAGATTGATTTCATCTTGACCAACAAGAAACGGATATTCAATGATGTCTCTGTGATTCACAGGGTGAAAACCGGCAGTGATCACCGAATTGTTAGAGCCACATTGAATATGAACGTTAAACTTGAAAGGTCCCGTTTGATGAAATCTACGCTCCGACCCACTCGCGCACATATCCAAAACCTCGAGAGCTTTCAACTCGAACTTGCAAATCGCTTTGACTGTCTAGAAGTAGATGCATCAGTGGACGAGATCAATAACAGGTTCGTAGAAACCGTCCATACGGTGAGGTCCCAGTTCTTTAAGACCCCCCGTACCAATAGACCTCAGAAACTCTCTGATGACACCCTTAACCTCATGGCTGAACGACGTTCTTTGCAACTGCAGTCTCCCGATGATGCTCAGTCACATAGGCAGCTCAATAGAAAGATTTGGAAATCCTTGCGGCACGATATTCGTACCTTTAATACATCTCGTATTAAAGATACGATAGAGCGGAATAAAGGCTCCAAAGTGTTCGCGAGAGATAATTCTATTGGGCAGAGCCGCATGACGAAGCTGAAGAGGGAAGATGGCAGCATAACGTCAAGTAAAGCGGAAGTGTTAAGGGAAGTCGAAAGGTTCTATGGACGGCTCTACGATTCGGTCACTAAACCTGTTTGCAGTGCGGCCAACGACCCAAGAGCCAAACTGACCCGACATTATACCGAAGATATTCCGGACATCAGCCTGTATGAGATCAGGATGGCCTTAAAGCAGCTTAAGAACAACAAGGCGCCGGGTAAGGACGGAATCACTTCAGAGCTTCTGAAAGCGGGTGGATCACCGGTACTTAAAGTCCTTCAGAAGCTTTTTAATTCCGCCTTGCTTGAAGGTACGACGCCAAAAGCATGGAACGGGGGCGTGGTGGTTCTGTTCTTCAAGAAAGGTGACAACACCTTGCTTAAGAATTACAGACCCATCTCGCTTTTGAGCCATGTTTATAAGCTGTTTTCGAGGGTCATCGCGAACCGTCTCGAACGCAGGTTTGATGACTTCCAGTCTCCCGAACAAGCCGGGTTCCGTAAAGGCTACAGTACCATAGACCACATACATACGCTGCGGCAAGTCATACAGAAGACCGAAGAGTATAACTTGCCGCTAAGTCTCGCGTTTGTGGACTATGAGAAAGCCTTCGATTCGATCGAAACATGGGCAGTGCTTGAGTCTCTCCAACGATGCCGTATTGACTATCGGTACATCGAAGTGTTGAAGTGTTTGTATAAAAACGCCACTATGTCAGTCCGAGTACATGAACAGAGCTCGAAGGCGATTCCCTTAAAAAGAGGCGTAAGACAGGGAGATGTCATTTCTCCGAAACTGTTTACGACCGCATTGGAAGATGCCTTCAAGCTTCTGGAATGGAAAGGACTGGGCATCAATATTAACGGCGAATACATCACTCACCTTCGGTTTGCCGACGATATTGTGGTCATGGCAAAGTCGATGGAAGAGCTCAGCACGATGCTCGAAGGCCTCAATCGAGTCTCCCAACGGGTAGGACTTAAAATGAACATGGACAAGACGAAAATCATGTCGAATGTCCATGTCTTCCCTGCCCCAGTTATGGTTGAGAACTCGGCTCTTGAAGTTGTCGACGCGTATGTATACCTAGGACAAACAGTCCAATTAGGTAGGTCCAACTTCGAGAAAGAGGTCAATCGTCGAATCCAACTCGGATGGGCAGCGTTTGGGAAACTTCGCAACGTCTTTTCGTCCAACATACCTCAGTGCCTTAAGACGAAAGTCTACAATCAGTGTGTGTTACCAGTGATGACATATGGAACCGAGACGTGGTCCTTCACTATTGGCCTTATGAATAAGCTCAAAGTCGCTCAACGAGCTATGGAGAGGGCTATGCTCGGGGTTTCTCTACGGGATCGAATCAGAAATGAGGAGATACGTAGGAGAACTCAAGTCACCGACATAGCCCGACGGATTAGCACGTTGAAGTGGCAATGGGCAGGCCATATAGCGCGCAGAACAGACGGCCGAAGGGGCCGAAAGGTTTTCGAGTGGAGGCCACGGACCGGCAAGCGCAGCGTAGGACGTCCAACCACAAGATGGGCAGACGACTTGGTAAGAACCGCAGGTCGGCGTTGGATGCAGGCCGCTTCCAACCGCAGTTCCTGGAGATCAATGAGGGAGGCCTTTGTCCAGCAGTGGACGTCCTACGGCTGATATGATGATGATGATGATGACATCGACATTGGCGGAATCGTGACACTCTCTAGTCACAGTAGCCACAATCAAGAACTGAACTTATTAATATACCAAATTTCATCAAAACGGTCCCGCCGTTTGGTCGTGGAAACGTACAAACAGGCAGACATACAGCTGACCCGCCAAACTTCGTACCACCATTTCATGCATATGACGGTAGAATTGTCAATCGGCCATCATTAGCTACATCTATGTATTAGAAAATGAATTTTCGGCATAATTTTCTTGCGCGAGTTTTTCATATATATTAATCGTTGTTCTGCTATTCGGGGCGGAGACAAATCCAACAAATCAACGATATTCTATACTAATATTATAAAGAGGAAAGATTTGTTTGTTTGTATTGAATAGGCTCCGAAACTACTGGACCGATTTAAAATATTATTTCACTGTTGGGAAGCTACATTATCCCCGGGTGACATAGGCTACTTTTTACTCAACTGCGCAGAAGGAGGGTAATGTAAGGATTACTTTTTATAGACCGGCTTATAATCCAGCAAAAGATATAATTGCACGAGAATATTAGTTCCAGTTTTATAAAGCGAGAAAACTATAATAAAAAAATAACATTTAATAAAATCCGCAGCGCCATTCCTCATTTACAGAATATTATTATGCACTTGTTAATGTCATCACTGGCAGAGTTATGCTAAACTTGTGCTCAACTTTTAATGGGATTCAAGAGTCTGATACTGCGAAACTGGAGATGTCTTAAGAACTGCACTGGTTTGGATAAGCTAGGGGGTTTAGTACGCGATTAAAACTAAGAGGAAGAAATTTGACTACTGAAAACCGGCATTGTTATTCGTTAAAGTCGTGAACCTCTCTCCGTGAATATTATTTGTCAAGATTTTGATTAAGGTTTTCAGTTCTGAAACAGTTTCTGAATTTTCGGTCGCATTAAATGCAGCATCGCTTTTTGGTTTCCACACCATATCAGCCACAGGACGTCCAGCTGCATCGGCCTCCGCCATAGATTTCAAGAGTGACCGATCCTATGTGGGCTGCATTGAACGGCTCCCAGCATACTCATACTTATTTATTCAAACCGTTGGGACACAATAGAACACTTAGTTACGTCAATAATATTACATAATTAATTACATGTCTTTATCTAAGGTGCTCATCACACAATAATTTTGGAGGTGCCAGAAACAGACAAGCATATCGTATACATTACATTTATGCATCTAAATACTGATTAATTAGTAGTAGAGGGGCATTGTCAAAGACTTGTTTATAATACCTAATTTGAATTCTAAATTGCTGCGTATGTCAGTAATTATAATTATAAACCTTTACCAGGTCTTCTTTCCATCTAATAGGTCGTCATACACTGCGTTTTCTAGTGCATGGTCTCCATCTAAAAACCTTTCTGCCCTTAGTCAGTTTTTATAGATATGTGCCCTGACTACTGCCAGTTCAGCTTGCTAATCCTTTGTTCTATTTCGGTAACTTTGGTGCGTCTACAAATCACCTCATCTTTAATTGTATCTCCTAGAGAAACACCAAGCATAGCCCTCTAGCACGCTGATCAAACTTGAGCCTTCTTATGAGTCCGATAGTGAAAGGCCAGGTTTCTGTACTATATGTCATCACTGGTAACACACACCGATCAATAACTACGTCTTAAGAAACTGAGGTATTTTGAACGAAAAGACGTCGCAAAGTTTGGTTTTCTTAATGAACGTATAAGGATCACAGACCGATCTCGAGCCTAAGATGAAGTTATGATTCACAAAGTTTTGAAGTAAAACTTCTTTACGCACACTTGACTTAGGGAGTAATCTGGTGAACGCGTTACGAAAAGTGCGAACGGAAGTTGAGAGGGAGATTTAAGATAGTGAAGATAGAAAGAGAGATAGAGTTGCGTTTCGTATATATTTAAACATTAATGTGTAAGTGCGAGTTGCGTCTGAATGAACATAGACTGATCGACGTACAGACGTGCGGACAATTTTATATATGAACAGTTTTAGAAATTATTATTTTGAAAAAGAAGTTTTACTTCAGTCGTGTAGACCACACGGTTAGCAGAACACGGACAGAAAAAAACGAGTGTGCTTTATAGACCTAAAGCACACTCGTTTTTTTCTGTTTAAGGCAAGTGATTGGCTTAAGGTATTATATGACTCAGATCTCCAGTAACCATAAAAATCTATAGCGGTAATAGATAAGCACTACGCTGGAATTTCAAGCACTTAGGGTAGTAAAAGTGAATTTCCTATATTTTTAATAAACATTAACCTTATACGAGTCTCGATTGCTTTGATACGCCACTTGAATATATAAATCCCTTAATACTGTACTATATTAAGTTTATAGAAAGCGCTTGTAGTGAAACTGGATTTGTAATTCTTATCAGACCAGCCCCGTTGTTCTTGAAATAATGAAGTGAACTAGTAGTTCGCCCCGAACGGATCTTGCAAGTCTTCCGTAAAAACTAAGCAAAATATTTCCTTATCATCATTATCATCATATTAGCCGTTGAACGTCCACTGCTGGACAAAGGCCTCCCTCATTGATCTCCAGGAACTGCGGTTGGAAGCGGCCTGCATCCAACGCCGACCTGCGGTTCTTACCAAGTCGTCTGCCCATCTTGTAGGTGGACGTCCTACGCTGCGCTTGCCGGTCCGTGGCCTCCACTCGAGAACCTTCCGGCCCCAACGGGCATCTGTTCTGCGCGCTATATGGCCTGCCTATTGCCACTTCAACGAGCTAATCCGTCGGGCTATGTCGGTAACTTGAGTTCTCCTACGTATCTCCTCATTTCTGATTCGATCCCGTAGAGAAACCCCGAGCATAGCCCTCTCCATAGCTCGTTGAGCGACTCTGAGCTTATTCATAAGGCCAATAGTGAAGGACCACGTCTCGGTTCCATATGTCATCACTGGTAACACACACACTGATTAAAGACTCGTCTTAAGGCACTGAGGTATGTTGGACGAAAAGACGTTGCGAAGTTTCCCAAACGCTGCCCATCCGAGTTGGATTCGACGATTGACCTCTTTCTCGAAGTTGGACCTACCTAATTTCCTTATAATATTTGAATATTAAAATAGTGCCCTGTTAACTTTACATTGTAAGTAAGTATCCAAGGAATCATTTCCAATTTACCTGATCTACAGTTTCATTCAAGTTACATGTAACGGGAGTTCGTGTTAATTGGTTTTTTGGGGTCGAAATTGCGGATATTCTAAATTTCAGAATTATTTCTATATTTGTATCATTTAAGCTACACACATACCAAATTTTAGCATTGTGGGGTCACTGTGAATTTCGTCTAAGTTTTTGTTGTGGTTAAAAACTTAAAAAGTACAAGGCTTAAACAAAAAATGAAGAAAATAAAGAACTTTCATTAGACGTGCCACTTGACTAGATAGTCCAATTTTGATTTTTCTTTACACCACTTGAACCTCAACAAACATTTTTAGCTTATTTAGTCACACCAGAATTATTGTGTCATCACTACCTACAATATATGTAGGTAGTGATGGCACAATAATTCTGGTGTGACTAAATAGGTATACCAAATTTCACGATGATCACTGACAATCATTAACTGGACGAGGTCATTGAAGTAATTGGGGTCGTTGAACGGCTTTCAGTAACATATTAGTAATCTGTGACATCGTACAATGAGCTAGTTCTCTAACATTTCGTCGAGCACCACTGTATAGATTTTCTCGAGATTTTGATAATAAAACAATAACATTTTCTAGATACATTTATTTTTTATTTTTTGTATAGAAATCGTCCCTTCAATATAATTAGTTGAAATTACAATATATTAGGGGATTTCGTGGCATTAGGCGGGGCTTTAAAAAATAGTTGGGCAGAAAGCTTTCGAGAATAAAGACCTTGCATTGAAAGCAGTGAGTAATTATGGGATGTGGATGATGATTGAATTATGATGACCGACAACGGGAACAGAATTTTGATGGTTGACGAATTTATGTACCTTTTGCATATTTTGTGAATATTCTTTCATGAATTCATAGTTATGTAGATTTAATAGCCAGCAACAATATTCATATGTTTACACATTCTAAGTTACCCAACTAATAGGTACAACTCACTTTCCATTCCATGCAGTTTGTCTGGTAGATATCGCTACTTAGCCAATTGTAAAACGGACATTTACTTCTAGTTTGAATTTTTATTTTTAAATGGTGCGCAGTAAAGTACTTTCAATTACTGTTTTTTTAAAACTTAAATTTTTATTTCCAAACCTGATACACAATTTCGTATTTTAAAAAAAATTGTTAAAATGTTAAAAAAATGCATTTGAACTTTTTACCATTTACAGCGGTATATTTAACATAAAAGTCGCATCACTTACAAAATTGTTCCCGGGGCCATCGTTACGTAATGACCGTCATGTTTGTTTTAAAAATACCCGCATTTTTGTGTATTTAACCAAAATTAATTAAAACAAACATCGCCCGAATGCACACTTTGCAGTTTTATGTTCTGTGTTGACATGGCTCCAATATTGTGACATAACTTTGAAATTTTATATATATTTTTTTGTTTAAAATGATAAAGCTCTGTCTCTACTATAGTATGCCTGGGTATGAGCACCAACATATACATGACTATATACTCGTGAATATTATATTTATGTATATGTATAGATAGGCAGACCACCAGCCTGATGGTCTGACGATCACTAAGCGGAACTTTGATAGCAATAGATCAGACTTGCTCAAGACCGATTAAATTGGCGTAATTAATTAATAAATAAATATTACTTAACACTGGACATTTCATACAGCGCTATCTAGCGCCAAACCAATAGAATACTTACTTATACTTAAATACTTTTTTTTATGTAAATACATACTTATAGAGAAACAACCAAACCCGGAACAAACATCTGTAGATCATGCAAATATTATCCGCAACCTCCTGCGTCTCAAACGGATATTCGCCAACTGTGCCTGCGTCGATAATTGAGATAACATATTCCCAACAGAGTGGGGTTTATGTAAGGATTCAAACGAAAGAATACTGTACTCGTTTTCTCAACTGCACTATCTCGCGAGTATTTCTCAAGTGCAATGATAATATATCAAGTGACGTGCACTCGTAATGGAGGAAGGAGAGAAAATTGCATCATTATGATAGACAATCATTTATCTACACAGTGTGGGACACTTTTATTTAAAAAGTTCAAGATATACCGTACTTAAAGTTAATTTCACTGCATTTTGGCTTTCATATGTTTGAATTAAGCAAAAAAATATTTTAGTGCCTACATCAAAATACACAAATGACACCTTGTTTCATAAAAACATATTTATGACAAGTTGTTCGGTTTAAAAAAAATATAAGACTTATAGACGTTGAAGTGGCAATGGGCAGGCCATATAGCGCGCAGAACAGATGGCCGATGGGGCCGGAAAGCTCTTGAATGGAGGCCACGGACCGGCAAGCGCAGCGTAGGACGTCCACCTACAAGATGGGCAGACGACTTGGTAAGAACCGCAGGTCGGCGTTGGATGCAGGCCGCAACCGCAGTTCCTGGAGATCAATGAGGGAGGCCTTTGTCCAGCAGTGGACGTCCTACGACTAATATGATGATGATGATGATAAGACTTACCTTCTTCGACGACCTCCGTGGTGCAGTGGGTGAATAGCCGGCTGAGAGGAGGTAGCGGGTTCGTTTCTCGCTTCGGAACAAATGCTTACACGATCTACAGAGATTTGTTACGGGTCTGGATATTTTTCTATATATAAAAAGTAAGTTTTTACAAAAAAAATAATTTAAGTATTACGTATTTACTACGTTAAGCAGAGTGAGACGGTGAAACATTTAGGCGTTCTCATAGACAGGCAACTGTCATGGGGACCTCAGATATCTGAAGTCAGTCGTAAGATGTTTGCCTCAGCGGGTTCTCTTAGGAGATGTTTATGTACTACGTTAAGCAGAGTGAGACGGTGAAAAATTTAGGCATTCTCATAGACAGGCAACTGTCATGGGGACCTCAGATATCTGAAGTCAAACGTAAGATGTTTGCCTCAGCGGGTTCTCTTAGGAGATGTTTATGTACTACGTTAAGCAGAGTGAGACGGTGAAAAATTTAGGCATTCTCATAGACAGGCAACTGTCATGGGGACCTCAGATATCTGAAGTCAAACGTAAGATGTTTGCCTCAGCGGGTTCTCTTAGGAGATGTTTATGTACTACGTTAAGCAGAGTGAGACGGTGAAAAATTTAGGCATTCTCATAGACAGGCAACTGTCATGGGGACCTCAGATATCTGAAGTCAAACGTAAGATGTTTGCCTCAGCGGGTTCTCTTAGGAGATGTTTATGTACTACGTTAAGCAGAGTGAGACGGTGAAAAATTTAGGCATTCTCATAGACAGGCAACTGTCATGGGGACCTCAGATATCTGAAGTCAAACGTAAGATGTTTGCCTCAGCGGGTTCTCTTAGGAGATTGCGTAACTTCCTTCCAACTGCCACTAAAATTTCGCTCGCGCAGTCGCTTCTCCCGATACTAGACTATGCTGATGCTTCTTATCTAGATCTCACTGAACACCAACTAGATAAACTTGAGCGCTTGCAAAACTTTGGCATCCGGTTCATCTTCGGCTTGCGGAAGTATGACCCACATGGTCATACTTCCGCAAGCCGAAGATGAAACGGATTCATTCGAATTTCGCAGTAAGCTCAAGTGGTTACTCATACGCCTTCGCCGGGATACTCACATGCTTTCGTATTTATATAACATCCTGGTTAACCCTTCCTCACCTTCCTATCTTAAAAAACGCTTCCATTTCCTCTATCAATCCAATCCTCGATCCTTGCGTTCATCTGACACACTCCAACTCAGGACACCTGTACACTCCTCCTCCTACTTTGATAAGTCTTTTACAGTGCAGGCTGTCCGGTTATGGAACGCGCTGCCGGTGGCTATCAGATATGCCAAGTCACTTGCCATTTTTAAACGTATGCTCAGAGAACACTATCTGAGTATTTGTCGCTAAATATATATGTATTTATTATTAATTATTTGTTTCTTAAATAAGTCTAAGTATGTATCTATAAATTATTATGAGTAGTTATTATTTAGATTCATGTAACTTTCATTTATGTAAGTTTTATATTTTTTATTTTTTTTTATTTTTATATAATTAGTATTAGTATGTATGTATATGTAGTATGTTAGGTACACCATTACACCCCAGGTAATGTCTACACAGTCCATTCCATCTAAAGGTTGTCTGGTAGAGATCGCTAATTAGCGATAAGACCGCCAATTATATCCATATATTTACGTAGTTGTTTTTTATATGTATTTGATTCGTGGTGTGCAATAAAGTATTATCTAATGTAATCTAATCTAATCTATTTACAAAAAATATGTGTTTAAGTATTCTAACAATTATCTGGTTTTCATAGTACAAGCTCCACTTAGTTTGGGGGTAGATAGCGCTTTGTAAAATGTCCAGTAGTATTTATTTATTAATCTCTTAAAAGCACAGAAAAATATATACAAATGAAAATGTTTTATCTACACAGCTTTTTTTCACTAAACAGTATTTTCCACCAGTCATCCGTGACGGGTTGAAAAAATATAAGTTGACGGGCCAATACAAAAAGATATTATAATGGGAACAGAAAAATATATGACATAATTAAGAAAAATATGGCGGAGGGCGTTGATGCCTGCGACACAGAATTTTACTCCTGCGGGTATCACCGTTAAAATGAAAACGGTGATACCCGCAGGATATAAAGAATAAGTAGGAGAATAAAGATATTTTAATTTTGATTTTAAACTTATAAAAACTGATCGTTGTAAATAAAACCCTATAAATATGGTGTATACTATTAATTCGGACATACAGACAACAAACACATAAAAAATAAAACCGGCCAAGTGCGAGTCGGACTCGCGCACGAAGGGTTCCGTACCATTATCTATAAAAACAAGCAAAAAAATTAGGGAGCCCCCTTATTCTGTTTTTAGTATTTGTTGTTATAGCGGCAACAGAAATACATCGTCTGTGAAAATTTCAACTGTTAATGCCTTGTTCACTCGTACCGAATAAACGGGCGAGACAGTAAAATTTTTCTTGGCCGAGACAGTGATGTAGCGAGTAGCTACACATGTTTAGAAATAAGCACAGTCAGTTCAGTTCCATTGTGTTCCACAGACACGGATGTAGTTTATATAACTGTATAAATTTAATAGTTGTTTTGACGTCCCATTTTTTTGTAGCAGGCATGGTGTGTTTGTTTTATTTGGGGTCGTTTTAAACAAATATTGTCTCAAGAAGAGGCGCGCGTGGCAACGTGACGACAATCATGTGGACGAATGGTAAGACAGTGCACGTTCAGACCTGCCGAGTGAGCGAGCGAGACAGTGCGGGGAAGCGGGAAAGTGGACACTCGGCCTGGTACGTAGAACGGGAGCCGAGCTACTGTCTCGCCGCTTTGTTAGGCCGAGCTCTCGGCCGAGCACTTGGCGCTATGTTTATATGTACCGAGTAATCGGCCGAGAGCACTGTCTCGCCCTTTTGCTCGGTACGTGTGATCAAGGCCTAATTATTACGGTTTATGAGATGCAGCTTGGTGACAGACAGACAGCGGAGTCTTAGTAATAGGGTCCCGTTTTACCCTTTGGGTACGGAACCCTAAAATGCGATTCGATTGCCCTTTTCACTTTATGTTTGTGTCGTTTGTGAGTTAATTAAATATGTTTTTTTAAATTTCGCGATCACTGTATTTAATTACTTATACTAAACGGGTAGACATAGACATAGACAATCATTTATTTGCTAAATAGCACACTTAATACAAGTCAAACAAAAAATTCGAATATATAAAAATAACCATTATTCAGAACCTACATACATTCAAAACAGACACAAACAAACAATATATTATAACTATTGACTTTAACATGAGGTATGTATGTTGTGTGCTATAGCAGCAAAAGGGCCTCGACTCAGCATTATGTCAACTGGGTTAGCAGTTGACGCTGTTATTCTGGTACCGGGTACCGGTATATTGACCACGGCTGTTGCAACACAGTCGTAACTTCGGGGTGTTAAATAAAAAATTAAATACGCGTTAAGTACCAGTATAATATAAGTAATTATGGTAAAATATGGTACGTAAAAAAAATACCACCGTTATGGTTCTCACTGACTTTATGTTTACAGATTGGCGCTTAAAGACTTTTAGTGTTTGGAGATTATACCTGTTAGAGATTGTACGAGACCACTGCTAGGCAATGACCAGTTGTTATGTTTAAGCTTTATGGGAAAGAACAGTAGGTAAACTGTTAAGTGGCCATATTCAGTTAAACCAAAATAATCTTAAAAGCTGATTTCGCATTATTTTTAACTTGACAACAGACTATAAAACCTAATAAATTACTCGAGAGTAACATATCTCTGCCAAAACCCTGGAGTTGGCAGCTTTTCCGCGCGCTAAGCGATTTCCGCTTGTCCCGTAAATTATGCAATCACGTGTCAATAAGATAAGTTCCGACTAAATGTTCGTTAAACGTTGTTAATGGAAGCGAGGGCTCCTGGCTTTAAGTATTTTGAAAATATGTAAATTGAATTTTCTTTTTGGTTCATAGTTTTAGTCAAGATTACTAGCATCTGCAGGGTTTTGTCAATATAAAGTAGCCTTTGTTTTAATCCATGCTATATTCTATTTATCAAACTTCATCTAAATCGGTTCAGCCGTTACGGCATGACTCAGTAACAAACAAACATTCAAACTTATTTGAAATAAAATCCATAATTACATTATTTTATTATTATAGCGTTATCCGATTCTGTTATCTTGTTCAACAGATAAAGATACCGTGTTTAAAGCTCAGAAGAAGTGTATACTGTCTATTTGTAACTTGAAGAGAACTGATTCGTGTAAGCTTCATTTCTTATCAGTTAAAAATTCTTACCTTCACTTTACATCAACGAATCGGCTTTACATGTTAGAAACAATATCACAAACTACGAAACCTTGAACAGTAACAGGCATAAAGGCCACCTTCGATCAATAACGTCTAAGACAGCTTTGTTTAATAAGAGTGTGTTTTGTACGGGAGTAAAGATATATGATAAGCTTCATATTAATATAAAATCGATACACAGTTCCCATCTATCTTCTCTAATATATAAGAATCGTTGTCCTGACTGACTGACATATAGACAACGCACAGCCCAAACCGCTGGTCCTAGAGACTTGAAATTTGGTTGGTATGTTCTTTGTGTTGTGAAAGTGAACACTAAGAACGGATTTTTTGAAATTCATCCCCTAAGGGGATCAAAGGAGGTTTTTACGGTTGTACGAAAAACCGTGGTTCTTGGGTTTATAAACTTGAATCTTGGCGAACATACTCTTCAACAAAAATAAGAGAAATGGTATTTTTTTTTTTCAAAATTAAACCCCCTGGGTGTATGAAAAAGGATACTTGAACTTTGTATGGCCAAACATTATTTCTAGGGTTAATAGACTTAAAACTTTACTTAAATACTAAGCAAGGTGCATAATGAAACATGGGATAGTGATTCTATTTGAAAATCACCCCATAGGGTTGAAAAGGGATGTTGTAATTTGTTCTAAAACAATGTCATTTGCATTTACGAACGTACATATAACTTTGCATAAATGCTTTCTCAAGATAAATAATGAAACATTTTATCATGGTAAGACCACCTGAGTCTGATGATGGAGCCAGGAGCAAATATACCGAACTCTTTGATCGATAACAGTAGTTGTATTGTGATTTAGTTATATAAAATTGTTTCTGCGAGACGTTTCACGATACAATTAATTACCAGCGTCTGAAGACGAGGAATATACCGTTCTTAATCATCAATAACATCATCAATATATTAAATAATTGTTACACGAGACTTACAGACTGACTAAAAATCAACAAATAGCCTAAACCGCTGATCCTAGAGACTTGAATTATAGAGGATGTGTTCTTTTTACGGTGTGCGGGTGGACTAAGAAAGGGTTTTAGACATTCGCACACCAAGGGGTCCAAAATCAGAGTTTAAAATAAAACAAAAATAGACTGTTTTTCAGGTACATAGTAGACTGATCAAATTTTTAATGTAAATTTCTGTAATAAAATAAACAATTAGATATGTCAGCAGTCGCTTTCAGAATTTTTTCTGAAAAATGACACAGGACCAATTTGTTCCACCAACCAAATCTCATTTTTCTTATTTAGTTTGAAATAGTTATATTTAGTTTTAGTAGTAGCTACTAGATTTTAAATATTTTCAGCAAACTAAGGTCAAAATAAGACCTATGATGATAAGATAGAAGACCTAAGACCTAATATGAAAAACTTGAGTGTGGTATCGTTTTAAATGTCGTCAAATATACAATTATTCTGTTATTTTTTTATGTTTGTTTTGAGGACCAGGGATAATGGAGCCAACAGGTGATCGACAGAATTCCATAATGGTTAAGAGTAGAACGTTGATTTTTGGAATCTATGAAATTGTTTTTGTGAGATGTTTAACGTTATAGTCTACCAGGATCTGATGATGGAACAACATGAATCAACAGAACTCTTTAATTTAAAACAGTAGATTTATCATGTGTCAATATAAGTATCTGAGTAGTATGATGCATAACTCTGGGAACGTGGAATGTAATATTCAGCACGTAATAGTCGCAGCATGGCTAAAATAGCGAGAACTAACCAGTGTCACCTGCGATAAAAGAATGCCAGTAAAACTTAAAGGTCTTATTTATAAGGCTATCATAAGACCAATCTTAACGAATAGAAGCGAAACTTTAGCCGTAACGCAGAAGAACATACATACCATCCAAGTCACCGAAATGAAGATGCTGAGGTGAATGTGTGGCGTCACCAGGCTTGATAAAATCCGTAACGAGTACGTGCGAGGAACCCTGGGCGTGCGCGATATCGCCGATTCGTTGATGTAAAGTGAAGGTAAGAATTTTTAACTGAAAAGAAATGAAACTTACACAAATCAGTTCTCTTCAAGTTACAAATAGACCGTATACACTTCTTCTGAGCTTTAAACACGGTATCTTTATCTGTTGAACAAGATAACAGAATCCATATAAATAGGTAAATACATAAAAAAAATTCAGCGAAATAAACATCCTGCAGTCTACCCCCTTTTAAATTTAATATTGATGCAATGGTGAGCCATACAAAATTCAGCCATCGTTGTGACCCCACCCATCGTATTGTCTGCATGGTAGATATAGGCGCAATGATGAGTCATAAAAAATTCAGCTACCGCAGCATCTGTCAGCACACTCTTCAATGAAAATAGGGTCGCATAGATGAATTATACACCATTTTAGCTACTGCAGCATTCTCCAACCAACTCACTACAAGTCAGATAGGGCCGCAACAATAAGTCATAAAAAATAATCCAGCTACCGCAGCATCCTCCAGCCCAATCATATTAAGATTTATAATGTGGCAAATTAAATAAAATTAACGCAAAATCCCCCCGTGTATACTGGGGGATGCTGCGTTAAACGTTTTTAAATAGAGTCTTAAGGATGAATTATAAAAAAAACAGCTACTGCAGCGTCTAGCTATCCACTTTCTTAAAGTTTGTTAGGATCGCAGTGATAAGTCAAAAGAAATTTGTAGCAACCGCAGCTTTTCCGAGCCCATACTCTTCAAGTTAAATAGGATCAGCTAACGTAGCGGCCCCCAGCCCACTTCCTTAAATTAGATAGAGTGGCAAAATTGAGTCTTAAAAAAACCAGTTATCGCAGCGTCTCCCAGCTCACTCTCTCTTTAACTAAAATGGAGTCTTTTTAAAATGAATAGAGTAATGATCAGCCAAAAAATTTGTAGCTGCCGCAGCATCCCCGAACCCAACTTCTTTAAGATAAATAGGGTCGCAGTGTTGAATAGTAAAAATGTGCAGCTACGCAACGTCGCCCCCAACAAACTAACTACAACAAACTACAAGTAACATGGGATCGCAACAATGAGTCATAAAAAAGTCGGATATCGCAGAATCCACTAGCCCAATCCTAGTAAGATAAATTGGGTCGCAATTATTAGTCATAAAAATAAATCGGCTAGCGCAGCCACACTCATTTAGATAAATAGGCATAAAAAACGCATCGTGCCCCACTCAACCCATTACAAGTTAGGTTAGGATATAAAATATTTAGCTACCGCAGCATCCCGCAGCCCCATTGCCTTTAAATTTGATGGGATCGTAATGATAGCCCTAGGATCCCAATGATGAGCCATAAAACATTGTAAAAACTGCAGCGTCCCCTAACCAACTCACAACAATAACAATAACCTATCTTACGATAGGGTCGAATGATAAGTGAAAAAAATTGGAGCCAGTGCTGCATCTCCCAGCCAAGCCTTTTAAAGATAAATAGGGTCGCAATGATTAGTGATACCAAATTTTTCAGATACCGCCGTATTTATCAGCCTAGTCTTTCTAGGTAGAATCTCACTAGAGTCTAATAATTAGCTGTATGTATATTTACACCATAGAACAACGTGCGCGAAGACACTGGTAGCAGCCATGATTTTTTATGACTCATCACTGCGCTTATTACTAACATGCAGAGAGTGGGCTGGGGTCACTACGGCTAGGATTTTATATGGCACACCATTGCGACAATATTAAAATTAAAGGAAGTGTACTGCACGACGACGTTTAGATGTTATTTTTTACCTGATTTATGGGATTAAAAGTAGCAGGTTAATAGTATTAAGTTATTTCAGGTTAAATCTACGTACATACTAAATTTCATCGAAATCGGTTTAGCCGTTACGACGTTATTAAGTAACAAATAAAAAAACATCCTCACTGAACATCATCACATAAATTAATGTGATATGTTGTGATAAATTAGTACTCATTTAGTAGTGTAACGCGTACGAAGTTGCGGGCAACAGCTAGTTATATAAATAAGAAAAATGAAATCCTAGGTTATATGATAAGTTACTAAAATTGATAGCAGAAGTTATAGTGTACATACCTTACAAATAATTTACAATTAACACGTATCTTTAATTGATAAAGCCTATTTTAATATTCAGGAACATTTGTAAGATAAATTAATTTTCACAGTACCTGCTCGACAATGTCAAATTATATGTCATGTTAACATCACCGAAAGCAGTTGATTAAATCCCTAAAGCTGAGCCGGGAGTAAAGTGCTACTGAATTTCATAATGCCCTCGCGGACATAATGAAGTTAATTATTTGAATTTGGAACCTTATCTGTATTAAAATTTTAACCAACGAGACCCACACAATAAGAACTTATTCGTAAATCCAACTAACTTCTGCACAGAATGCATCAACCTAGATTTGGTTTTTATCGTCTCGCATAAGTGTGAAAAGTAGAGTATTCTCCTCGTGGATAAAGCTGTCTGCATCTTGGGCCTGCTTATAACCCTCTCTGCACTATGATTCTAGTAATTCCTTCGCTCCGCTCGTAAGTTAGCTCTAGAATCCTTCGTTACATTCGGGATTCAATATAGCGCCCGTGACGCAAGACACTGCTTCATCGTTTCGTTTATTATTCTACTATTAAATCCACGCTTTTTCGTAGAGGAGCTACACTATATTATAAAGACTGTGGTTAGGCAAGTATTGCTCTTCGCGTCAAAAATATTGATGTTTGTTGTCACCGCCTTATTATTACGCTCAACGCTTTGAAGGAAACCAAGAGAGTCTTCTGTAATTTAGTTATTAAGGTTCACTAGATATTGTAAAAATTGGCAATAAAATAAGCATTTGTCAAGCACAAGAACTTACCGGGGAAGTACTACCAACATACCTATTTCTGCCAAAAATCAGCACTGATGTGTTTCCGTTTGAAGGGTACGTTGCCGGTGAAATTACAGGCACATATGTTTTACAGCCGGTATGCCTCAAGTTGATGGACACGGGGCACTGTATCATAGTGCAAGTTTCTAAGATGCGTGACTTACTAGGCAATTTAACACGTTACATCAGGTTGCCCATAAGCTCGTTCCATCTCCAGGTGGCATAAAAAAACACCACAACGTTATAAATAAAAAATGTTGGCCAGCTAACTGATAGAATACTTTTAATCTTATTATTCAAATGTATTATTTTCTACTAGATTTCGCCCGCGGCTTCGCCCGCTTGATTTGTCAATAAACTAAACCGTTACGGCGTGATTGAGTAACAAATATATACAATTTATCATTTATTATATTAGCACAGCCTATAAATCCATATATGCTGTGAATATTAGTGTAATAGTGGTCACAAAAAAACGGCAATCTACTTTATCTTCAGGTATAAAGTAGCATTCACAGGTATAAATCCCTTCAAAAACCCTCAATGAATTTTAAACGCAAGGCTTTACTGCTCTCGTATAAAGAGGGGTTTGCTATTGAACCGGAAGCGGACACCCGCAATAAAGTTTCACTTCTTCACTTGAACGAGAACTTGGAAGGTAAACTTTGAGTCAATATGAAATGTTACTTTTGCTGACTTTGTGGCTAGTTGTGAAACTTTATTATGAGCCTTTTCAAATTATTCTTAGTAAGCTATTCACAGTATGTTACTTTGTGTGAGACAATAATTTTGTTAATGAATTAAAATACTTTTTCAATCCATATTTAGAAAACATTTTATTATTAAAATAAGATATCTCATCTCGGGTTCCGTAAAGGCTACAGTACCATAGACCACATACATACGCTGCGGCAAGTCATACAGAAGACCGAAGAGTATAACTTGCCGCTATCTCTCGCGTTTGTGGACTATGAGAAAGCCTTCGATTCGATCGAAACATGGGCAGTGCTTGAGTCTCTCCAACGATGCCGTATTGACTATCGGTACATCGAAGTGTTGAAGTGTTTGTATAAAAACGCCACTATGTCAGTCCGAGTACATGAACAGAGCTCGAAGGCGATTCCCTTAAAAAGAGGCGTAAGACAGGGAGATGTCATTTCTCCGGAACTGTTTACTACATTGGAAGATGCCTTCAAGCTTCTGGAATGGAAAGGACTGGGCATCAATATTAACGGCGAATACATCACTCACCTTCGGTTTGCCGACGATATTGTGGTCATGGAAAAGTCGATGGAAGAGCTCAGCACGATGCTCGAAGGCCTCAATCGAGTCTCCCAACGGGTAGGACTTAAAATGAACATGGACAAGACGAAAATCATGTCGAATGTCCATGTCGTCCCTGCCCCAGTTATGGTTGAGAACTCGGCTCTTGAAGTTGTCGACGCGTATGTATACCTAGGACAAACAGTCCAATTAGGTAGGTCCAGCTTCGAGAAAGAGGTCAATCGTCGAATCCAACTCGGATGGGCAGCGTTTGGGAAACTTCGCAACGTCTTTTCGTCCAACATACCTCAGTGCCTTAAGACGAAAGTCTACAATCAGTGTGTGTTACCAGTGATGACATATGGAACCGAGACGTGGTCCTTCACTATTGGCCTTATGAATAAGCTCAGAGTCGCTCAACGAGCTATGGAGAGGGCTATGCTCGGGGTTTCTCTACGGGATCGAATCAGAAATGAGGAGATACGTAGGAGAACTCAAGTCACCGACATAGCCCGACGGATTAGCACGTTGAAGTGGCAATGGGCAGGCCATATAGTGCGCAGAACAGATGGCCGATGGGGCCGAAAGGTTCTCGAGTGGAGGCCACGGACCGGCAAGCGCAGCGTAGGACGTCCACCCACAAGATGGGCAGACGACTTGGTAAGAACCGCAGGTCGGCGTTGGATGCAGGCCGCTTCCAACCGCAGTTCCTGGAGATCAATGAGGGAGGCCTTTGTCCAGCAGTGGACGTCCTACGGCTGATATGATGATGATGATGAAGATATCTCAAGCAAACTGGATGCACGACTAATCAAAGTATGATAAGACCAGCCCGCGGATTCGCACGCTTGAATTTTCCCGTTCTCGTGGGAACTTTGGGATAAAAACTATATAAAACACTCTTGTCACAGTGACACGACACTTCATGTAAATGACTTTACGTCAATGAGCGACGGTTAAATTAAATGGATATTAAAAAAATTGGGAGTGAAGGCAGGAAGCTAAAAATACTTAGCGACCTATTCTCTTATCTACCGAATATACAAAAAAAAATCATTAAAATCTGTCTACCCGTTTCGGAGGAGTGCGCCCACAAAACCGTGACACGAGATTTTTATATATTAGATTTTGATTGATGATTTGAACATTCAAAAACCTTCTTAAACCTGTTTATTAGGAAACTATCAAAATCAGGGCACACTAATATCTTTAATTTCTTTACTTTATAAAACTGTAGATCGTACATGGCGTGATTCGGGCGGCTACAGGATCCCTCATCATGTGTTAAGTGCTTAGTGTTCAATTAAGCAGGTTCTTTCATTGTGCTTCATACATCTCAAATATACTCAATACTACGTATTTTGTTATGTGCTACATTCAATGAAAACACGGGCTAATAGCTAGTCTTGTTGCAAAATAGGTTTTTTTCAAATTTATTACCCTAGAAAATTTTAAATTTTCAAACAACCTTAATTTAAAGCCCTAAAATACAATAAAACAGCCTGTATAAAGTAGTTAAGCAAATCATATACATTCATCATCTAAGTAGGCATGTACTGACCAAACGGCATCGTCGCAAAGTTGCCGCCGATTTACATTAAAAATTGTTTATTGTAAATGTATCGATTACTTGATAAAAAGCTACCGGTATTAAAACTCGTCAATAAGCTAATACAACTCTAAATGTGTGTTTTAAATTAATGTCGTATGTAATATATACAGATATTTATATATGTACAGATATTTGTTCCGGGTCTGGTTGTTTCTCTACACAATATAAGTATGTATTTACAAAAAAAAAGTATATAAGTATTCTCTCAGTTATCTGGTTCCCATAGTACAAGCGCTACTTAGTTCAAAATTTAATACTTTTTAAAATTTACAATTTCATCCTGTTTATATAAGCCTTCCTTCCTCTATTCTTTCGTCCTTCTTCTATTGTTAAGTATGTACTTTTATTTGAAATTTGTTTAGTTCAGTCTATCATATAAGTATTTAAGTAGGTTTATTTATGTAGTATGTATTTATATTATGAGATTTTTATTAGTCCTGTGCACATTTTCATAAGTTCCCTTTCTTATGCACTACCTACACATCTTTATCTACAATACACAAAGGTTATCTGGAAGAGAATGCTCTTTAGCCTTAAGTTCACCTTTGTACTCGTTTTATAAGTGCAACAAAGTATTTTCAATCAATCAATCAATATAGATTAAAAAATTGACAAATAATCTAGGGTCCCATTTCACTAAACCGCTTCACTATAACAATGGTATCGTCGCAAAATGGCCACTATAGATACCTTTAGGTGTTCTACTAACATATTCATTTTTCAATGACCGCGGTTGCTATAACAACGATATTGAAAATTTACTATTTAGACCGGAACAAAAATCAAAACCGTTAAATAATTGTATTATCGTTTTTCTTATAAATTTCAGTTCAATTACAGTTCACGTTATACAAGTTTAAAACATACGAGTAACAAATGATTACCAATATAAACTACAGTTAAATTAAATAACTAAAACTACATTTAATATAAACCTATAAATAAAAAACTGCATTTAAGTCTCCATCTGCAGGCAAGGTGCCCAAAAAACTGGCAACATTACCTCTTTGAATGGCTAGGCTGATCCGTTGGCAGAGTTCCAGCTCTTTGGTCACCTGTAGTGTCTATGAGGCGTCTAGACAGATCTTTAATGAATTTTTGGGCACTTGAGCCCCAAGGACCCATAGTTTTGACCCCAAACGGAAGAAATATGTATTGATCTCCCAGGAAATCATATTTCCTCCGTTTGAGGTTCGTTTAATAGGAATTGAATATATTTTGACATTCTGCTCCTTACAATCATATGATAATCCATATATTACAATATTAGCTTGATATAAATAAAGTGTGTAATCGCATGCCAGTCAACTCATTCCATTGTATAGTCAGTTACGTGAATACTGTTTAGGATATTTAACTTAACGAGCTACTTTTTATCCACAGTGTGCGTCTAGCGGCAGTCGATTCATCGCTCGTGGCACTTGTGAAGCTCTTACAACTTGTTTGATGTGAAAAACTCCCCACCGCCTGATTTTATTACCTCACAGGAACATTTGCCACCCAGGTACGATCTGCCGTGGCCAGTCTGGTAGTCCTTAAACAAGCTCCGCACCAGGTTGGCCGCTGCAGACTTAATATGTGCAAATGGGGATTCAGGGACCCTAAATTGATGCAGTGCGACTGCGGTGATCCCGCGCAGTTAATGCAGCACTTGCTAATGTGCCCTTTGTGTCCGAACACCTGCACGATGGAGGACCTAATAACCGCTTCACCTAATGCTATTGTTGTGGCCAAACACCTCTCCAATATAGTATAAATGAACACGTAGAACTCTTGACACGCTAAGAAAAACATAACGAGACATCGAAAAACATCGATACTTGATTTTTACCATTTTATGTTACGGGAATTGGCCCCCAGTTCCCTGACCACACAACATAAAGTTATTATCATAAAAGTGAGCTATTTTCTCAGAAATTGCAGTTCATAGAAATAGAGAAACGGTACAAACGGTTTTGAATTACGGAGAAAATAGTATCATTACAGAATACGACACTAGAGTGGTTTACTGTTCTCAAGGGGTTCAGTTGCGATATATCACTGGATGCGAGATATCGCTTTTTGTTTTGGTACTAAGTTACAAGATTTTGCGTAAATATCATTAACATTAGTATTAGCAGTACGCCCGAACTTGTTCAATACTCCTTAATCGTATTTAGTGAAGAAACATGTTTAAATTTGACCTAGTTGTATTTAACTCTCTAAATCATATTTAGCTAATACATACGTTAAGTCATCGTTGCGCAGGTCGCCCTTTACTCGAAAAACCTATGTATGTGCATTTAAACGTGCTCAAAATCATGAGTAAACCGGCATGCCGACCTTTACTTATGAGTAAAGGGCAAATAGCCGACTGAGATGCAGAATGTTGCAGGTTCAATCCCCGCGGTGGGACAAATGTTTGCAATGCATGATATAACATACTCGTATCATCAGTTATCTGGTTCTCATAGTACAAGCATTGATTAGTTTGGGGATAGATAGCGCTGTTTGGAATTTCCAGTATTATTTATCGATTTATTTATATTCCCTAGCTAGAATGAAAAAATCGTCAGTTAGTCACACTACTATCATCAATTCAAAAGTTCGGATGTTTATCTGTTTGTTACAAGCTAGTTGATCCAAGGCTCCTCAGCCTGGAGCATCGAGCAACGAAAGGTTGCTAGCCTTTCGGTTTTTTATCAAGTACATTTCGGGGAGTGTGCGGCGGAACTTTTCAACTTGATCCCACCATCTCCATTCTATCAACGGACAACCAGACGCTCTGCGATGCGCCACTGCTTCGGGGAGTGTGCGGCGAAACTTTTTAACCTGATCCCACCATCTCCATTCTATCAACGGACAACCAGACGCTCTGCGATGCGCCACTGCTTCGGGGAGTGTGCGGCGGAACTTTTTAACCTGATCCCACCATCTCCATTCTATCAATCGACAACCAGACGCTCTGCGATGCGCCACCGCTATATGGTAGAAATACCTCCCATTCGCACAAAGCGGTTCTCTTCGACCTTTATTATGCGCACTGCCAAAGAGTGGAACACCTTGCCCGAGTCTGTGTTTCCTGATAGCTACAACCTAAGTATCTTTAAGTCGCGAGTGAATAGGTTTCTTCTAGGCAAGCGTGTACCATCGTAGACTGCATCATCGCTTACCATCAGGCGAGATGGTGGTCAAACGCAAGCCTATAAAAAAAAGCTTTTATTAGCTTTTTACACAAACATGACGTAACGGCTGAACCTATTTCGGTGAAATTTGGTAATTAGATAGATTATAACATGCATTGACCAACCACATTAGCGAAGCAGGGGGCGGATGCTAATTAAATATAAAATATTGGTCTGCGCAACGAATATGATACCTGAAGATATCCAACATGGTAAATAATAAAGTAGTGAGCAGTTTTTTTTAAATTTATATTTGTACGCAATCTGAACCATACACATGTATCAGTTTAAAGATTTTTTTTATTTAATAACAAAGAATATACAACTATTTACAACTAGCCCGCCCGCGGCTCGCTGCTTTTGCGTACTCGGGTAAAAAGAAGTCTATGGATTCTTTCCCCAGGATATAATCTATCTCCTTGCCAGATTTCATTATGATCCGTTCAGCCGTTTAATTATGAAAAATTAGCAAACAAACAAACAGTTAACTTCGCAGTTACTATGTATTAATTATTATACTTATAAACCTTACTCTTGAATCAGTCTGTCTATTGCTGAAAACTACATTAAAATCCGTTTACTACTTTAAAAGATCTAAGGTAACAGACAGCGGAAGTGACTTCATTTTATATTATGTAAAGATAAAGATAAAATACAGAAAAATCAAATGAGTCATCTAAAGATCGTTGCAAACGATCTCTTGATAGCCCAGTAAAAATGTCGTTACACTAAAAGTTGTTAGTTTTTTTTTTAAATAACCAAAATGTCTAGTCTGTTTTTTTATACAACTTGGTGATGGAGCAATCATATGGCACACCTGATGTTAAATGGTAATCACCTATAAATATAAGTTTAGTATAAGTGAAGTGTTTATTAATTTATATATTTACTTTAATTTAAATGGGAAAACAATAATAATCATAAAAAATAAAAACCATTAACGTATACACCTCAGTTTCATCGTGGGTAGTATACACAACATATTAAAAATACAATATATATAAATACATAATAAAAAAATGAACTCGACTCGTATATGGAAGACTGGACTACACACGCGCATGATAGAGTGGAGTGGAAGGAAGGAAGGGAGGCCTTTGCCCTGCAGTGGGACAGTACTGGCTCCAAATAAATAAAAACAATTAAAAAATAGTGTGCATTAGACCACACAACTGAAGTAAAACTTCTTTTTCAAAATATTAATTTATAAAATTGTTCTAATACAAAATTGTTCACACTTCTGTAGGTCAATCAGTATATGTTCGAAATGTAACTTTCTCTCTTTGTACTAACTTATATCTCCCTCTCAACTTCCGTTGGCACTTTTCGTAACGCATTCACCAGCTTACTCCCCAAAACAAGCGTGCAGGAAGAAGTTTTACTTCAAAAATACTCGATAAAATATACACATAGTTGTTCTCTCTTAACTTATCCAGGACCGCTAAACTCCGAAACTATCCAGCGATGCCAGCTGTCAGTCCGCGGCTTCGCTGACGCGGCCATATATCAGCCGGCTCCGCTCAATCTCCAGAATATGTCTGTGGGCTCGTTTATAACCATTCAACTTCAAACTAACTCATTTACAGCCTAAACTACACACAAGGGTCTTGTTATTACCAACATTATATCAGTCGTTTGACGTCCGCTTAGGCCTCCGTCATCGATTTCCTGAGCAAACGATCTTGTGTGGCCTGCACCTTGACTTTGAGGGGTGCCGTATCTTCTTTCGCTCTCATACACCGGCGCAGCTGGTGTGGGACAGCAGTACCGGGCTTTTTTGCCTTTTCCTGCGGAGTTCTTTCCGCCCCCCGTTTCTACGGGGGGGTCATCGGGTCGGCTCGCGGAGCCTCAGGTGACTTACTCACGCGTTGCTGGCCGCCCGACGGTCTCTCCGCAGGACGGAGTGATTTGCGGTCGGCTGCTTGACGCGGATCTAGGTTGGGTGGTAGGAGGGGTGGGGGTAGGGAGGGATGGAGGGATGTCTACGTCTGAGTCTGTCGTTGTATTCTGGTCGTTTTCTGTGACCAGTTCCCGCGAATATGGCTTACTCTTTGGGGGTATATCTTTGGGGGTAGAGGAGCTAGTTCTCGTAGGTGTAAGTAAGCGGAGTTGCCCAGGCGCGCAAACATCCTGGTTGCTAGGCGGCCTATAAATTGGTCTAAGCTCTCAATTTCTAGGTCCCGTTGGATTGCGCTGTTTCGGACGTACCGTGGCGCATCTACGACGGTCCTGAGGCAGAGGCTTTGCTGACTTCGCAGTATCTTTCTGTGGTCTTTGGCTAACAAAGCATACCATGCGGGGGTCGCGTATGTAAGACGCGGACGGACATAGGTCGTGTATAGTCCAACCTTCATTCGGAGCGGTAGGTTGGACTGCAGGACGGGCTTGAGTAGTGCTCAGGTTATACTCGCCAGGCCACGGACGTTCCTTGCGTGTTTACTCATCGTCAGGTTGCGGTCTAGTGTTACTCCCAGATATTTAGCCGTGTGCGACCAGGCCACCGGCTGTTCCTCCAGGGTGAGTTTGGGTGGTAGGGTGAGCTTCCTCGAAAATGCGACGGCCTGTGTCTTACTCACATTGACACTCAGTCTCCATTTTGTCAGCCAGGCGGGGAGCTCTGTTAGGAACCTTTGCATCTTAGTGGCGGCGTGGTTTAAGTTCATAGATTTGGTTATGTATGCGGCGTCGTCCGCGTATAGGGCTAACAGAGCTTCTTCTGTTTTGGGTATGTCATCGGTGTATTGTGAGTAACACACTGGGGAGAGGCAGCTGCCATGGGGGACTCCGGCCCCCATTGGTCGTCTGGAGGAGGTCGCCTGCTCCACGCCCACTGAGAAGCTGCGGCCTTGGAGGAACGAAGCTATTACCTTTCACAACCTTCTGCGGTATTGGTGAGGTAGCCATCTTGTAAAGGAGTCCCGCGTGCCAGACTCGGTCGAACGCTTTTTCCATATCTAGAAATACTGCGACAGAGTGTTCGCGCCTGTTGTGGGCGGTAGTGAGGTGATGCAGTACTCTACACAGTTGGAGCGTCGTGCTGTGTTTTGACCGGAATCCGTACTGTTCTGGGCGCGGGGAGATGTGAGGATTGATGTGTGTAAGGAGGAGCTTTACAAATAATTTTGATAGGCTAGGAAGAAGGGTAAATGGGCGATAGCTCTCAGGGAGAAGAATGTTTTTGCCGGGTTTTGGGATCATGGTAACCCGGCCGGATTTCCAAGGAGTAGGGAAGTGACCGCTTCGTATAATCCCGTTGAAGAGCCGGGTTACGGAAGCGATTATTTTGTATGGGAAGTGACGGATGGCAGCGTTCGTGATATTGTCCTCGCCGGGTGCCTTCCTTGGCTTTGTCCGACGTTTGGCCCGTTGGACTTGCCCGGGAGATAAAAAAATACCTTCTGCGGTGTCTGCCTCCTGGGTGTCGGCCTTGAAGTAGTTTTGGACAAAAGTTTCCACTTCTACTGTGTGTGCCGGGTCTTTGTCTGGGTTGGGCTTGAACTGATCCTCAAGGCTGTCTGCAAAGATCTCCGCTCTGTTTTCAGCTCGGTATCTGGGGTTACCATCTTGGTGTCTTAGAGGTCGAATGGGTGTTGCGGTGCTCCTCAGCTGTCGACAGAGTTTGTGGAGTGACGCCCAGTCTTCTGTGGCGTCTTCGATCCTTCTCTCCCATTGTCGGGCGTTGTCAGCCTGTAGCTCTGCCTTCACCTCATCGCAGAGGGCGTTCTGCTTGGTCTTCAGACGTAGGTCCCGTGTTCTCTGCCATTGTTTCCTCAGTCTACGCTTTTCTGAGAGGAGTCTGGTCAGGTGTGCTGGTGCTCTGGTCAGTCTGTTTTGACAAGGTGGTTGTAAGGCTTCAGAGAGTGGCCCTTGTATTGCGCTCGTGATCTCCCCGGCCAGTTGGTCCACATCTGTGGGGTTTTCCACTGGTCTCGTGGGGACTGTCTTCTGCAGGGCCTCAGAGAACAGGGTCCAGTCGATTCCAGGTCTAGGTGGCGGTGGTTTGAGGACGGCCGGGCTGGTTTCCAGTATCAGCAGAACTGGTTGGTGGTCGGACTGTACTTCGTCGAGTAGTACCTAGTAGTAGTAGCTTAGGGTAAGTCGGTAGGTGTGTGTGGACTGCGAGGTCGATGACATCTGGTGCATGGTTCTCGTTATCGGGATAGTGCGTAGGTGTCTCAGTGCCTGCGACCTCGTAGTCGTGGGTTTCTGCGTACCGCTGGAGAATACCACCGTCTCTGTTCCTCCTGAGTGAGTTCCAGTTCTTGTGCTTACAATTCCAGTCACCAGCCGCTATCATCGGGCCTGTCGAGGGGGTAGGGAGCAGTTTCCGGAGGTCAGCTTGTTCCAGTGGCGTACTTCCTGGGGGGTAGTAAATGGCGTGTATTTGGATGGGGTTGCCGTCGATGCACATATTAACCCCCAGTGCCTTCATGGACACAAAGTCCAGGTCTGGTAGAGGTTGGTGGACCAGTCTTCTCTTCACCAGGACCATTAGACCCCTGATGCACCTTCCGTCCGCGCTCTGGTCGTCCCTACGGTAGATGTGGTAGCCTGGGAACTTGGGCTTGTCGTAACTTTTAAGTAGGGTCTCGTTTATGAGAGCCACATCTATGTTCTGCTCTTTCAGGAGGGGTCTCAGAAGTAAAACTTTGTTCCCTTCTGTCTTTACTTGTGAGGCCTCGAGCGTTCCAGAACATGACTCTCAGTTCCCTAACTTAAAGAGCTTCCCGATCCCGCTAAGCACAATTGGGATCGAGTCTCCCCCCGTTCGCAGGGTTTGGAGGACCTCCTGCAAGATTTGGAGCGCCGTGTGCAGCAACTCCAGTCGGTCGCTGTCGTAGCGGTGTGTGGTGGTCTTCTTGGGCGGTGGGGGCATCCGAGTCTGATGAGTCCTCCGTGACTGTGACTCGCACCCGCTTTATCTTCTTCCGCTCCCTTCTGGACACCGCCTTTCCAGTCTGCGGGTTGTTGGCGGGGGCCATCAGCGACTGACCAGCAGTCTCTTGTACCGCCGTGGTGTGTAGGGGTGTAGAGCCCTGGGGTAGTGCGGGAGTTTGAGCTCTGCTGGTCGTTGCGGAGTGGAAGCGTTCTCTTCTTCCTCCTCCTCGGTGGGGGGCTGCGGATGCGGCGGTATGCGCCGTGGTGCCCGCTCTTTTATTCCTGGCCTCCCTCTTATAAACCGGGCACGATTTATTATTGGGAGTGTGTGCCCCCTCACAATTGGCACACGTTTCGGGCATATCACGCGGCCTGGGACATTCGCCCGCAAAGTGTGGACCTCCGCACCGTACGCAGGCTAGGGGGCGATGGCAGTTAACCTAATGAGATCAAGGTCTCAGGTTGTCGTAGGGGAATGTGGCATGACGAGGTCACATCCTCTCATTACGAACATGGGAGTAGCACAGGGTTCTGCGGTTTCTAACATCTTGTTCTCCTTACTACTTAATGACCTCCCGGAAGCTATATGCTCCGCGGAGGTGTTAATGTATGCCGATGATGTAGCTGCAGTTGTGTCAGCCACTACTCTGAACAGCTTAGAACAGATGCTAAATCAAACTGCCTCTCAATAAGCGGAGTGGTTTAAAGACAATGGGTTAGTCCTAAACTTGAAGAAAACCCACTTTATCCATATCTGTCTATCGGGGCGTCCCTCCAGGGAGCTTACGGTTCTCGCGGGAAATACAAAAATAGAGCAAGTGGAGAGCACCACGTTTCTGGGTTTCGAACTCGACAGGACACTCACTTGGGAATCCCATATTGATAAGGTATGTGGAAAACTGGGTGGAGCATGCTATGCGTTAGGGCGACTGTCTCGTTTCTTGCCTGGTCACGTGGTTCGCTCCTGTTACTTTGCCACTGTCCATTCGCTCCTTCAATACGGGGTGGAACTGTGGGGGCGCGCATCTGACTGGCAGCGTGCTTTCCGCATGCAGAAGCGAGCCCTGAGAGCAATGGTCAGAATACCGCAGGATACCTCCGTGAGACCGTATTTTCAAGAACTTGAAATATTGACGCTCCCGTCTATCGTCATATTCCAGGTTGCTGTCTTTGTTCGGTCTAACCTAGAACTGTTCAGCAAGAACAGGGATAGGCATCCGTACAACACTCGGAGAGCTGAAAGGCTTGCTACCGTGTCCCGTACCTTGGCCAAGTCGGATAAGCTAACGCATGTAATGGGACCGACAGTATATAACAGACTACCCTGTACTGTAACTGAGGCAACCAGTTGCTATACATTTAAACTCAAACTGAAGCGCTGGCTCCTGAGTAACACCTTCTACAGTTATGAGGAGTTTATTGACATGACGAAATAATAGATAGTATAATTTTATTGGACTATTAGATATTGACTGTTTTTATATTGACTACCTTATTGATTATATTGTATAACTATTTATATTGTATTATTAATATATTATTTGACTTGTGTAATTCTTTATTAATATCCAAATTTGTTTGTTTTTTATTATTATTTTAAATAACTTTTATTATTTTATATTTTGGTTATAATTAATATTGTAGGAACTATACTAAATGTGTACAGTGAGTACCGAATTAATTATGACGTGTAATATTCTTACCAAATATATGATTATGATTATTATGATTATGTGGTGGGAGCGGGCGTGCGAGCTTAGGCACGCGCTGCAGGAGTGGCGTGAGGTGAGGTTCGGCGCACCGGCGCTTTACCTCTTCCTCCGACGGACTGTCATCGTCCCGTTTCCGACGTATACCTGGAATCGGGGCGTCAGGTATTTCCAGAGTTTTGTGCCTCTCCACTATGGCAGCTTCCTCTGGTGTGGGCGTCACTCGGGCCGAAAGGTTTTTATCGTCCTCCTCAAGGGCATTTTTTAATACACCTAGGTATTTTGGGGGGAGACACTTAGCCTCGATTAGTCTCGGTAGGATTATGTAGCTTCTGTCTATCTCGGTTTTAGAAGACAGAGGCTTCAACGTCTGTGGCGGAGGCATCTTGTCCGCGGGGGTAGGGGGGGTCACGGCCGGCACTGGGCACGGCACTGGGGTGCTGACTTTCTTCTTCCTCTTCTTTTCCAGGAATTGGTCAATCACCTGCCCCACGATTGCGGAGCGTGAGCGCGAGGCCGAGCTTTCGCGGCCCGAGCTTGACGCGCGACTCGAGGACAGGGATGTATCTGAAGATTCGGTAGGTATGAGGGAGTCCTTGCGGGAGCTCCGACCTTCACGGGCGAGCCCTCCGGAAAGGGCGTTAGCGTCTGACATCGCGTGTTCACAACACAGTACACTAAACACAGAGTTATCACAACACAAGACTACACAAACACGTAGTCGGGGCGATCTCCTTCGCGCGACCGGGGACCGGGAGGCGACGCCGGTACCGTGATGCTAAACCCGTTCGGGTCTCGCGGTTCACGGCACTGGGTACTAATTGCCTCGCAGTCCAGAGCTCAAGGGAGGAAGGCAATCCCCGCACACTTTAAAAACACAAAGTGGGCAGGGCTCGGCAGACGGTTTCAGCAGAAAACGCTGCCGAGATCGTAACGGAGCGAGTGGAGTCCGTGCGCGCGCGAAACGTGTGAACGCGGCAGGAGACTGAGCCGGAGTTTGAGGGGTGCTAAACGAGAAGGCAGGCTTATAACACCCCCCCCCCCCCCCCCCCGCGTTTACTGTGTTGAGCGCGTAATATCAACGAGAGCTGATTAAACTTGAAGGAGCCGAACTGAAAAGGTCATTATGTTACCGACGACCTTGATGATCTGGCTGATATAGAAAAAGATCGTAGTGTAATGGCGGTCAGAAATAACAAGCTGGCTCGAAGGTTTGCACGAAGCAGTAGGCAAGTAAAAATAACTCTCTTCAAAGCCTACTGCCAATATTTCTACACGAGCAGTCTTTGTTTCAGCTATACTTAAAAATCGCTAAGTGCCCTACGCGTCCAGTACAACAATGGCTTCAGAATGTTGTTGGGGTTGCCTCGATACTGCAGTGCATCTGCCATGTTTACTGAGGCGCGGATCAATGGTTTTCATGCCATAATCCATAAGAAAACGGCCTTATTGCTAAGCAGAGTACGGGCTAGCTCCAACAGCATTCTGCAGGTCATACCTGATAGATATGACCTGCCTGTGATTCAATCTTTCAATCGGATTCTGTTCAAATAGCCTTATGACTATTGGGTTGGGATGCGAATGAAAAATTTTAACAAGATACATGCTAATAATATATATATATATATATATATACTATTATATACTAATATTACTTACATAGTATATAAATTATATATGGTATTTAAGTTTTATAACCTAACCTATAGTCTTTCCATTTCTTTATTTTCTCGATGACAGCTCCTGTGAAAACTTGAACGAGCGTCTTTTTTACATTATCTATGCATTATTTTATAAAATATGACGCTTACGCACGTACAAGGTTATACCAGAGTCGGAGAAAGTGATAGGAATGGAACTATCGATAAACGTAACACGATAACAGACCCGATATTTTTTGACAAAATGTAGGAAACTAAACTACTTACTGCCGGATACTTTTGTACAAACTTAATAACTAGGTAATATTATATTTCATTACAAGATGTTACACATATTAATTCTTGATTGATAATGCCAACTGCTTTAAAATTTTCGAAGCTGTTGTAAAATAAGTAGGTATAGGTAGGTACTCGACAATGAAACGAAATAATTATAACGACAGGTAATCTTTATTTATTTTAATCAAAATCTGATGAATCGTCACTGTGACTCGATGAGCCCTCCCCATGAGGTCACAACACTACAACTATCAAATTAGAACTGTCATCGAGAAAATAAAGAAATTGAAAGACTTTATCTAACCTTACACAACTGGATTTGTGAATTGTCTGATTTAATAAATGAATTGAATTGAATTGAATTAAGCATCGTCAGTAGATAATAACTAAAATAAAACAAATGACAGAAAATTACAGTAATTTTTCCGGTATAGCATCGAAGTTCAATTTAAATTCCTTCAGAATCTTTCCTTCTTGTCGTATATTTTCCGTCGGCAGACGTTCTTCCATGGTATTCTAATATTTACGTAGACCCTAGTCTACTCACGGATAGAAAGGATACTTCTAGCAAATTCCTTTTTTTTTTGCAAAATTAAGAGAACTTGTTTGGAGGCGACCTTTGTGTCGCAATGGGCGAATAGTCGGCTGAGACGCAGATGGTAGCGGGTTCTATTCCCGCTGCGGTACAAATATGTAAATAGATTACAGATGTTTCTGTAGGGTTTGGGTATTTTTCTACGTATTACAAGTATGTATTTACAAAAAAATATATAAAAGTATTATAACAGTTATCTGGTTCCCATAGTTCAAGCTTTGCTTAGTTTGAGGCTAGATAGCGCTGTGTGAAATGTCTAGCATTAATTATATATTTAATTTGTTTCTTTAAAGAACTTATTGAATTAAATGGAAAACTAAACCTTAGAAATAGAATCTTAACAAAACATATATGAATAGTGAATTCTAATGTCGGTCGGGTTGAACAAAAAAATACCCAGTAGAAGTTCATGCTAAACTCATCCTCAGTTACCTTCTTTCTCAAGTCCTATTTCATGCACTAACAGAAAAGATACAAAATTACAGATTTAAACGGGTATTTACCGCGTGTGTACCTTTTTTATCTGTTATCCCGACGTTTCGATTATGTTCCAACAGCTGTGGTCAATTCATTATGACATTTTTCTTCTTGTGTTGTGAACAACCTGTTGCAGCTTTATTAACACTCGCTGTAGTTGTTACACAGTGTCTACTCGTGAGAACCTGTTATTGACTATTTATATCTAAACAAAATGTATCATGATGTTGTAACAAAGTGTTGGTTCTCCTAAAAATAAAAATAGTATTAACAGAAGTAAAGGAATTTAATAAAATATTTTTTCTCGTAATTTTTTATGCATCACTCCAATCTATGACTTGTTTCAAAAATTTTCTCCTGACAAGTACTAAAATATCCCTACTCAACTCTCTGCCTCCTACCTATAATCGACTATGCGGATATATCGTACCTAAACCTTAATCAGGACCTTCTTAGCAAATTGGATCGACTACTCAATACATGCATTAGGTTCAGTCCGTAAGTACGATCATGTGTCTGAGTATTGCTCCAAACTTAAATGGCTCTCAATTCGTGACAGAAGAAATTTAAGAATTTTATGTCTTCTTTTTTCAATAATAGCGACCCCTTTACTCCCAATTATCTAAAATGCCAATTTTCGTTCCTCCCTGACACCCACGACCGAAACCTCAGATCTGCCAGAACCACTGATTCTCTCCTTCTTGCTACCGCGAAATACTCAACGTCCTTCCGAGGCAACTCTTTTGGGGTGGTAGCTGTCGGTCTATGGAATTCTCGCCCTACTCATATTAAAGAGGCATCTAGTACCGGTTTTCAGACGACTAGTCTACAGTCATTTCTTGCAGTCCTCCACTGGCTGTTAATATATATGAAATCGTTGTTTGTGTATATATATGTAATAGTATTTTTATACATCAATGTATATTAATATTATACCAAGTAGGTTTATGTATTTATTCTTAATGTGATCGAAGTTTATTGTTATTTATGTTTCATTTGATATTGGAGTGTAAAATTCTTTAGGCGCGTTGGGCATTTTTTGAAATGGTAAAAACCATTGAATTCTCAACACTGTTACCACTACCGACACCTCTGTATATAAGTATTTCGTAATTGTTCAAGTTTTCACTTCTATCGCTACTGCCGGAGTGCCCTTTTTTTAAGGACTAATAAGTTAATATTGTTTTAAGTCAGCACGCTAACCTTTTTTGTTACTTTTGAGGTTGGCAGGTAGAGAATGATATTACCATTAAGGTCGCTATACCTGGAGAGACGATAAATCGCTTATTGAGAAACAATGTTTTGTTCAACAAATAGTGTGCTTTCAATCTGTTATTCATAAATGTGATAGTTAAGGATACGAGCTAGAACGCCTGTGTTGTAAAAACAGGATTGGGTAAAATTTTCTTGATTGAAAAAAAATCTAAAGATGACTCCAAATTTATCTTAAAACCGTTATTATGCAATGAATACTTCAGTTTAGATCTTGAAACTTTATGCAGTAATTCTACACAACATAAATAAGTGCACCTGTGTTTTATATGTTCAAAATACCTTTTGATTTTACCATAAAATGAAAATATCTAAGTTTTGCACTAATGAAACCATTCGCTCCGGACGCCCGGTCCGCGATTCAGTCTGGCCTCGGCTTTCAGACGGGGTACCCGTGACGCGTGTCGCTCCAAACGATCACTTAACTCTTATGTAGAATTTAATATTTAGTTATTATTTTTAAGACGCAGTTATGAAAAATAAGCACAACAATAAAAGAACTGAATGACAAAAGAACCGGTAAACATGTACATGGCGAGATAGGACGTGCAGCGGCGCGTGGAGAAGCGTGGGTGAAATTAGAGTTTGGGCTGGTTTGGCTCTTAAGCCCAGCTTTTGTATATGTTATTTGTATTTTATTTGCAATAATGTATTAAATAAATAAGTATAGCTGCGCTTTCTAGATAATAAATCTGTGTGTACTTATTCACAGATACACACATTAGGTCGCAGCCGCAATCTGCCGCCAGCATCGGGAATCTGTTAAGGATGCTATCATTCGATACGAGACGTTTAGGTGACGCCTCTTTCCAATACTCCTCGAATCAAATCGAGTATTCTATAGGGTTGCTACTGCAGAATCAATAACAAAATGTATCAAGAATTATAGCGTTGGTTGGTTTGGGGCTAGATAGCGCTGTGTAAAATGCCCAGTATTACTATTTTTTTCTTATTTTCTTGTTTAAACTATATAAAAAATATTACGTGTGATCTAAGAACTGTCGCTTATCTAGGTCAACTTTAAAGCAATGCAATTCAGTGAGGTAAAACAGCCAGTGTCTTGGGGAAACTTCTGCCTCGAAGTAATCTGGATCAATTGAGCTATCTAAGTATAGGTAGGTTGCATTAGATTTAGCTGGTTTAACTGTTTTTTTTTGTATAATAGTAGACATTTTAAAATCATATTTAAAGAACACATTAAAAACTTAAATAAGTCAATTATAAGCTACAACGGTATTATACTTTCCATCTGACAGCCCTACAAATCGAGTCGTAAATCGAACCAAGATTGGAATCGAGATAAGGCGTGTACGATATTTTATCGTATTTGAATATCGGAGCGAGATATTAAGTACACTTGTCGGTCATCTGCAAATGATGGATTGCATTATCTCCAAGATTTTCTAGAGTAGATGATGTGGAATTAGTTTCTTTTGGACTGGTTATGGAATATATTAAACCCTTTTTATGTAAATAACTAGGTATTAAATTTAATGATGTACAAATAAGTTGTTATATATATCATAAAAAGAAAGGCTTAGACAGACTAATGGCGGGTTCCTATATCCGTCGGTAACCGACTACAACTCGTATCTCCTTGAAAAAGTGTCAAACTAGTGACAAATTTTTGACACATTTTCAAGGAGAAACGAGTCGTAGCTGGTTACCGACGGATTTAAGCACCCGCCATTAGTAATTAACCTAACTTCTGTCACAGGTATACTCGTAGAAACCCTGTTTCATACTTTGTTTTGTGCCCTTATTGAAGTGAAAACTTCTTTAGGCGCGTTGGGCATTTTTGAGATGGGAAAAAACCATTGAATTTGCAACACTGTTACCGTTACCGACACCGTTTCTAGCCATTCAAAAAATACACACGTAATTGTTCAACTGTTTACTTTTGTTGGCACTCCCGGAGTGCCACTTTTTTTTTGACAGCAACAGTTACTAGAAATATAAAAAAAATCAATATTTTACCCCGCGCCATTTAGTCAAAAATTAAGCAAAGCTTATACTATGAGAACCAGATATGGGAACCTCAAACCCGCAACCTGCATCTTAGCCGGCTATTCGCCAACTATACCACGGAGTTCGTCGTAGAAGATGAAATCGGATTTAATCATAAAATACATCTTATCTAGAAAAGTCGCAAAGCAAATTCTTATAACAATGGAAACGTAGCATCAATTAAAAAACGATACCCTGGTTAGCAAAAACTGTAAAGTTCCGTGAGTGTAACGCACAATACACCCCAATTCTGCGATTCAGTCTAGATCTAACTTCCCTACCATATTATTAGAAGTATCTCGGTTTAAAAGTAAATTTCATAATTCAAACCTTAGAAGAGAAGAGCTTTGAAATCCACTCAGACATTTAGGCTTGGACTATATGGCATCCGGGCTTTTCAGGGACTGTTTTTTAACAGCCCCTGACCAATCCGTCACACAACCAACATTTGAATTTTTCCTGCATCGACTACACACGATCCGAGGCCATCCGACTCAGATTTTTACCTGGAAGCAACCGGGACATGCACCGGATTCGCAGGATCGGGGAGACCCGGATGCCATATAGCCCCTATATCCGAGCCCCTTCATTTTTTTCTTATAACGTAAAATCAGTTTTTATTGCAATCCAAATAATACACAATTTACCTAAATGTTTTGATCTTCTCACTATTACGACAGCCAATAAACAGACTTTAAAAATCGCATCAAGAATAAATTAGTATGCCAAGATTAAATTGAATCTCTTAGGCTTATTCCGTCCTTCTTTCTTGCCAATGAATAAATTAGCATTTTATCTAAATGGCGTATCTCCTTAAAAAGTGTTTTTCAGGACGGAAGGGGCTTTTACACGGGCTACTTTAGAGCAATTTATTGCTTATGGACAGTTACAAAATACGGAACCACTAAATGGGCAACGGTTTTTTTCCGTTTAAAATCACTATCACTATATAGTATAAAACAGTCGCTTCTAGCTGTCTGTTTGTCCCTATGTATGCTTAGATCTTTAAAAGTACGCAACGGATTTTATGTGCGCGATCATTTTACAACGTCTAATTTTTTTTTTTATCGTTTTTGGAGGGGCTTAAGGCTTAGTAAATTTTCATGTTTATGCGACATCCATCACCATCATTTTGCTATGTCCCATTTTTTTATTTTTTTAGTGTTTGGAGGGGCATAAGGCAACTTTCTTAGTAAGTTCATTTCGATACCCTCTTTAATTTCTGTTTCCACTTGGTTATCCTTTTTGGTTCAATCTTTCCCTTTGATATCCTTTGTGACTCCTTTTTTCACTTGGATATCCTCTTTAAATGCTCTTTCCAATTTGATATCCTCTTTGATGATTGCTTCTTCCAATTGAATCGCAACGCAGCAAGTTGATGCGTACGCAACGGATACAGTGATTCAAGAGGCAGGTTTTTATATGTATAATACTGATACTTAACTAGTTACTACTAACTAACTTACTTAACCGCTTACTACTTAACACTGATACTTTTAGAGGTTTCTAATGTGATGTCGTAAATAAACACATTTTTTGCGCTTACATTGTAAACGGTGGCTGAAGCCTACGAGTTAGATCAAAATAATGTACTACAGTATTGTACAACTTAAAAATGTCTACAAAAAAGTCCGTAATTGTATATATCTCTTAGGGATAACCCACAATAACCATTATTTATCCTTTACTTTTTACGAGAAATAATGATTTATTTACGAAACGATTTTAAGCAGTACAGCATTAATCCTTATCCAATTAAGTACCTTAAAAACATTGTGCATTTAATATACATACCTATATACAAACATACAATTAATATATAGAGACATTCTGTATTAATTTAGTATCAGCATTGCACCCGTGCGAAGCCGGGGCTGATCGCTAGTAATGGATAAAAGACGCAATTTGGAGAAAGGTTTCGTTACTTGTTACTTTTAATTTGGATGAAACTGTAGGTCAAATTGGTTGGTCGATATTTTGCGACACTATTTTTAACAGAATTCAAAACAAGGAGGAGGTTCTCAATTGATCGGAATCTATTTTTTTTTGTTATGTATGTTGCCCGATTACTCAAAGACGCCTGGACCGATTCGAGAAAAAATATTATTTTTATTTGTTTAAAAAGGTGTACGTCCCAGTTGGTCCCATTGGCATGAAGTCTCTGATGATAGGATCCAAAAAAAATTCGAGGGCAACCCTCAAATTTTATAGGGACGCTTAATGTGTTTTATATTTTTCTGTACAAAAAAACTATTGTCGGCTATATTTTTGTTAAAATGTTACTTGTATTAGTCATAGTATTGTATTGGTCATGTATAATTTTTTTTTATTTTTTGGGATACTCGCGAGATCTCAGTTCGAGGCGAACCACTAGTAATAATATAAACAGGAACATTTCGCACGTAAGTTTGTATGTAATGTGTAATCACCGGAACTTCTGAACCAATTTTGAAAATTTATTTGCTTATAGAAAGCTACACTAATTTTGAGCGTTTTGCGCTATATTTTATTTTGATAACAATCTGTGCGAACCCGGGGCGGGTCAGCTAGTGATATATTACAGGTATTAAAGTTGAGTAGAAGTTGACATTTATTGCATTGTTGGTGGCTTTGTTACAAGCAGCCTTTGTGTTTCCATCCCGTAATATAAAAATCGCTGGATGTTGCTCAATATCTCTCTCTATCCTAAGTCCTGAGACCTTAAAAGTGCTCCCAAGGCATAAAGGAAATTGTGCTTGCGACAGAGGCTTTCAATAAATGGGCGAATATTTCGGACAATAAATCAGGTTCTATAACAAAAAGAGCTAAGCTCAAGAATTTTTCTTTTCATGTCTTTCATTTTGATAGTATCAAAAGAATGATAATTTGTTTATAGAAATAAGGTTGAATACTTTTGTAGTACATTCATTTGGTTCGAAAAATAGTAATTACCTGGAAAGTTTTCTGCGAGTTTTGAAAATTGATAATTTTATAGATGTTGATATGCTCTTTCCGAATTTTGATTTTGCCACTTCGTATTTTGCCGCACGCGCCGCCATATTGAAAAAAAATATAATACATAAATTTTAGGTAATTGTCTCTTATTTAATTTTATATATAACTGTTTTTATCGTAAAATAAGTAGGAAAGGAAGTATTGTCAAAAAACGGATTTTAGGCGCCATTTTTCCAATATGGCGGCGCGAGCGGCAAAAATACGAGGTGGCTTAGTCACAACTCGGAAAGAGTACATTAAAATCTATAAAATTACCAATTTTAAAAACTCCCGAAAACTTTCCAGGTAAAACTACCAAATGACTGTACTATTGACTCTGTTCTCGTCTATTAAGGTTTGAAAAGCTTTAAAATTAAATTAAGCATTAAGTGTAGGCGCACACTAGGCGACACGTTACAGCGACAGCTCGGCGACTAGATGTGACTACAGGCTGCGGCCGACAATTTTCATACGTTATGTTTAAGGTCCAATTTTTTTACACTTGGCGTCAGAGTCGCGCAGTCGCGACGACAAACTAGGGGAGTCGCGCGCGCTCACTACTTATTGCTACGTTTAGTCGCACTGTGCACACACACACTCGACAGTCGCGCGACTGTATTTTCCGCGACTGATATTTGTAAAATTTTCTGTGGTGCATTTTGAGGTCATCAAAAAGCAGAAAAAACTGCCCACGTTCTTGGCAAGCGGTTAGTATTGGATGGAGCCAATAACGGCGATGGATTTGTCGTACTCTGCACCTTCGCATTCGCAAGTTAAGCACCAAGGCAAGTGCAACTAGGGGCTCCATATTCATTCACAAGATGAACAAGACGGCCGTCTCTCTCGAATAATAATAATAAAGCCTTTATTAAACAATCTTATAAACACATATTTCTTACTAAACTAAAATATTTAACATATACACTAGTTTTGCAAAGATTGTCTTGCTACTCAGCATAGGCCTCCCCTAAAGCTTGCCATAAAGTGCAGTCTTGTGTTTTCCTTCTCCATGTGACGCCTGCTATTCTTTTTATGTCGTCTTCCCATCTCTGACGCTGTCTCCCTCTCTCTTTCTTTTGTGTGGTCTTGGACACATCCTTTGCTCACTTGTCCTTTTTGTTCCTCATCATGAGGCCTGTCCACCTATACTTTAGTTTCTTGACACAATATGTCTCATCCGTAACTCTAGTTTGCTTCCGGATTGTTTCAAGTTTTATTTTATTTTTTAGTTGTATATTGAGCATGCTTCTTTCCATTCTATGTTGGCAGGTATCTAATGCGCGTATATTTTATTTTGTTAGACTCAATGTTTGACATCCATACGTCATAACGGGCAGAATACATGAATCGAATACTTTTTCTTATATTTCAGTGGTGTATCTGGGTTCTTTACGATTTCTTTCAAAGACCAATATCTTTTCCAGAATAGATTGATCCTGTTGTTTATTTCTTTCTTTGTTAGGTCTTTTGGAGATATAATTTGTCCAAGATACGTGTATTCATTCACATATTCCATCTGCGTGCTATAAATTTTAATAGGAACTTTATCTACATTTTTCATTAATTTCGTTTTTAAGGTGTTCATTGACAGACCAACATTTCTACTTTCGAATGTAAGTTGTTCAAGCATTTCTTGTAGGCTTTTGGCGTCACCTGTAATAAGTATCAGATCGTCTTCGAATCTTAGGTGGTTCAAATGTATTTCGTTAAAAGTTAGTCAATAGTTGTCCCATTCGAGGCGTCTAAATACGAATTCCAGAACTACTGAAAAAAGTTTGGGTGACAGCGGGTCGCCTTGTCTAACTCCTCTTTGTATAGGAAAAGCTTCGCCAATTCTTTCTGTTCGTACTTTAAACTGTCATGTTCTAGTAGATATTGTTAATGGGCCGTATATATTTTGTCTACTCCCTGTGTTTCTAGCGCCTCCCATATTTTTGCGTGTTTAAGTGAATCGAACGCTTTGTTGTAATCTACGAAAACGATGTAGTAGTCCATACCGTATTCGTTACTTTTTTGGATGACCTGTTTTATGGTGTAAATATGATCAAGCGTTGAGAAGTCACTCTGAAATCCCGCCTGTTCCCTTGGTTGATTTTCGTCCAGTATCTTTGTTACGCGGTTTAGTAGGATTTTAGAGAAGATTTTATACACGTTGGACATGAGGCTAATAGGTCTGTCATTTGTTATGTCGTTTTTCTTTCCTTTTTTGTGTAAAAGTATTATGGCTGACGATTTCCACTGGCGGGGTATGTATTCAGTATTCAAAATTTCATTGAATAAGTCTGTGAAGATGTTTAGTGTTTTATCCAATGTTCCTATAAAGAGTTCGTTAGATATGGCATCTTCTCCTAGTGCTTTCCCTCTTTTCTGTGATTTTATTGCTATGTTGACTTCTTCTCGCATTATCTTTGGGATGTCTTTCTCCCTTTCGCCTTTTTATATAATTGGTTGCTTTGCTTCAGACAGCATTTCTTTATCACTGTTTATCTCTCGGTAATAGTCTGTTGCAATTTTAATTATTTTTATTCTATTTGTGTTGTCTCTTTTAGTTCTTCGGTGTGTAACGTTTTCGATTCAATCTAAACTATCTCTTAATTCTTGCCAAGCATTTTTTTGCACCACCTCTTTTTTCTATGTAGTAGTTGATTGTTTGTATTCTTGTCTTTTGTCCATGTTTCCTTATTCCTAAGTTTATTTCTTTGCTAAATTTTGCTATTTCCTGTCTATTGTTCTTTCTATCTTGAAACAAGATCTTTGTCCGATAAAGGCCTTCGATCCTATTTTGTCCTTCGTTGATATATTTTGTATAACGTTGTTTTCTATTTGTTTTAGTTCTTTCTCTAGAGCAATGTATTTCTCTTGATTTATTTCGAGTTTTTGAAATTTTACTAAGTTGGCTTCTAGAGAATCTTAGATCTTATCGGGTATTGGTAATATACCAGACGCGGTAGACGCGGCGTCAAGTCTACCAGTTTACGATGACTTTAAACCTCAATATGGTTATCTGTTCTGTTTATGGAAGGTGGAACAGTTCCTACAGTACAAGAGTCGCTCTTAGTGTAGATACTGCAAGCCAACATTTGCATGCTACAAGCCATCATCAAAAAAAATTTAATCTGCTCTAAGTTTAATATGTATTGCTTGATTTGTGAAACAAATTATTTTTTGTCATTATTTATTTATTGTTATTTGTCAGCTATTGTGTAGTTAAGTGATTAGGTATTTTAAATAAAACATATTAAATCTGCCGTTTGGAGTAATGTCGATGTATTTATTAAAACTTGAGGATACACAGACTGCATGTCACAAAAAGTTCATGATTACATGATTATATAAATAAAGTTAAGCCTATATCCGTTTTGCCATAAAATTATATTAGGTTATTTTTTCTGAGGCGTCTTGTCGAAGCGACGTGTGATCCGAGACGTGTGGCCCTTATCTTGGTCAACGCTATGCTAATGCTTATGGCATTACTATTCAGCGGAGCAATGCAGCCAGTATCTTGGGAACACTTCCACTTGATAGTGATCTGGGGCAGTTGAGCTAACTATAGATCGTTTGCAACTATTTATGCGGTATTTAGATGATTCAACTATTTCTTTTGTATTTCATAGTCTTGTAAAAAACTGTATATAATATTGAGTATTGGCGTATATTTATTATAAAATATAAGTTTATTTCAATGCTATTCAGATGATTAAGATAAGCCATCCAAAAATAACTTAAGCACGAAGGAGTGTATTTTTATCAATGCAACATCTTATAAAGCTTTGTGCAGTGTTAAAATATTCAACATATAATTCAAATCAAATATATTTGTCGTAGTATTATGCGTAGCAAGTTTAAAATTAAGAAGTCTCTTGACTTTGTACAACCGGTAGTTATGTATCTACTCTCTGATTGGTAGTTGTTTTTTTTGTAAAGATACTGTGAACACAGAGTGGTGGCGCTGGAATCGCTTTCTGCGTACCTCTCGAGGACAGAGTCGATTGTTGGGCACTTCACTTTCCCTTGGAGCGCCGGTACGAAAACACCTCCTTCACTGAGCATCGAAACTGTCCCGTTCACCGTATCTACCTAGCTATCAAGAACATTTGTACCTACCTGCCAAGCTGAAGCCCTAATAAAAGCAAGCTTACCTACTGGATTTTACTGGTTTGCCTGAGTACCCTGCACCTGCACCATGGACTTCATACCCCAGGACTGCAATGAGCCGCCTTCCAACACAACGCCCACGTTCCAGCCGTCATATTTAATAATTAAAAGTTTCATCATCATCATATCAGCCGTAGGATTTCCACTGCTGGACAAAGGCCTTCCTCATTGATCTCCAGGAACAGCGGTTGGAAGCGGCCTGCATTCAACGCCGACCTGCGGTTCTTACCAAGTCGTCTGCCCATCTTGTAGGTGGACGTCCTACGCTGTGCTTGTCGATCCGTGGCCTCCATTCGAGAACTTTCCGGCCCCTAATAAGAAGTTTATTAAAGTCAAATATATTAAATTTGGATAACTAGTCGAAGAGACTGTGCAAGTCGGCAGTGCTCTAAGCAACTGTCTGTACTCAACATCACCGATCAGAGAGTTTCAGGGATAGTTTCAAATATGCGGCTTCCAAGTGTTGGAACAATATGCCACCACCAATTAGAAATTCCAAAAGTTGCAACAGCTTTAGAAAAAAACTAAAGATATTTCTAATGGAAGCCCAAATACAACATGGTAACATCAATGTCGACCTCTCTTTGATCTAGTCATCCAATAACTCTTTTTACATAAGTTTAACTAAGTCAATATATTTTAATTAGTTACCCATATTTATTTATACATATAACAATTTACCATAACCTTAGAAATCGTAAGAAAGTTCATAAGTTGTATGTTTATATATATAGGTATGTAATATTATTTTAGTAAAGTATGTTTATAAAATTTATATTTACATTTAAACAAAACTCTACACACTTTTAATTTAATCACTTCTTTATTTTTTTATTTTTCTACGTAGCTGCTGCATTACCTACTGCTTCTGGTTTCAGCTGAAAATCAGCGTTGGGTGCTTAACATCCAACATTATGCTGAGCTGAACGCCATTTTGGTACGCAGACACGTGAGTCGAACTAGTTTTATTGGATTCAATTGTATCTACTGTTCCTTTAAATTATTTCATGTGTCATTTTGTATGTACCATATAAATGATTATTCTATTTTATTCTATTCTAAATAATATAATGTACATTAAATATATTTGATTTGAATTAATGAATATTTTAACGCTGCACAAAGCTTTATAAGATGTTGCATTAAAAAAAAATACATTCCTTGGAGCTTAACTTATTTTTGGATGGCTTATCTTATCATCATCTGAACAGCACTGCAGTGAAATAAACTAATATTACATAATAAATAGACGCCAATATTCAATATTCATAATAATGTTTAAGAATTCTGCTAGACGAAGCAGCGGAACGGGGTGCAAATTGAATCGCAACGCGTTTTTCAATATTTATACCAGCAAAATAGAAAACATCCCGATTGAATTCTGAAACGCTATTGGCTGAAATGTAAATTATGAGAAAGCGCTTGAAAGCTTACATGTAAAGTAGAATATTCAATTTTAGAATTACTTAGAAAACTTTTCAGTAAAATTACTCTAGATGAGTTTAAAAATTGAAAAATGAAACCTTATATTTTAGACGAGACAATCAATAAAATAAATACATATTGCTGGACAGAGCGCTGTCTAAACAGAACTTGTACTATGGGAACTAGATAACTGATAGAATACATAAATACTTTGTTTTATATATACTCGTACATACTTATAATGTATAGAAAAAACACCCAGACTTGGAACAAATACCTGTAGATCATGAAAACATTTGTTCCGCAACCTGCAACCTGTTGTGTATCTGCCGGCTATTCGTCCACTGCGCCACAGAGGTCGTCAATAAACAACATTAATACGAAATTGTGAAATATATACATAAAAAAACTACCGAAATTTATGACTGAATGGATTGGTTATAGTAAGCTAGCTGACCCGTATGCAGCTTTACAGTTGTTTTACTAAATAAAACCGTTACCCTTTTTCTCCGTAGGTGGGTAAAAAGCCTTTGTCTCAATCCCGGTGATAATTTTCTTATTTATCAAATTTCATCGAAATCGGTCTAGCTAGAGGCTTGGTCGTTAAATTGTAACAAACATACAGAGAAACAGAGCGAAAAACTGACAGAGTTACTTTCGAAATTATTAATCGAGCGAAGCGAGATCTCTAAATCAACTTGGACAAATCGGCGTAGTATGTATGTATGTATGTTTGTCCCAGGACAACTTTCGAAGCGTTGACCCGAATATCGATTGATACCATGAAATTTGTAGGTAGTATTGGCATAATCCTGGTGTGACTAAATAAGCTAAAAATATGTGTGTGTGGCGGGGGTTTGAGAAATTGGGGTTCAAGAGGGGTAAAAACAAACAAAATGAGAATCTTAGGTCATATGGGACGTATAATGAAAGTTCTTCATTGGTACACTTGGACCTCGTTTTTATTTTTAGTCCTTGTATTATCCTTCTAGTTATTGAGTTATTGCCATAATAAAAACGAAATTCACAGGGTACAGCAGTGACCCTCAGTGCTGAAATATGGTAGTCGTGTAGATTTATTGAACATATATTGGGAAAAGTCTAAAATCCAGTCTAACCGCAATTTCTATTCCTAAAAATATAACCAATTAACATAAACTCCCGTTACTTGTAATTTGAATGAAACTGTAGGTCAAGTCAAGTTATTTGGTTAGTTATTTCGTAACACTAATAGTATAAGAAAATATTTCTTTTTTTGTTTTTTGGGAGGCTCGCGAGATTTCAGTTCGGGACGAACAACTAGTATATGTTCAAACATAAAAAAATCAGTTAAATGATTTGTGACGACTCTTCAGATAAATAGCAATCAATGACGACGTTTGACGACCTCCGTGGTGCAGTGGGCGAATAGCCGGCTGAGACGCAGGAGGTAGCGGGTTCGATTCCCGCCGCGGAACAAATGTTTGTATGATCTACAGATATTTGTTCCGGGTTTGGTTGTTTCTCTATATATTATAAGTAAGTATTTAGAAAAAAAAATATTTAAGTATTATATAAGGTATCTGGTTCCCATAATACAAGTTCTGCTTAGTTTGGGGCTAGATAGCGCTGTGTGAAAGGTCCAGCAATATTTATTTATTTGTTTATTAATTTAATGACCCTAGTTTTAAACACTTACTGTAATGTTAAGTTTTACAATGAACAACAAAGTCTTAGGTCTTAGTGACTTGCGCTACGATGCCTTATCGCATTTAGTAAATATGATTAGCTAAATATGATTTAAGCAGTTGCCAAATCATACAAACACATAAAATTTTTACATGTTTAGCAGCTAAATACGTTTAGGGATCGTTGTGCAAGCCGGTGTTACTGTACAAAATCTGTGGTGTCAACTTTCATCAAAATTAATGTTAGTATTCTTTACTGTAGCCATCTTAAGTTAAGCTGAATCTAAATTTGGTAATTACATATTTAACTTTAATATGTTAAACACATGCACTCTCTTACTAAAATTCCCGGTATGCAGAGATGCACTCAATGCAGATTAAAGCTCCTTTGGTTAAGTTTTGCATTCTCAGGAATTTGTTCTAGTAACTACGTCGGGAAATTACTATCTCTAAGAATTTCCAGTGAAGGAATTGGGAATTGGACTTAAAAGTAAAAATGTTAACAAATGAAGGTCGATGCGAATGAGCGTTACGTAGCTGTTAGCTTAACACAAATGACAAAACACTTGAGGTTGGAACTAAGTTCGTTGGATGCCTGTCATAAATATAATATTATCACTTAATCCTATTTATCCTTTTAGGTTCAATTTAATTTCTTTATTTCAGACTATAACATAGAACAATACAACAATATACAATGAAGTAATTAAATAACAAAAATAACGTAAAAACATAAAATGCGTAAAAATAACAGCCAGGATCATTGGACTATGGAGACACTAAACATACACAGTGTGCACTCTCGTCCAGTGTTCCATTAAGTTATAGTCAAAGTTCAGCCTCCCTGCAATGAGTTGCAGGTAGCACTTGGTACTGCCCCGCACCCTGTGCATCAGGGACGCCATTCTCTTGCACAGTATCGCTGTGAACCCGTTTACTGGCACCTCCACGAACATTCCCGATGCTACAGAAGCGTGGCAGCCCCATCAACGCCCTGAACACATTATTTTATTGTACGCGCAGGGCATTGAAGCCTTCTGCGTCAAGACAGCTTCAAGACAGCGATTTTAGCAATAAAATCGTGTAGCCGTGTGTACTAATATTATTGTACTAGCACCATTTTAATGTACCTACATACCTTTTGTATATTACCTTAAAATCTAAATTATAACATACAATATCTATTAACCTTTCACGAATAAAACTAATATAATGTCTAATCCTTTAGTCTAATTAAGTTATCTATAACATAGTAAGGGGCCATAAAATACGCACACAAACGAATGCAACTCAATAAACTTCCTCAATAGCTTACGCTGCGCACAAAAACATACCGACTGGAATGCAATTCCTCTCGTCACACCATTTCACTCACAAATAACCAAAAAAAAATATGATAGAAGGGTTATACTTTTGGTCAGTCCTAACAGATTTTAATCTCAATAACCTACCTAAATTCGTTATAGTTTGAGTGTGTTGGTACCTACTTTTGGAAAACCTTTGATTTACAAGTTTCTACAATGATTTAAATTAAATACCTACACGATGAATGCATGCTTTGTACACTACCCTAAACTCACTGTCATAATTTATTTAAGCTCATTTTAAGAGAGCTGTAATTTGTTCTTATGAGAATAAACTCTTTAAACCGAAATTTACGTTTAAACGTTATTATTTGCTGCTCTGTAATCAATGTTTCTTTATAAAGGTGGGCAATAAATATAAAGTATATATAATATAAAAACAAAATTGTAAGCCCCAAATTCTTTCATCAACGCTCTAAACAACTATTTAAGGTACTGTACCAAGCGACGCTGCCGACTGGAAATTCCTTTATATTACAAAAAATCAATTTCTAGGTAATAGGTGCAGCTAAAATTACAGGCTTATAAGCAAAGCCGCATTAGGCTTTACCGGGGCCCTTGCGCACACAAGAATTTGGGGCCCTGTTGGGACGTAATGTGAATGAAAAAACACATTTCTGCAATGATCTTATATTCGAAGTTGTTTGTGTCGGTGACCGCCAGATCGTTTCGTTAAATAATTTTACTTTGTAGGTACTACCTAAAATTACAGGCTTATAAGCAAAGCCGTATTAGGCTTTACCGGGGCCCTTGCGCACACAAGAATTTGGGGCCCTGTTGGGACGTAAAGTGAATGAAAAAAACACATTTCTGCAATGATCTTATATTCGAAGTTGTTTGTGTCGGTGACCGCCAGATGGTTTCGTTAAATAATTTTACTTTGTAGGTACTACCTAAAATTACAGGCTTATAAGCAAAGCCGTATTAGGCTTTACCGGGGCCCTTGCGCACACAAGAATTTGGGGCCCTGTTGGGACGTAAAGTGAATGAAAAAAACACATTTCTGCAATGATCTTATATTCGAAGTTGTTTGTGTCGGTGACCGCCAGATGGTTTCGTTAAATAATTTTACTTTGTAGGTACTACCTAAAATTACAGGCTTATAAGCAAAGCCGTATTAGGCTTTACCGGGGCCCTTGCGCACACAAGAATTTGGGGCCCTGTTGGGACGTAAAGTGAATGAAAAAAACACATTTCTGCAATGATCTTATATTCGAAGTTGTTTGTGTCGGTGACCGCCAGATGGTTTCGTTAAATAATTTTACTTTGTAGGTACTACCTAAAATTACAGGCTTATAAGCAAAGCCGTATTAGGCTTTACCGGGGCCCTTGCGCACATAAGAATTTGGGGCCCTGTTGGGACGTAAAGTGAATGAAAAAAACACATTTCTGCCATGATCTTATATTCGAAGTGGTTTGTGTCGGTGACCGCCAGATGGTTTCGTTAAATAATTTTACTTTGTAGGTCCTACCTATTTTCATGTTTTATTCTGTTATCAATATGACCAACAACATTTTGTTAGCTGTAATTATATAAATACATAGTCTCCGAAAATAAAAATTCCAGGCTATACCAGAATAAGTAAGGCATACAGATCGTCAAAAAAGATGGTGGCGAAATGCGAACAGAAAGTCGCTAACAATGTCTTCATTTACTGTATAAACTTTTTTCATAGTTTGTCTTTTACATTTGTTGGTTACCAGTTGTAACCAGTTTGTAGGTTGTGTGTGTTACCAGTGATGACATATGGAACCGAGACGTGGTCCTTCACTATTGACCTTATGAATAAGCTCAGAGTCGCTCGACGAGCTATGGAAAGGGCTATGCTCGGGGTTTCTCTACGGGATCGAATCAGAAATGAGGAGATACGTAGGAGAACTCAAGTCACCGACATAGCCCGATGGATTAGCACGTTGAAGTGGCAATGGGCAGGCCATATAGCGCGCAGAACAGATGGCCGATGGGGCTGAAAGGTTCTCGAGTGGAGGCCACGGACCGGCAAGCGCAGCGTAGGACGTCCACCCACAAGATGGGCAGACGACTTGGTAAGAACCGCAGGTCGGCGTTGGATGCAGGCCGCTTCCAACCGCAGTTCCTGGAGATCAATGAGGGAGGCCTTTGTCCAGCAGTGGACGTCCTACGGCTGGCATGATGATGATGATGATTTGTTGGTTAATATCTACCTAAATTAGCAAAAAATTGTGTAGTGTAAGCAAATATATCGGCTTTCCGGGGGCCCCGTGACGATAGGGCACGGGCCCCTTGTGCCCTTATGGTAAAGACGGCACTGCTAATAAGGCTTTACGCCCCTGTATGCTTCAATTTGATGGACGCAGAACAGTGCATCGTAATGCACGTCCCTAAAATGCGTAACCTACCTACCGCCTATTATGGCGATAGTTACCACTTATTATCTAGTGGGCCATAATGAAATGAAACCAAAATCTTTTTATTCATTAAAATCACAAGGATCACTTTGAAATGTCAATTTTACTGCATGTTCCTTCGCGACCAAGTCAGGAAAGAAATTTCTGTTCTTATTAATGATCCTTTTAGGATACATTTTTTTTACTATCCCATACTGTCCCACTGCTGGACAAAAGCCTCCCCCTCTTCCTTCCACTTATCACGGTCTAGAGCCATATTCCGCCACTCTCTTTGGAAGACGTCCAAGTCATCGCTCCAGCGCTTTTTAGGCCTTCCTCGGTGTCGCTTTCCGTCTTTAGGAGTCCATATGATTGTCTTCTTGGCCCACCTATCGGGTTGCATACGAGAGACATGACCCGCCCAGTCCCATTTCAGCTTTGCAGCCTTGATGCCCACGTCAGCGATGCCGGTGTTCGAGCGCAGCCAGGAGTTTGTAATCCGGTCGATCCGCTTTACAAACAAAATGCTGCGCTCCATCGCTCTTTGGCAAACTCCTAGTTTGAACTTCTAAGACTCGGTCAGTGACCAAGACTGGGCACCGTAGGTTAGGATATGCAGAATACATAATATGTCAATGAATTGGCGTTTTAGCGATAAGGGAAGGTCACCCTTCATAAGTTCCTTCATGGACCAGTAGCTTTTCCAGGCGTTGTCGACACGACGGTAGACTTCTTTGTCCTGCCTGTTGTCGAAGGAAGCTAACTGACCTAAGTAGATGTACTCATTGACACAGTGTATTTCCTGCCCGTCTACAACTACCCTACGTTTAGTGGGTCATGATTTGTGTCCTTGACCGATTCATCATAAGTCTATAGTATATTAAGAGTATGTGTGGTGGATGTCTCAGGAGTGTAAATAAATAAGACCAACTCACGGCATTCGATTGTATATAATGTCCGTCAACACAAATCCATATACCAAAGTTCAGAAGGCACAAAAGAGTAGAACACACAAGCACAGGCACAGTAGGAGAGTTCGTAAACAGGAGACAGTCAATAATAAATGGGCAGAAAAGAATGTTATAGCAAACAAACAAGTAAACACGGTATCGCGTATGTAAAGTGCAAGGACGGCGAACGTGCGCTTCGCGTCGTGACTAGGCAATGACTGGCTTGACCTCTGCAGGCGGCGGCCGGCGCTCGCGCATTCTAATATCTACGTTATTCCCCGGGACGCAAAAAGTGATGGGGTGAAGTCGATAGCTCTCTTACGAAACTTATCGATATCGACCGGACCAACTGGTGCATAAAATTATAAACGTATAGTGTAAGTATAAGTATTGCAAATAGAATGAATAAATAGATAGATAATTAGGTACATATATATTATTGTAAATATTGTGTTATATGTAAGTAATAAAATATACCAAGTAGGATAATTAAGATTAATTGTGTAGTAGGTAGCCTACACCACCCCCCCACCAGAGCCCGTCAAGGGCGATAAAATTCAGGAAATCTGACTTGACGGCCAGAACGAGTCACATAATTCTGTGGGACTACGGGTGAAGGTTCTTCATTCTGGACGGACAGTGTGAAGGCCGGTTTGAGCCGATCTATAGACACCGTCGTCTCTTTATTTTTAAGAAGTATTTTAAACACTTTATCACCTCTACTTAAAACTTTATGTGGCCCAGAGTACGCAGGGGTAAGAGCACCTCGTAATGCGTCATCTCTAAGGAAAACGTGATCACAAGTCTCAAGTTCCTTGTAAATAAATATTTTAGGTTTACAATGGCGTGAAACAGGTATGGGTCGCAACTTCTCAGCGAAGTTTCTGAGCCTAGCGGAAAATTCGGATAAGTCCGTTGTACCGCTAACAGTCGGGTCAAAGAACTCCCCGGGTAGTCTTAGTGGTTCTCCGTAAACAAGTTCTGCTGAGGAGGCTTGTAAATCCTCTTTAAAAGAAGCGCGGATACCTAGCAGGACCCATGGTAGTGATTCTGTCCATTGGTCATTAGCATGGCAAACTATCGCGGCTTTAAGTTGTCGGTGGAACCGTTCAACTAACCCATTGCAAGCCGGGTGTTGTCCTTCTGTGCGTAAATCCGGCTATCTTAGACAGACATTGGAACAAGGCCGACTCAAATTGACGACCACGGTCTGTCGTAATGTCTGATGGACAACCAAACCGAGCTATCCAGGACGACAGCAAGGCCTTTGCCACGGTGTCTGCTGTTATATTTTCTATCGGTATTGCTTCGGGCCAACGCGTAAATCGGTCTACTGCCGTAAGACAATACCGATAGCCATGTGAAAGAGGGAGAGGACCGACAAGATCGATATGGATCTGTTTGAATCGACTGCGTGGGAGGTGATAAGTACCAAGAGGGGAAGTAACGTGACGGTTGACTTTTGCCCGCTGGCACGGTAGACATGAACGCGCCCATTCCCTACAGTCTTTCCTCATACCTGGCCAGACAAAGCGTTCAGCAACCAGTTTGGCCGACGCATTACAACCAGGGTGACTTAACGAATGCAGGCTGTCAAAAACCTGCTTTCGAAAAAACTTTGGAACATATGGCCTGGAGGTCGGTGTGCTGACGTCGCAGTACAGGGGAATTCGACTTCCAGGAAAATGAAGTTTCCGCAGTTGGAGTGATGAGCCTTTACTCAAAAGCTCTTCGAGTTCAGGGTCAGAAGCTTGGTTTAGAGCTATAGACTCGAGGTCGACTGGTGCTCCCAGTTCTTCGATCCGTGACAAAGCATCGGCAACAACATTGTCCTTGCCAGAAATGTGCCTGATATCAGTTGTGAACTGGGAGATAAAGTCGAGGTGTCTATACTGCCTGGGACTACAGTTTTTCTTCCTTTCGTGGAATGCAAAACTGATAGGCTTGTGGTTAGTATAGACAACGAAATGACGAGCCTCGAGCATATGCCTAAAATATTTTATTGCCTCATAAATGGCTAGTAACTCCCTGTCGTAGGGCGAATATTTTGTCTGTGAGGGGCTTAGTTTGCGAGAGAAAAATGCCAACGGCTCCCATGCATTATCTTTATATTGCTGCAGAACCGCTCCGATAGCCTTGTCGGATGCGTCGGTGACTACAGCAAGTTTCGCAGAACAGTCGGGATGAACTAATAAAGCTGCGTTGGACAAACTTTTCTTACAGGCTTGGAAGGCTGCAAGGGTATCTCCCGTAAGGTTGATTGGCTGTGAGCCTTTTACCGAACCCGTCAATAGAGCGTGCAACGGGGCTTGTATCAGGGCTGCTCGTGGAAGAAATCTCCTATAAAAATTGAGCATACCTAAAAAACCTCTAAGTTGCCGCACATTCGTGGGAGGTGGGAAATCCTTAACAGCCTGAACCTTTTGATCTAGGGGTCTGCATCCACTCTCTGAGATGAGATACCCTAAAAAGGTTACCTCTTTTGCCCCAAGGACACATTTGGACGTATTGACCAACATACCATACTTCTTAAGCCTATTAAATACCTCACGCAGATGCTCTTCGTGCTTAGTTTCGCTCCTGGAATAAATTAAAAAATCGTCGAGATATGAGTAGACGAAATCTAGCCCTCTAGTTAACTCGTCCACAAATCGCTGAAACGTTTGGCTCGCGTTGCGGAGACCAAACGTCATAAATGGGAATTCAAATAGCCCAAATGGCGTAGTTATGGCTGTTTTAGGAATGTCTTCAGGATTGACAGGTATCTGATTATATGCTTTTTCTAAGTCTAAGGTACTGAAAACTTTACAACCTGTTATACTATGCGTGAAATCATGGATATGTTTTATCGGGTATCTGTCCGGCACTGTGCGGGCATTTAGACTGCGATAATCACCGCATGGGCGCCATCCATTATTTTTCTTCGGGGCTAAATGTAAAGGCGAAGACCAGGGGCTTTCAGACGGTCTAGCTGTACCAATGGCCAGCATAGACTGGAATTCTTTTTGGGCGATTTTGAGTTTATCGGGAGCTAAGCGGCGAGGTGGTAATGAAACTGGGGGCCCTGGAGTCGTGCGTATAAAATGGACTGTATTGTGTGGTGTTGTGTTGTGTATACCAGCTGGTCGTGTTATCTCAGGAAACTCGTTAAGAATTTTATGATATCGAGTCTCACCAGTCACAACCTTTACAGATGATACATTTTTACAATTGGCTAAAGTAGCAACAGCTGTAACAGAAGTTAAATTATCTATTAGGCGCTTATTGCGACAATCTACAATCAGGTTATAAAAATTTAGAAAGTCTACACCAATTATTGGCTTTGTAACATCAGCAACTACAAAACGCCATAAAAGGGACCTGCGTAGGCCAAAATCTAAATTAAAGTCTATGTAACCGTAGGTAGCAATGTTAGAACCATTTGCAGCACACAAACTATATTCAGTTCGAGAACGACGATCACTTAGCGCCGACCGAGGAAAGACACAGAGGTCGCTTCCAGTATCAACCAGGAATTGCGTCTTCGTAGATCGATCGGTGACAAACAGGCGACCAGTAGACGTAGAAGGGCAATCGTCAGCCGCCATTACCGACTGCCCTTGGAGTTTTCCGATTTGTAGTCACATGGGCGAATGCACTTGCTAGCTTTCTCTCCGTATCTGCTGTGGTACCAACAAAGTGGAAACTTGCGATAGTTGGATTGGGAACGCTGCCTCGAAGAGTTTCGGTTGTTCTGGGATGTGCGAGATTGGGATCTGCTGTTTCTGCCCGAGGTCATCTCCTGGAACTGCTTCCGAAGTTCAGCTATTTCTCTCGTAAGGTCACTTAGGATGGAGCTTGGGACTGTGTCGCTCACGGAGGCGACTTTCGGCGATGAAGAGGCGAGATCGTTAACTCTATCGGCTAAATCAGCCAAGTCTTCAAGAGAATCTGTTGTTGATTGACCTGCAAGCACCATCTGGCAAGCGTGTGGCAGGCGACTTATCCATATAGTCTTCAAAAAATCATCTGGAACTTCCGAGCCTGCAAGTCCTTTGAGGTGGCGGAGAAACTGAGAAGGTTTGCGGTCTCCGAGCTCCTCGTGCATTAATAGCTGCTTAATCTTTTTTTCATTCGACGCACTAAGTCTCTTAATAAGCTCGGTCTTGAGCTTTTCATACTTTTCTGTCGCAGGGGGGCTGACTATGATGTCTTTTACCTCCCGCGAGTGTTGATTGTCCAGGTGAGCGATCACGTAGTTAAATTTTGTGGAATCGCTGGTAATTCCGGATATGGCGAATTGGCCTTCAACTTGGGCAAACCATATCTCAGGCTCTTCCGCCCAGAATGGTGGAACTCTTACGCCGACCTTAAACACGTGGCTCTGATTCATCGACATTGTCCCACCACTAGTTCCGGCCGAAGTACCTGGCCCGCTTGCATCTTTTAATCCCTTCTCCATGTTCGTTTAGGGGGTCACCAATATAGTATATTAAGAGTATGTGTGGTGGATGTCTCAGGAGTGTAAATAAATAAGACCAACTCACGGCATTCGATTGTATATAATGTCCGTCAACACAAATCCATATACCAAAGTTCAGAAGGCACAAAAGAGTAGAACACACAAGCACAGGCACAGTAGGAGAGTTCGTAAACAGGAGACAGTCAATAATAAATGGGCAGAAAAGAATGTTATAGCAAACAAACAAGTAAACACGGTATCGCGTATGTAAAGTGCAAGGACGGCGAACGTGCGCTTCGCGTCGTGACTAGGCAATGACTGGCTTGACCTCTGCAGGCGGCGGCCGGCGCTCGCGCATTCTAATATCTACGTTATTCCCCGGGACGCAAAAAGTGATGGGGTGAAGTCGATAGCTCTCTTACGAAACTTATCGATATCGACCGGACCAACTGGTGCATAAAATTATAAACGTATAGTGTAAGTATAAGTATTGCAAATATAATGAATAAATAGATAGATAATTAGGTACATATATATTATTGTAAATATTGTGTTATATGTAAGTAATAAAATATACCAAGTAGGATAATTAAGATTAATTGTGTAGTAGGTAGCCTACAAGTCCAACTCCGAGGCTCGCCGTGCTCAGGTCTTGGAGCATTTCCTGCAGCTCCGATGCATTACAAACATACAAATACATTAGAATACATACAATAGAGAAAATAAATTACGTCTAATCTCAAGCTTCTATAAGATCTACATAATACATCTATGTGTTACATGTTCCATCTACGTGTTTAAAGAAAATCTAAACATTCGCTACTAACCAATATCGTCTAGCAAATTAGTTCGCTCTCAAGATTCTGTTTAGCGCAAACTTTCATCATTAAGAACTGAACAATAAGGTAAAATCGTTTGAAACTTGAGTCGTTCCTTCAAAGGCGTACACAAAACTTAGTTGGGGAGTTAACACGCACTTTCGATGAAAGTTTTTGCATTGAGCTGAACGAAAACCGCGTGAAACGTGCTCTTTGTGGGTAAAACTGAGTTGCATGCAAGATGGTATTGACTTTATTAGGTTTATTGTAGTTTCTTTGTAATAATAGTTTTCTTGTAAAACTTTATGTGTTAGATTTACGAGATGTGTAGCGTTCTAATACAAATTAAATGCATTATTGCACTATTAAGCAAGCAATGACCAGACTCGAAGGAGAACATTCCTATTTATATGATAAATTCTAAAGTTTAAACATTTTATTACGCTTTTGAGACCGGACCGATGTCGATGAAATTTGGTATACCTACAGATAGGTTATGACCGGGATTGGGAAATAGGTGCCTTGCAAAAATGCAAGAGCAATTTAAAAGTTCACGAAAAGTTACTAACTATTAGACATTTTGTTTAAAATTGATTCTGTTAAAAGAGTTTTTTGTAGTTTTCTCATAAACAGTTCGAATCTTTTATCGAAAACAAATACTCACTGCTGGATATAGTAAATTGCTATACAAGGGCTGTAAGCAATTTAATAAAATTGACGACCTCCGTGGCGCAGTAGGCGAATAGCCGGCTGAGACGCAGGAGGTAGCGGGTTCGATTCCCGTTGCGGAACAAATGTTTGCATGATCTACATATATTTGTTCCAGATCTGGATGTTTTCTATATATTATAAGAACGTATTTACAAAAAAAATGTATATAAGTATTCTATCAGTTATCTGGTTCCCATAATACAAGCGCTGCTTAGTTTGGGGCTAGATAGTGCTGTGTGAAATGGTCCAGCAATATTTCTTTATAAACTCGAGATATTTTGGCGTACGAGCGATCGAATACGAGCGAAAAGCTAATCGAGGGTGTTATTAATTGCTTACACACGTGTGTAACAAAAAACCTTTTCAACACAAAAATGTGGCAATATTTAGGCTTTTGGTAAGAAATAAAAAATACGTGTTTCAACTTTTTATTATTCTTATTAAAATTATTCTATTACAATTATTCTACATATAATATATTCTTTAGATGCACACTCCCTATGAAAAGTCTATGTACCCTTACAAAAATAAATTATACAATCACCAAGGTAAGTTTATGTAGATAATATTTGCCGTTTACGGATGCATAGTTTTTTTTTCGAATGCACTAATATCGCTGTAGACCGTTGCAGCTTAATCGAACTTTTGCCGAGCGCAGAAGGCGCTCAGCTCTGTAAGTTTTCGATGAGGCAACTAGCGCAAGGGCACCACTTAGGTACGAACCTCGGCTTGGGCTATTGCCAGGGTGGGGATAGGAGAGAAACGCCTGAGTACGTGCTTGTACCTCGTATAGGCGGCGACTGAAGGGATTCGTCGACCTTGCCGGCGAGGTCGGTGTATCTGTGAAGTGTTTGCTCTGTCTAATGTAGATGATTCAGAAATCTCTTCCGCATTAGCGGAGGTGATTTCGTCATCCGGGTCTCCGAGAACGTGTCTCGGATGACGGAGGGTTTACAGTTAAAAATTAACAAAACGTTCGCGCACTTATACATATATGGGGACACCGTTCCCGTCACTCCGTGTCGCGGAGGTAGCACGGAGGTACTAAATTCGAAAGTAACTCTGTCTCTGTGTGTTTGTTACGTTTTCACAACTAAACGGCGCGACTGATTTCGATAATATTTAGTATATAGATAGATTGTGATCGGGATTGGGACATAGGCTAATATTTACTCGACTGATTACTGACTTTTACAGACCTGCTAATTGAGGGTAATGTTTTATTTACGACGCGTGCGAAGCCGCAGGCGGAAGCTAATCTACTTTAAATCCATGTCAACTTGTCCAATCTATAAGCAAGTTTTTCTGTATCACCTTTTTTTAACCAAACCCTTGCCTTATTGTGCGGAGCAAGCGTGGTCTAATAAATGAAGGAGATTAAACTAGAGCTAAAAGTCGAGCATTTCTAAGAATAGCACCATATTGCTTATTTTCCTCCGAAGTACTCGTAGTTAGTGTTTTTGTTTTTTATTTTTTACTAGCCCATACTGTCCCACTGCTGGGCAAAGGCCTCCCCCTCTTCCTTCCACTTATCGCGGTCTAGAGCCATATCCCGCCAGTCTCTTTGTAAGACGTCCAAGTCTTCGCTCCAGCGCTTTTTAGGCCTTCCTCGGCGTCGCTTTCCGTCTTTAGGAGTCCATATGCTTCTCTTCTTGGCCTACCTATCGGGTTGCATACGGGAGACAGTCTCACCCTCCCAGTCCCATTTCAGCTTTGCAGCCTTGATGCCTTTGAAGTGAAAACTTCTTTAGGCGCATTGGGCATTTATTGAAATGGGAAAAAAACATTGAACTCGCGACACTGTTACCGTTACCGTTACCGACACTTCCGTATATAGTATTCTCGTATCTCGTAATTGTTCAAGTTTTCCCTTCTGTCGGTACTCCCAGAGTGCCACTTTTTTATAAATTATGTTTATGTATTTGCCCATTAGCGGGCAAAGGTCTTCTCCAACCACTTCCAATCCCCTCTTTGTTGGGGAGGGAAAAGAATATAGGAGAAGATTAAACAGGAGAAACAGTTGAATCATCTAAAAACCGTTGCAAACGATCTATAAATAAGTTAATAGATACTTAAATAAATAATGCTGGACATTTGGAGCTTATACTTTGGGAATCAGACACTGATACATACTTATAATACACTTGCTGACCTGCCTCCAACTTCGCAAGTATGGTTTGTCAATAAAAACATTAACCTCCTTCTGCGCAGTCAGGTAAAAAGCAGCCTATGTAAGTGTTACTCAGGGATAATGCAGCATTCTAATGGTGAAATATTTTTTGATATCGTTTAGTTTTTGAGTTTATTCGTTACAAATATACACACACACACAAAAATAAAAATCTTTCCTCTTTATAATATTAGTATAGATAGATAACAACCAAACTTGCAACAAATATCTGTAGATTATGCAACATTTGTTCCGCTGTGGGATTTGAAAACACAACCTCCTGCGTCTCAGGCTATTCGCCCACTGTGCCACGGAGGTCGTCGTAATAAGGAATTAGTATTTAAATATGCTCTATGAATATTATGAAGTTATTTATAATAAACGAACTCAACGTTTCATTTCAGGGTTCCTTGACCAACAGGGTTTTGTTCCACAATAAATCAAAATATTAATAAATCATTTAAATAACTAGTGGTTCGTCCCGAACTGAGATCTCGCGAGTCTCCCATAAAAACAAAAAAATATTATTCGTAATCTTCGACTATCAAAATAGTGCCACGAAATGTATAACCACAAAACTTAAACTACAGTTTCTTTCAAATTACAGGTTACGGGAGTTTATGATTTTGGTTATGTTTTTTAGGGTAGAAATTGGAGTTATTCTGGATTTCAGACCTTTGCCAATACTTTTAAAGCTACACGCATACTAAATTTCAGCACTGTGGGGGTCACTGGTGTATCCTGTGAATTTTGTCAAAGTTCAGTTTTTATTATGGCTAATATCTTTAAAGCTACAAGGTTTAAACTAAAAATAAAAACGTAGTAAAAATATACTCACAAATACCTTTTGTTAGACGTGCCATATGGCACGTCTAATAAACATCATATGACCGGATAGTCCCATTTTGTTTTTTTTTACCCCTCTTGAAACCCAATATCTCAATAACCGCCCAACACTTTTGGCTGATTTAGTCACATCAAAATTGCGCCATCACTACCTACATATATACTAAATTTCACGATGATCGAATACACGCTTCGAAAATTATGCTCGGACAAACAAACATACATACATACAACGCTGAATTGTTGATCTGGAGATCTCGCTTCGCTCGATCAATTATATAATTTAGGCAACAATAAAATAGTTACAGGATATTAATTAAATTATTATGCAGCCCTTAAAAATATAATAATATAGTAATAGATAATTATTTATTTCATAAACTCTTTGAGTAATCGGTGTATAGTTTAAAGGTTGTAGGACAAAACCCTTGTCTGACTCTTTCCTTAATTTGATTATGAAAAGTATCTACCATGATAGAACGCACCATTTATCAAAAAAAGTAATGTAATCGTTCATTAATATAAATACAGGATTTATCACGTACCGTTTTATCGGTCTTTCGACCGACGTTTTGGTTCAACTCGTGAACCTTCATCAGGGTGAGTGCGATCCGCTCCGAACTACGTCTCGCCTCGCACTACGCGCTGCAACCCTCTGCGCGCGAGCAGACAGGAGCGAGAGAGAGATTTATAACGAGTACGTGATAAATCCCAAATGATAATTATTATGTCCATATTAGAAAAGGAAACTCATTAATTCGATGGGAATCGTTTATTCAGCTAAATAGCTGTGTGCAAAAGTAAAGATGGCCGCATGATCAATATCTACCCACATGTATCCACTTTATTATGACCAATAAAGTAGAACAGTGACCATAGATTATAAATCTCTGTATATGACATACCTCCCCTCTAAGTAAGTATAAAGACACATATTTTAATGATTTACAATAAACAAAAAAACATAACTACTATGTGACTCTCATTAAACAAAATTATAAATTCTTCTAAAATTACACACTACACATAGCTCATAGTAACTAACATAAATACAGATTATCTCTCGAATAATGTGGCCTCTGAATGATTTGGCATTTTCTGTTAATTTATTTCTAATCTTTCCTGATGCCTCATGGGGTGTCTCCGTTCTTGGTATCCCCAGCATATCTGCCCATTGATCTGCATCAGGAATCTCTATGATTTTACCAGGTTCTTGGTTATCTTGCAAGTCCATATCTTCCTCCATTCTGTCTGTATCTTCTGGTTGTACCGTATCATCCGGTGTTGGAACTGTCCCTATTCTCTCTCCCTCCTCATGCCTGGATTCTACCGAAGTTTTTTTAATTAATTGGTCTATATGACGATTAACCACTGAACCATCATTGGTACTTATTATATTATTATTCTGTAACTTGATGGTCCCTTTTTAGTAATGACTTTTCCTGGTAACCACCTTGGACCCACGTAATCTTGGATCTGGACTGTAATTTCGGTACATTATATTCTGATCCACATCAGTCTCTCTCGTTTTTTTCTGACTGTTGTTGTCTATCTGATCTTCAGTCTTTTTGTGTTGTAGATTATCCGAGTGTATGGTGTCTAATAAGGTACGCAAACGTCTTCTCATCAACAGTTCTGCTGGACTTCTATTTGTTGAAGTGCAAGGGGTTGTTCGGAGACCTAGTAGGAGGTTTGGAATTTTAATGACCCATGCTAAATCATCCATTTTACGTAGTTTGTCCTTGATGGTCTGGACCATTCTTTCGGCTAACCCGTTAGTAACTGGGTGGTACGGTGCTGTAGTAATATGCCGAATATTGTTAGCTTTGAAAAACTGCTTCGTCTCATTTGATACAAATGAAGTGCCATTATCGGACACTACCATCTCGCATAGTCCATGTGTAGCGAAAACTATTCTCAAAAGTCGCATGACTGTAGTCGAAGTCGTATTGTTCACCATGAATAATTCGGGCCAACGTGAGTACGCGTCTACGATTATCAAAAATTTTGTTATGGAACGGTCCCGCAAAATCGATGTTGATTCTTTACCAAGGTCTTGTCGGTGTTATCCACTCATGGCTTATCTTAGGAGGCATATGCCTGTGCTCCAGACATTTAGTGCAACCCCTTACTAAAGACTCTATTTCTTCATTTAGATGCGGCCACCAAATGTAGCTCCTGGCCAGCGCCTTGGTTTGCACCATTCCTGAATGTGTTTTGTGTAACATTTTCAGCACAGCCTAGCGTAATGAATTTGGCACCACTACCCGACAACCTAGTAGTAGGCAGTCGTCTTGCAGCAATAGTTCCGATAATTCAACCAAAACGGGCGTATATCATTATCGTTAACTTTTGCGGGCCAACCGCGTTGTACGTATTGAGTAACTTGAGATAATATCCTGTCTCGTTTTGTCTCCGAAGGAATATTCTCAACGTCGTACGGAAAATCTTCGGGTGTTTTCAAACAAAATTTCAACAATCTGTAGCTCGGGCTGATCTGGAACTGGTTTTGGTCAACGACTTAAGCTGTCTGCATTCCCCAGTATAGCTCCCGGTTTAAACGTTATTTCGTAACTGTGGAAAGTTAACGCAATAGCAATTCTCGTCAGTCGTGGTGATAGCATGTTAGGCATAGGTTTTTTTGGATCAAAATTCCCAGCAGAGGCTTGTGATCTGTCACAATGCCAAAGTGTCGTCCCATAAGATAATTATGAAACTTTGTGATGCCGAACATAATAGACGCTGCCTCTTTGTCAAGTTGTGAATAACGTCTTTCATGGGTATGTAGTGTCCTTAAAGCCATGGCTATTAGACGTTCCTGGTCGTCATTTGTCTCATGCGATAATACTGCTCCAACTCCATATTCCGAACTGTCACAAGTCAGTACTAACGGCTTTTTCAAGTCATAATGTATCAACGTCAAGTCAAACGTTATCAGTCGTTTTGCCGTATCAAACGCGTTTTGTTCACATTCCGTCCATTTCCATGTCTTAGCTGTCTCTAACAACCTATGTAGCGGTTCTAGTAATGTTACCTTGTGCGGCACAAACCTCTCATAAAAATTATACAGGCCGAGGAATGCCTGCAGTTCTCGTTTATTCTTTGGCTCCGGAGTGTTCACAATAGATTCCACTTTACTTGGTGCGGGATGAATCCCCTCAGGATCAATGACAAATCCTAGAAACTCGACTTGTTCTTTGGCAAACTTGCATTTGAATTTATTCAGTCGAAGTCCTGCATGGTTGATTCGGTCTAGTACTGAATCTAGTCTCTCCTGCATTTCTGGCAACGTACAGCCACTTACAATAATGTCGTCAATCAGTACAGCGACTCCACGAATGCCCGCCAGTAAAGAACTCATTAGGCGGTGAAAAATTCCAGGACTCGCTTTTACTCCAAAAGTCAATCGATGTACCGTGTACAGTCCCTTACAGGTATTCAAGGTCAGCAGTCTCGAAGTATCGTCATCGACTACTACCTGTGTATATGCTCGTTCTAAATCCAAAGTCGTGAAAAATCTTCCTCCGGCGACGGTAGCGAAGACTTCTTTTGTCGTCGGCATAGGATAGGTATCTGATTCGGTCGCTCCATTGACTGTACTTCGGTAATCGCCGCACAACCTTACGTCGCCTGTCTTTTTTATGATGGGCACAACTGGTGTGGTCCACTCTGAGTATGAAGTCGGGCGCAGGACCCCTTTGCCTTCAAGTCTATCTATCTCCTTTTCCACCCCACCCTCTCTCTAATAGCCTATGGATAAGGCCGTGCTTTCAGAAAATTCGGTGTTGCTCCTATCTTGAGATGTATCGCCACTGGATGTCCTCGGTAGGTACCTAGTCCATCCCTGAATACTTGTTCGTGTCTCGCTATCGCTCGATCCATTTCTAGATCACCAGTATTTGAAACAAAATTAATGTTCATCGTTATTTTGAGTGGCGCTTACCAATCTCAACCCAATAGGTTAGGGCCGGTTCCCTTAGCGATAATAACACAAAGATCTCGACATATGTCCTTGTATCGCACGGGCAGCGTGGCCTGCCCGAGGAGCTGAACTGGCGTCTCGGTCCAGGTGCGTAGTGTCAGTTGGGTGGGGCGCAGCGCGGCGCGCGGCAAGCGAGCACGCAGCGACCGCCACGTGCACTCGTTGACGATGGATAAACTGGCGCCCGTGTCCACCTGCATGTGTATCGGCATGCCCGCCAGCGACGCCTCCACTTCGTACGGTGGAACGCGACTGGTGCTCTGAACGCAGTAGACTCCGTTTAACCTATTTTCCAGCTCATCGGCGAAATTGACGTTACGCTTTTCGTTTCTTTTTTTGCTTATGCAAATCTTTTCTATGTGCCCCTTTTTCTTACAATATCGACACACGCTGTCCACAAATCGAGATTCTCCAGCATGTCGATCACCACAACGGTAACACAATCGAACAATGGATTTTGATTGAACCGCATTGATGTCCATTGGTTCGACGCCGAGCGACGCCGACTGCGGCGGTGACAGCGATGCCGCGGCGCTCATTGTTGATGCGCCGGAGTTTTTAATCATACGGACGTCCTTCCCCGCACTTTCGGATGCGAACATCGCGTCCACCACATCCTCATAGCTTAATTTATCTTTCTTCAATAGTTCGTATTGTAACTTTGTATCACGCATACCACATACAGTCTGTCCCGTAACATACGCTCTAAATCGGTGAAATTGCACCAAGAACTCAGTTTTCTCAGATTAGCAATATAGTCCGCCACTGTTTCGTCCCGTTTTTGATAGCATTTGTAAAACTTGAACGACACCGATATTTCATTGGGTTTCGGGCTAGAATATTTGGTTAGGATTGTTTGTATTTCCTCAAAAGTCACATCACTAGCCTTTTTTGGCGTAATTAACGCAAGTAAAGTCTCAAACACTCGCGCACTGCAAATTAAATTGAAATTTGCTCGTTTTGATTCATCTTCCGTCACGCCATTAGCCTCGAAACAAAACTGTAACCGATCGAGATAAATCTCCCAATTGTCTGTCTGCTGGTTGAACTGTTCAAATTTTACTGCTTTAGAGTTAATTTTTAACACTTTTTACCAAACGTCGCCACTATTATGTCCATATTAGCAAAGGAAACGCATTAATTCGATAGGGATCGTTTATTCAGCTAGGAAGCTGTGTAAAAGTAAAGATGGCCGCATGATCAATATCTACTCACATGTATCCACTTTATTATGACCAACAAAGTAGAACAGTGACCATAGATTATAAATCTCTGTATATGACAATAATGATTGAATTAAATGTTCTGTTTTCTGAGTTTTCTGAATAAAAGTAATAGTTGGCACTTATTTTTATTACAAGCTTTTATTTAGCTTGCAATGTATGTATGTTAATCCGGGTGGAATCTTGGAACTGAATTTTAAAACAGTTATCTGATTGAGCTGAAATTTGATATAAACGCATATTTCAGTTGACAATGCATGCTTAGCTATGTAACGTCATTCTAATTCCAATATGGCGGATTAACCAAGATGGCGGACTAGTTATTTATTCTGCACTACCACAGTATGGGTATCAAATGAAAGGGCTTGCTGAGGAGAACACGAAACCTAATACAACGTCACATTAAATCCAAAATATGAGGGACCATCAAAGATGTATACTAAATTCAATATGGCGGGACCTGCAAGATGGTGGAGGATGTTTTCTGAAGTCATTAACAGCTGAATTTTAACAAAAGTATGCCTTGGACGACTTCATACTTTTACTTGTGTAATTTGGCGAGATAGGCGTCAACAGCATTTGTTTGCAATCTATCTAGGACAAGATTATTGCTATAAAGCCCAATATGGAAGCGGCAAAAACGCCTATACTTTGTGCTTACAAATAAAATTTTTGATAGGTTTGCTTCCACGGCGTGCCGTGCGTGCGTTTGGGCTTATTTGAATCTGCTTGTGGTTTTGATTATGAATTTTATAAAAGCTTGTTTTGAAAAAGAAATTTATTAACAAAAACACTTATTTATTTAACTTTCGTTCTCTTCATAAATCGTTTACCTAAAAGCTCGCTTAAGAAACTGAATCCGTTCACTTTAAAGTCACGTTATACTTTTATTCGCCAAGTAACCTGGACACTTCCCTTGTTAGTAGTAGAACAAGTGAGCATTGTAAGTAACCCTACCTTATCGTGTACCAGTATTTATTCTTCACTAGTTGCACGCCCGCGACTTCGTCTGCAATTTTCTGGCTCTTGACCAGAGCGCCACCTACCGGGTCCAATTTTAAATGCTCTAACCGTTTTTGAGTTTTAGCGAGACTAAGGAACAGCAATTGAAAAGAATATAAAAGTTAATTTTCAATTGCTGAAATACAAAATATGATCCATAAGCATATTAAAAATTCTTAGGTAACTCTGTCACTATATGCCTGTCTCTGTTTGGTTACGTTTCTGTGATGAAACGGCGGGACTTATTTCTATGAAATTTGGGATGCTGAATATAATCTATGACTGTTATTGACATAGGGCATAGGTTACCTTTTCGCCGACCGGAAAGAAGGAGGGTAATGTTTATAATGATAAACCACGTGTGCGAAGGCGCGGGTGTCAGATAGATATAAGATGATTAAAAAAATTAGTAGTCATTTTACAACCTTTTATTAACTTGCAATGTATGAATGGTGGTCTCGACTTAAGAATCGAGCCCTCCAACTCAGCCCATGGATGTCATAAAAGTCGACTAAGGGATCTCACCAGAAGAAGGGCAGCAGCTTCCTTCTGTGTATTATATACGATCACCAATCCTCCTACCAAGCGTGGTGATTAAGGCAAAACCCTCCAGCTTTGAATACGGCTCTGTCCAGCAGTGGACACTAACGGGCTGTTGATGTGATGTGTGTGTATGTATGTTCATCCGGGTGAAATTTTGCAACTGAATTTTAAACCCGTTCCCCTCAACCGATTGAGCTGAAATTAGGAATACATTATATAACTATGGTACCATGGAGGTGGTCTCATGATAGAGATGGATGCTAGACAACGGAACTTCTGAATGGATTATTGTAGGCTACTAGTGTTTGGGCTCATTTGAATCTGCTCGCGGTTCCGATTATGAATTTTATAAAAGCTTGTTTTGAAAAAGTATTGTTTCAACAAAAAACTTATTTGAAAATACTTCTTTCTTTGTCCCCTCTTTTTTCCGATACTTGGGGTCGGCTTTTCTAATCATGCAGCGCCATCTGTTTCACTATTTCGTATCTTATGGACGTATTCGTAATTTATTTAATCTTAACTCAACACGGGATCGAATCAGAAATGAGGAGATACGTAGGAGAACTCAAGTCATCGACATAGCCCGACGGATTAGCACGTTGAAGTGGCAATGGGCAGGCCATATAGCGCGCAGAACAGATGGCCGGTGGGCCGAAAGGTTCTCGAGTGGAGGCCACGGACCGGCAAGCGCAGCGTAGGACGTCCACCCACAAGATGGGCAGACGACTTGGTAAGAACCGCAGGTCGGCGTTGGATGCAGGCCGCTTCCAACCGCAGTTCCTGGAGATCAATGTGGGAGGCCTTTGTCCAGCAGTGGACGTCCTACTTCTGATATGATGATGATGATGATAACTCAACATGGTAAATAATAACGTAGTGAAACACAATGCACGAGACGAGAGATACATACAGACATACGTAGATGAATATTTTTAAATGTACAGATTCTTAGGTTTATTGCAATCAATATTCATTCAGGGAATATTAGAAATAAAAAACATTCCATGCCGCACCCTAACGTTTTTATTACCAAGCGAAGGCCGGTTGCGCTGTTGGCGCATGGCGAACCATGGTGCATTTGCGGTCAGCGTGGACAATGCCAGTTTGTCTTGAATTAAACTTACGTTCCGTGATAAACCTATTGAATATGTGTAAAAAAATACGAGCTTCACATAGTCGCATGTGATGTGTAACATCATATTTATTGTACCTACACCATATAAACAAAAAATTACAAACAAAATTACAAACAAAATCACAAACAAAACAAGAAAAAACCAAAGCAAATCTTAATCATCTTATCTACCGAACACATCACTCTGAAAGTTGGTCATTGAAAACTAGATAACGGCTCCGTCAATGCAATTAACCGTAAGTAAATTTGAAAATAGAATGAGGCTCTTTGTATTCATAATATGCTATGAAGAAATACAACCTCCATGACAAATTCTTATTTCTACGAGTATTAAATCAAAAAGGCCATAATATAGTCTAGTAGTGAAATACATTTGACCGAGCGCGCTCATTGGTCAAAGCGCTTCCCCGGTTTCCTGTTACACATTTCCGTCCCTTTGGCCAAAATCACTCCCACAAAACGGGAGGAAAGATGTCACGTCAAATAGTGTTTCTTATATAGTTTTACTTCTTTTCATATTATGTTATCAAATAACCTGATAACATTTAATATAGTAAAGGACCTTACCTCTTATTATCTTTTTAGGTTTGTATGAACAAAACTTTCCTAAAAAAGGGTGTCTCAGAATGATTTTCGTTTTTGAATTGAGCAATACGCGCCAACCGCAGGTAGCAGGGGGAGGGGAGTGGACTCGTCCGCTTGGCCGGCTTGTTAAGTTTAGTAGCCATGAATCGTTTCACGGGATTACAGCGCGCGTTTTTCGTGAGAGCGTTTTATAAAAACAACGATTCCTACACTGTTGTTCGTCGTCTCCACAGGACACATTTTAATTTAAAAAGCTTAAGACATGTGCTAAGTGCCAATTTAATTAAGAATTGGGTGTGCAAGTTTGAAGAGACTGGGAATACAGTGCCGGACAAATCGTCTGGGCGTAAAAGGACATCAAGAACGAGCATGAACGTCGATCGCGTTCGAAAGTCTGTTATGGACGACCCACGACAGTCATTGAGATTGCGCGCAGCTTCTCTTAATTTAAACAAATTTGCAAACGGTTGTTTTTCATAAATAAACTTCAAGAATGGCTCTTTAAATTAACATTAAATAAAACGAGATTAAATTGATATTTTGTTTTTTATTTATCATCTAAAAACGAAAAACATTCTAAAACACCCTTTATTATGTGGTTAATAAAGACTAGCGCAGGATCATGACGGTCGGCACTAATCTAGCGAGGCCTAATAACAGCTAGTTTGCGTCTGAGACGCCAGTTGCGAGTTCGATTCCCACCGCGGAACAAATGTTTGCATGTAACTTTTGAAACTATCATGGTAATGAACACTACGTTGTTTCATGATCGCCATGCCGCGCCATGATCACGGGTAAACTCTAACTCTACACGGGTAACGGTTTACCCGTGATCATGGCGCATGCAACTGCGCCGAAATATCGGGATACTCAAATACTCACAAATCATGGTAAATATCCCGTTTTTAGTATAAAAAATGTTTCCATGATCTATTTGATGGTATGATGATGATATTTGTTCCTGGTTTGGTTGTTTCTGTATATATTTGATCGAGTAAAGCAGGATCTCTAAATCAACTTGGGCAAATCGGCGTTGTATGTATGTATGTTTATTTGTCCGAGGATAACTATCGAAGTGTTTATCCGATCATCGTGAAATTTGGTATATAGGTAGGTATAGTGTGTTATTTGTATCGGACTGTCTATGTCAGACGCACATGACATAGACAGTCCGATACAAATAACACTACCTGCCGCCACGAGCGTTGACGGCGAACTGACAGAGCGCAGCAGCCGATTCTCCCCCCCCCGTCTCGCCGCGCGCATACCTCAGGGAGTGCACAGCTCTAATGGTCACACTATAGTGATAGCATAATTTTGGTGTGACTAAATGAGCTAAAAATGTTGGGGGTTGTTAAGATATTGGGGTACAAGAGGGCTACAAAAAAAAAAACAAAATGGGACTATCCGGTAAAGGGGCATGTCTAATAAAAGATATTTGTGTGTAAATTTCGACCCCGTTTTTATTTTTAGTTTATACCTTTAGTTTTTAAGTTATTAGACATAATAAAAACTGAACTGTTACAAAATTTACAGGGTACACCTGTGCCCCCACAGTCCTGAAATTGGGTACGTGTGTAGGCTTAGTGACACAAATATATGGAAAAGTCTGAAATCCAGAATAACTGCAATTTCTACCCCAAAAATATTAACCAAATTACATGCACTCCCGTTACCTGTAATTTGAAGGAAACTGTAGGTTATGTAAATTGGTGGTTATATCGTAGCACTATTTTATTAGTCAAATATTAAGGCCGGCTTGCAAAACGAGCCCTAAACGTATTTAGCAACTAAATACATTTAAATTTTACGTATTTGTATGATTTGACAACTCCTTAAATCATATTTAGCCACTAAATACGTTTAGGTATCGTTGCGCGAGTCACTCTAAGAATAGTTTTTTTTTGTATTATGGGAGACTCGCGAGATCTCAGTTCGGGGTGAACCACTAGTATAGGTATGTTCATTCATGAATCCATTCATCTCAGCCGGTCTGCATCCACTGTTGTGCCTCCTCTTTATTACGCCATTCTTTCCGGTCCCTTGCGAGTCTCATCCATTGACACCCAGCTACGCTTTCAATGTCATGGTATGGGTATGTAGGTATATACTTACTGATAAAGTATATTAGTATGTTACCTGTTAACTGGTTCGCATAGTACAAGATTTGCTTAGTTGAGGGATAAATGGCGCTGTGTGAAATGACCAGCATTATTTATTTCTTTATTTGAAAAACGTACATGTTTTCTATTTAGTGCTTCGTGACATTTAATCGTTGAGAAATTTACTGTCATTTTTGTGGTTAATTCTATTACAAAATGACGTAAGGTAACCCACAGCATTCTCCCGGTCTCGAGGTACGACACGAAGCAAATTGGCCTGCGAAATTCAACATGGGCTCGAAAAAATTGCATTTCACACGGACGGAGCGCTCGCTGTAAAACGAGTGCATCGCCTGCCGCTTCATTTGAGGAGGTTTTAGCTATTTCCTATGCAAGAGTGTTTAAAATCTGAATAAAAACACGAGTGTGCTTTAGACAACACTACTGAAGTAAAACTTCTTATTCAAAATATTAATTTATAAAATTGTTCAATTACAAAACTGTCCATACATGTGTAGGTCGATCAGTCTATGTTCATTCTGGACAGACTAAACTCGCACTCGCACATTAACGTTTAAAAATATACAACTCTCTCTTTCTCTCTTTCTATCTTCACTAACTTATATCTCACTTTTCGTAACGCATTCACCAGCTCACTCCCCAAGTCAAGCGTGCGTGATTTTCAAGATGCAATTTTGTTTGAGTAATCGTAATTTTTACCCGTAATTGAATGAATTAAGATTACATTTACTAAATAATAACATCTACGTGATGTCTTAATTAAAATTTGCACTAATAATCAGTAGTTACCTGCACAACTCCATCTGTCACGCCGTCATCTTTGTCGCCGCGCCGGTGAACCGCGCGAAGATTATTATAGATCGAGCGTAGAGAGATCTCAAAATCAATTTGGGCAAATCGGCGTTATATGTATGTATGTTTATTTGTCCGAGGATGACTTTCGAAGCGTTGATCCGATGATCGACACATTTAGACCCCGTTTTTATTTTAAGTTTAATCTTTGTAGTTTTTGAGTCAGTAGCCATAATAAAAACTGAAATAAGACGAAATTCACAGGGTATACCGGTGACCCCACAGTGCTGAAACTTGGCATGCGTGTAGCTTAAAGCTAAGTTCATAAAACCGCGCGGTTAATAGTTCCGCACGGTACCGCGCGTTCATATAAACTTAGACTTAGTGACACAAATATAAAGAAAAGTCTGAAATCAAGAATAACTGCAATTTCTACCACAAAAAACCGGGCCAAGTGCGAGTCGGATTCGCGCACGTAGGGTTCCGTACCATTATCTATAAAAACGGTAAAAAAACATGCCTGTTGTATGGGAGGCCCACTTAAATTTTATTTTATTCAATAGCACAATTTTATTTATTTACCTTATTTGAGGTTGGTGCCGATTAAGCTAGTTCTCTAAATTGTATGAGCGCCCATACAACTCAGAGTACTATTTTAATTTGCGTCAACTATGTATGTATAGGGCCACCCTTTAATTTACAATATTTTTTTCTGGAATTTTTCCTTTACTTGTGCTGTAAGACCTTTCTTTTTGCCAAATTTCGTTATTCTAGGTCAACGGGAACTACCGGAACAGGTTTTCGAACTAAAACCTATAGGGTACTTCCGGCTGACCTAAAATTGACAGTTATTGTTAAAAGCAACGTCTCACAGCACAAGTAAAGGAAAAATTCCGAAAAATAAAAAAAAAAGTTGAAAATTAAGGAAAATGTTGGTACTTACAAGTTTTCGCGAAAATCTAAATTTGCCCGTATCTTTTTATCGTGGTGACACACGGACAGGCAGACGTACAGACGGAGAGACGGACAAGAGAGTGATCTTATAAGGGTTCCTTTTTTTACCTATTGAGGTACGGAATCTGTGGATGATGTCGTGGGTCATGCATTTATTTATGCAACTTTTGGTAGAACGAGTATGTTCTATATCATACTGTATGACTGTTTATCTTCCCAAATAAATAAAATAAAAAAATAAACCCTAAAAAGAGGAACTAATTAACATGAACTCCCGTTATCTGTAATTTAAATGAAACTGTCGTTCAAGTTATTTGGTTATTATTTCGATAATCACTATATTGATAGGCAAAGATCACAAAAAATATTTTGTTTCGTTTTTACGGGAGATTCGCGAGATCTCAGTTTAGGGCGAGCCACTAGTTTACTACAACGCGTAGTTCATGCACGATCATATGGTGCGAGTCTCGCTTTACAAAATTAATTAAGCAAGGCAGGAATTTTTTTTATATGAATGTGCAAGATTGATTTTGACGGACCTGAAAGCGATAAGGTGCGAGTTTATCCGTCTGTCTGTCCTAACATAAGCAGATATAAATACGGAACTCTAGGTGCACGAGTCTAACTCGTACTTGATAGGTTTCCTTTTGTTATATAAACTATTTTTTAACGAATTTCGATGGAACTGTCATTATAGCCCACCTGATGTTAAGTGGTAACCATCGCCCACAAAATGTATCGCCCCGTAAGTCACAAATATTAAATACGTGCCCTACGACTTCGTCGATTAACTTGACATATACAGGTGTAAAGCCTGTAATTTTTCAACAAACTTGCTCGTAAAGCGAGCCATAGTACATCGTTCTTAGGGCCATAAACCGAACTATAACACACGCGTGCGTAATAATATTACACACTAGTGCATAATAGAATTATCCATACAAAGTTAAGTTAATACCTAACTGCAAATTATGTGCGAGTAAACAAAGTATTTTCAATTTAACCGGGTAATGCAGTTTTTGTAACAACAAAGAGGTTTTATGCCGCTGAAAATCCTATTACATTTTTGGAATAAATAATAGTATCCCTAATTAAAATGACAAAACCATTTATTATTAACAAATCATTTATAATCCACAATAATTTGTTATACAATACAATAAACACTAAAATTATAATTTTAAAGTAGGCTGTAGGGCTATATAAATAGAAATATATTTATTGTGACCATAAAATGTTACATAGATGAGTTGTGTCCCTGTTTCCCAGAAAAGCGTAAGCTGTGGCCTAGGAAACAGTTCCCTCCTGAATGACATGATATAAATATTACAGTCTACTAGTACATGAACGAAATTACAAACAAAGAAATGTATTGTTGGATAGCGCACATGCTTGCATGTATGCATCAGTGTTTAAGTGAGTGAAAGCGTGGGTCATGTGTGTGAGTATGTGGGTGTCTTGTGTGTGTGTATATGTTTGTGCATGTGTGAGTGTGTATGTGTGTGTATGTGTATGAGTGTGTGTATGTTCAAGTTTATATAAGTAAGTATTCTATACCGGCATAATCAAACGTGTCTAACCATTGCGTTAATATGCCTTTTAATTGGTGATTACTATATTTAGATATATTCAATTTAGAATCAATCTTTGTATATAATCGAGATGCGTTATAGTTATATTGTCTACGAGCCAGAGAACAAATCAAATTGGGAATAGGGTAACGTTTAATTCTTCTTTCGGCTAAATTTAAAGTTGGAACCGTGAAGCGGTGATATCTGCGAATGCTCTGAAATATATATAATTTACGAACACTAAAGACTCTAAGTTTTCTATACAAGAGATTTGTAGGATACCATATATATGTAACCAATAAACATTTAGCGCGTGCAAAAAAAAAACTTGCGCGCCATTTCCCATTTTTTTGTTTGTTTCTGTGTAGTAAATAAATGAACAAATGTCAAGTTTTAATACAGAAGATTTGTTTTTTCCTCGCAAGTGTATTGAAAAAGTGCGTATGAAACTCATCAGCAACTAGCTCACTTGTATCATAATATACTATTACTGACCCTTATAAAAGAAACAAAGAAAAAGTTTGGGAGAATACTAAACACTTTAGGAGACTACACATTGTCAGCCGAGACCTACGTCCAGTACTTTTGCGCAAATTTTTCGACTTGCGAGTACATGCATTAGTTTGTTATGGTGTCATAGAAGAATAATAGTAGCCCACCTGATGCTATGCGGTAACCATCGCCTATAACAAAGTATCGCCCCGTAGGTCACGTATCTTAGAAACGTGCCTTTCGATGCACTGATCTGCATCCATCAACTTGAAGCATACAAGTGTACAGCCTCATGCGCCTATAATTGCACCAGCAACCAATCCTTCAAACTGAAACACAGCAATGCTGCTTGTCGTCAGAAATAGGTATGGTGTTCGTTCTTCCCCGGGTGAGACTTTTCACAAGGACTCTCTACTACTCTTAATAAGAAGGTTTGAGAGCGATGTTGATACAACGCCGCGCAAAATAAACAATGATCAGAGCACGCAGGGCCCTGCGGGCGCGCGGAAAGTACACTTATAGCGGGTTCCTATATCCGTCGCTAACCGACTTTGCCTCGTATCTCCTTGAAAAAGCGTTTTTTATATACGACTTATATGGCAAACGAGCATGCAGTCCACCAGATGTTAAGTGGCTTTTGCAGCCCATGGATATCCACATAGAATTCAAAACAAGCTATTATGTTGTCTTGATCTCCATGTGGATACGTTGTCTTACTATAGGACTCAGATGTTATGCCTATGTGCCAGTAATTACAGGAACATACCATTACCATCTAACCGGAACACAGCAGCACAAGTACTGCTATTTGGCGGCAGATAAAGGTAAGGCGGTGGTGCCCACTTCCTCGAGCCCATTCACAAAAGCTCTACCACCAGTACAAAGTGTTAAACTAGTGTCAAACTTTTGACAGGTTTTCAAGGAGAAACGAGTCATAGCTGGTTACCAACGGATATAGGAATCCGCCATTAGTAATTATTGGTCGATGATTTATTTATTTATTTGTTCTTAAGGCACACAAAACAGAATACAACCAATCAGATACAAAATATAGTGTTTGACTCTTAGATCTAGATTGTATCACAAAGCATGTGTACACAGCATGATAACTCTAACGCAGTTCTGTGTAGACCAGCTGAAGGGAAATGTTCACTTACACAGGCAAACCAAAGTAATAACAATAATAATAAAAAAAATTATAGCTTACAATACTGAGATAAATAAAAAAATAATAAGTAATAAAATAAAATCAATAAATATAAATATTTAGAGAGTTAAGGCTGAATTACTCTCTTTAATAAGAGTGGCCTCGATATCTTTTTTAAACTTAAATAATTTATCACTGAAAATGACAATATTATTATTAGCGCCATTATTTACTAACAGATCATTGTAAAGACGACACATTCTGATTATCGGATTATAAAATGACGTATTATTAGTATATACCTGTAGGGTGAAAGTATTTTGAAAGGGATGCCGAGAACGTGGCTTGATATTAAACTTAATACAAGACAATACGCTATGAGAATCAGTCAACGAATGTATGATTTTAAAAAGATTAATCAAGTCGAGGTACTGACGTCGGGTTTTAAGAGATATGATTTTAAACCTATTGAGTTTTTCTTCATACGTTGGGAGAGTTCGATGTATGCCGCTTTTATAACACAAGATGTTAAAGAAATTCCTCTGAATCCTTTCAATGCTGTCAATGTGGACTTTATAGAAAAGAGACCCAATTATTGCATTATATTCTATAATACTGCGAACTAGTGAGTAGTAGAGGCAGATAAGACTCTTTGGATTTTTAAAATCTTTTGTGGATCTTGCTATAAAGCCGAGAAGTTTAGAACATCTAGTTGAAATGTAATCATAATGGTCATGGAACGTAAGTTTTTCGTCGAACATAATTCGGAGATCTTTTATAGTGAATTTTTTTTAATTGTATGATGATTTAAACTGTAGTTCTCCAGGATTTTATTTTTCTTGGTGGTAAATGTTACGACGAAGCATTTATTAATATTAAGGGTCTTGCGATTAATAACACACCAGTCATATACAGCATTTAAGTCTTCTTGAAGAGCCAGAGAGTCACTTGTGCTGTTGATAGTAGAGTATACCTTTAAGTCGTTGGCATAAAGCAAACAGGGATTTTTGAGTTTGTTGACAATATCATTTATAAATGCGATAAAAAATAATGGGCCAAGATGAGAACCCTGGGGAACTCCTATTGATTTCTAGCATATAAAATATAAGTAGTGGCCTATAAGTTGCCGTCAGACTATAGCCTACTTTGAACAAGCCTTTAAGTTTAACGGTACTAAACTTTGCTCTCAGTTTTACATTCGAGCGAGTTTTCCATTTGATTTGAGAGTTTTTCGTTAGTTTCGAAGTGTTTCTACGATGCTTTTGTAAAGCTATTTTGAATTTCACTTGTATTGGCTTAGCACTTGAACAAAACACAACGGGTAGAAAATACAATAAAACACATACTATTATTTAGTCAATCTATATTATAAATACGGATTAATTGATATTGAATTGATATTATCCCGTATTAATTGATCGAGCGAAGCGAGATCTCTAAATCAACTTGGGCAATTCGGGGTTGTATATATGTATGATTGTTTGTCCGAGGATAACTTTTGAAGCGTTGATCTGATCATCGTAAAATTTGATTTTATTGTACATAGTGTTGGCATAATCCTGGTGTGATAAAATGAGCTAAAAATATGAGCAGGGGGGGGGGGTTGTTGAGATATCATTTTCAGCCCGTGTCGACCCACTGCTGGGCATAGGCCTCTCTTTGTTTCTGCCGTTCTTCCCGATCCTGTGCCAGTCTGAACCACGTACGACCCACGGTCTTATGGATGTCGTCGACCCATCTCGCTGATGAATGTCCCCTATTTCGATGCCCAGTTCATTAAAAACTTAACTTTGACAAAATTTACAGGGTGCACCAGTGACCCCACAGTGCTGTAAAGTATACGTGTATCTTATTTGACACAAATATAGGCAAAAGTCTGAAATACAAAATAACTGCCATTTGTACAACATATAAGAAAACAATATTATATGAACTGCCGTTACCTGTAATTTGAATGAAATTGCAGGCCAAGTAATTTGGATAAGTATTTTTTTGGCACTATTTTGATAGTCAAAGATAACAATTTTTTTTTTAATCGGACACTCGCACGGTCTCAGTTCGGGGTGAACCACTACTAAAAATAAAAGACTTTCCACTCCGTCTTCTATAAACCCCCAGCTTTATTCTGCCAATTGACGTCGTACGGCTGATAACGATGATGAATCGAATTTTGAAAGTTCTCAATTTACTTTAACTTAGTTAAAGAAAACTCCAAAAGGTTTAAAAAGCGATTTCTTTTCCATCACCGAAACACCATAATCCCAATTGGGTCCAATATGAAATCGGTTCACGTTAGCTTACGCCCATTCGTCACTTTCTCATTCGAACCAATCAAATTAGGATCAAATACAACGCTAACCGCTTCGGGGCTTTTGTGCCTTTCCTCTTTTGATTGCTTTGATGCGTTAAATTTCATTACAAAGAATGAAATATTCGTTTGGTGTGTGTGTGTGTGTTTAATGTTGGTTGTTTATTATAAGTAAGGTGAAGGCGTTATGCTGGAAAATGTATTGGTATTTGAACTTTCACTGCCTGAATTTTATGGAGTAACGGTCGTGAGTTTTTATACTTAAGCTAGACATGGATCTTTTATTTATTTTGCGAACTCGGTAATGTAACGTTTTATTAGTAAAACGAAAGAAGTTCCTACTTCATTTTACATAAGGATTACATCTAGATTTCTTGTTGTTAAAATAAATACAAAATAAACGTCGGTCATTAAACTAGACAAGTAATAATGTTATTGGCGCTACATTTTGTACAAGAGATAATGTTTGTAATAAGTTAGCAACTTGATGCATTTAGCAAGTCTGTATGGAGTGTTACACTAACTTACCAAATTTTGTTTAAGGCTACCCAAGAGCTTTCAAAATTATAATTTAATAAAAACTTCTTGCGTTACACTGAACCTTTAAATGAATGATTGAATGAGTTCAATTCGGGTTCGATTCCCGCCACGGAACAAATGTTTGCATGATCTACAGATATTTGTTCCCGGTCTGGTTGTCTCTCTATATATTATATGTATGTATTTACAGAAAAAAAATATAAGTATTCTATCAGTTATTTGGTTCCCATAGTACAAGCTCTGCTTAGTTCGGGGCTAGATAGCGCTGTGTGAAATGTCCAGCAATATTTATTTCATTTTATTAAAATCTTTTTTGGGGTCCATACCCAAACGTTAAAACGGGACCCTATTACTAAGACTCCGCTGCCTGTCTGTCTATCCGTCCAGGCTGTATCTCATGAACCGTGATAGTTAGACAGTTGAAATTTTTACAGATGATGTATTTCTGTTGCCGCTATAACAATAAATACTAAAAACAGAATGAAATAGGTATTTAAGGGGGCTCCCATACAACAAACGTGATATTTTTGCTCGTTTTTGTTCTACATTGATAACGGAAACAGGTAGACGCTTGAAATATTCACAGAATATTTAGTTATATATTCGCTTTTAAAATAAATAATAAAATTAAATTTAAGGGGGGCTCCCATACAACAGACATGATTTTTTGCCGTTTTTATAGATATTGGTACGGAACCCATCATGCGCGAGTCCGACTCGCACTTTCTTACAGACAACCTTTATACGTTATTATTTTTGAACAAGATCTGTCCTCTGCAGGACGGATGGATCAAGCTCCATCGCAAGGGGAGAAGTCCTCGTGATCTATTTCCTTCCACTTTACCAGTGACCATAAAGTTTTTCAAATTTATTTCGAAGATAAGTACAGTAAAATGAACATAAAATACGTCGCCCCTTCTCACAAACGTAATAAAGTCGATAACATTACCTTCAACTTAAGAAAAACTTATCAAAATATATTAACTGACCAATAAAAAATGCTAATTAGCATTAAATTCGTATATATATTATTTTATTAGTGAAATAATAGTGGATTATTACACGAGGGGACAAAGCAGTGTATTGCGTCACGGGCGCTATATTGAACTTCGAACGTAACGAAGTAGTCTAAAGTTAACTCACGAGCGGAGCGAGGGAATTAATTGAATCCTGAAAGCAGAGAGGGTTATGAGCAAGCCTAATATGAAGACAGCTTTATCCACGAGGAGAAATCTCTACTTTTCACACTTTCTGCGAGACAATAAACACCAAGGTTGATGTATTCTGTGCAAAGGTTAGATTATATTAGAATAAAAATTCTTTATAGCACTAATAAAATAATACATAGGCGAACTTAATGCTAATTAGCAGTTTCTTCCAGCTAGCTTTTCTCTAGTGTGGATAAAGTAGTAGTGCCAGAAAATAGAAAAGTAAACAAACTTAATCTTAGGTATCATAAAATATACTTATAAAAATTTATAGTAATACACATACATAAACGAAATACCAACATAAAGTGCTCAATTTTTAGGGTATTTTGAACAGAGATAAAGTGTTTATAGAGTTTGGATTTGAAGATTCCCCTATAGGTGGTCCTGCGGATTTCGACAGAAACAGAGTTCCACAAGCGGATAGCAGTCAAAGTGAAGAAAGAAGTTCTATGTTCAAGCGTCTTGAGTAAAAGATATTGAGAAGAAGGAGAAGGACGATCAGGTCGAAAATGAAGAGCAAACGTTCTTTAAAATAGCATGTAGACAGAAGATTTTGAAGGATGTTACAAAGAAGACACACTGCGAGCGGTACTGTGAGATGTGGTCGAACTTGCGTAGCCCAAGAGAGTTTTTTCTCTCATGTACAGAAGTCCCATTGTTATTAAGATCGAGAAAAAATTTAAAAATATCACGTTTGTTGTATAGGAGCCCCCCTTAAATATTAATTGTATTTTAATTTCTTTATTTATATTTAAAGTGAATAACTCAATATTCCGTGAATATTTCAAGCGGCTACCTGTTGCCGTTATCAATATCGAGCAAAAACTATCAAATAAATCACGTTTGTTGTATGGGAGCGCCCTTAAATATTTTTATTACTCTGTTTTTAGTATTTGTTGTTATAGCGGCAACAGAAATACATCATCTGTGAAAATTTCAACTGTCTAACTATCATGGTTCATGAGACAGACGGACAGACAGACAGCAGAGTCTTAGTAATAGGGTCCTGTTTTACCCTTTAGATACGGAACCCTAAAAAGATCAAATACTTCATAAACATAATTAATGAGCATAATTTATTAATTATAAAACCGAAAAGTTCAGAATTTATAAGTAGGTATGTACTCATATTAAATAAAATACTCTTTGAAGAGTTCAGGAAGACGGTATTTTTTAAGATATGAAAGAAAATTAATTTTAACAAAGTATACATCTTTAATAATATAGTTCTAAGGGAAAAGAATTTAAAAATATTTTGAGGTTTCTTTGCAAGAAACAGACGAAATTAAGTTGAGTCTTTTTGGTCAAAATTGTTTCAAGAAACAAGGAAGCTTTGTTAATATTAAAGAAATATGGCCAAGGTCTGAGTGTTTCGAGTGAGTGCTTGAATAGAGCGTCATTTTGAACCGACATCAATAAAGAAAAAGGTTTTCAATTCAGTTATTTTTTTAAGTTTGTAACTTCTGTCATTTATCAACCGATTTGGAAAATTATATTTATATATAAAAGAATATACCTACTTTCAGATTGGTCCCATAGAAGTTTTATCACGGAGATGAATTTTTGTGATTTGTTAAGTTTCTCATAAAAAATTCAGGAGGCCAGATTTAATCTGACTGAAGACAAAAAAAGCTTGGCGTCTGGTCGAAGCGACGTGTGATCTAAGAGCTTGGGCATATCTGGATCAACACATGAGCATTTCAATTCAGCGGGGCAATGCAGCCAGTGTCTTTTGGGGACACTTCCGCCTGGTAGTGATCTGGAGCAGTTGAGCTGCCTATAGATCATTTGCAATGATCGTTAGATGATTTAACTAGTTCTCCTGTAATAAAGTTTGTTAAGAAAATGTTCTTTCTGTTATTAAAAAAAATTTAAACGTTTAAACAAGTTCAACGACAAACAAGTGCATAGAAGGGTTCTGAGTGAAAACTGAAGCGTTTTCATATAATTTGGGCCTGGGTCCGCGGGCCCAGTCCCCACTCATTGAACAAATATGTCGTACCCACGCCAAGCTGCTTGCATAACGCTTTTCCAGTGTGTACTCTAACCCTGTTACTAATAAATTAGTTGTATCTTTGGATTAGATAATGCAGTAAGTACATAAATATGTAGTCATAGATACGAGTATGTAATTCGGAGCTATTACTAAATATTGGAACAGCGGGGCAATGCAGCCAGTGTCTTGGGGACACTTTCACCTGGTAGTGATCTGAAGCAGTTATATAGTCAGGTCATAAGTATTGTCAGACAGTAAAAACTTTTCTTTTAGAATGCTGGCCACAAAAAAGTTTATAGAATTTGAGTTTCGAATTGTTCATGAAAATAAAAATGTATACTTTTTAGAATTTTACTCACTTTTAAATATGGAGTGGACGCTTAAAGAAGACCGTGTTGCAGTTATTGCGTTGCATCGTTGCGGTTACGCGCCAATTCAAATTTTTGATATACTAAAAAATTTGAATATAACCAAAAAGTTCGTTTATCGCATCATCAAACGATATAATGAAGACTCTAGTGTAGATGACAGGTCAAGAAGTGGTCGCCCTCGCTCTGTTAGGACTCCAGCAGTGATAAAAGCTGTGAAGGCGCGAATTCAAAGAAATCCCAAACGTAAGCAGAAACTGTTGGCCCTTCAGATGGGGTTAAGCAGAACCACGGTGAAAAGGGTGTTAAATGAAGACTTATGGCTTCGGGCATATCGAAGAAAAACAGGACATCGTTTGAATGCTCATCTAATGGACCTGAGACTGAAGAGATGCCGCGCTTTGTTGAAGCGGTACGCGGGAAAAAAATATCGGGAAATTCTTTTTTCGGATGAAAAAATTTTTACCGTAGAAGAGAGCTACAACAAACAAAATGATAAGGTGTACGCACACAGTAGTGAAGAAGCGAGCAACCGTATTCCGCGTGTCCAACGAGGTCATTTTCCATCCTCGCTCATGGTATGGTTGGGAGTTTCTTATTGGGGCTTAACAGAGGTACATTTTTGTGAGAAAGGTGTAAAAACGAATGCAGTTGTGTATCAAAATACAGTGCTGACAAACTTTGTGGAACCTGTTTCTCATACCATGTTCAATAACAGGCACTGGGTATTCCAACAAGATTTGGCGCCAGCTCATAGAGCGAAGAGCACACAAGACTGGCTGGCGGCGCGTGAAATCGACTTCATCCGGCACGAAGACTGGCCCTCCTCCAGTCCAGATTTGAATCCGTCAGATTACAAGATATAGCAACACTTGGAGGAAAAGGCGTGCTCAAAGCATCATCCCAATTTGGAGTCACTCAAGACATCCTTGATTAAGGCAGCCGCCGATATTGACATGGACCTCGTTCGTGCTGCGATAGACGACTGGCCGCGCAGATTGAAGGCCTGTATTCAAAATCACGGAGGTCATTTTGAATAAACTTTAGTGTCATAAGAATCTATGTTTTGTTAAGTTCATTTTGGTATATAAATAGTTACATAATGAATAAACTTGTTTCAATTATTTTATATTAAACATGTGACAGAATTTATGACCTGACTAGGTATAGTTATATTTTTTGTATTTTATTTATCACTTAAAAATTTTACATACAATAATGTTTGAAAAAATAGCACTTAAAAACCACTAAGGTTTGTAGGGTAATGCTATCTTAATTAGAGTCTACATCATAAAGGAACTGAAGCTCGGAAGCGCTCAGTCTATAATACACTTAATATTATATACATAGCTTAACATAATACATGATTTGAACCAGGTAAATACATAAATACATTATACTTGTTACAGCTCTAAATTAGATAAAAAATATGATTTAAGTTTAAATTTTTTATTTTTAACGTAAATGTATCAGTTAGGTGAGTTGGTAGTTCATTAATTAACCGGGGAACTAAGTAGTTAGCTGTCCTCTCGCCGTATGCATTGTTTGCGTGCGGCGTATATAACCATATATAGGCACCTTCTCGGTCAAACCGACCAAAAATGAGTAACTTAATATTTCCTTATCACTTCTTCTATTGTTATGTATGTATGTATTTTTATTTGATAATGGTATAGTTTAGTATATGATATAAAGTATTTAAGTAGTATGTACTTATGCTATTTTATTAGTCCTGTGCAAATTTTTCATTAGTTCCCTTTCCTGTGCACTACCTACACATCTTTATCTACAATACACAAAGGTTATCTGGAAGAGAATGCCCTTTAGCATTAAGTTCGCCTTTGTACTAGTTTTATAAGAGCAATAAAGTATTTTCAATCAATCAATCTATCTATAGATCGTTTGCAACCATCTTTAGATGATTCAACTGTTTCTTCTGTATTTTATAGTCTTGTATATTCTTTTGGCTAATAAATGTATTGATTTAATATTGGATATCACAACACACAAAATCCAAACAGTTTTTCCTTAGCTGACAATCTACAAAAGAAAGTCATTACGATGTCCAACTGAAGTAAATATTTCAGCGCTAGATAATGTACGTATTAGGCAATCACACGTCCACCTTCATCAATTTGGCTTGACCAGTCGCGTAAACTATTCACGAGGCAGCCCCAGAGTATTGTTCTATTACAAAATATCAGGACAGCTTGTAAACTAATGTATTTGATAGAGAATACATAGCGTATGTAGTGAATAATGCCATCCTAGCCCCCCATTACATAGAAAAACCAGCCATTACATAGAATAGTTTTTTATTTTAATTTCTTTATTTATTTTTAAGGTGAATATATAGGGAGTTTGGTAATATATGCAAAAAAATTAAAGGGGTTGTTTAGATGACCATAATAAATAAATTTGTGAAATGTTTACCAAGGAAATGTGAAATTTATTTTAGCATGTTAAAAGAAACACTTTAATAAACTTATGTTGTGCTATTGCATAATGCTTGCCATCTAACCACAGACTGGTGATGTCTCGAGATATCTCTTGTTGTCCCTTTCTAACCCGAAACCCGCAGCCATTTCCGAAAGAGATATCAAAAATACATGCCTGCCTACGGTAGTAGGTACTAGCCTACCATAGATCTACGTTTTGAGTTATAAATAGGTAAGACGTAGCTACTAGGTAAAAAAATATCCCTACAGGTGCCTCTACATTCGCTTGTTCTTTCTTGGTCCAGAGTAGTACCTACAAGCGATCGGTGTCACTGACTCGAATTATGATAGGTCGGAAGACAGGTATTTTTGGCCTAACCTAGGTAGGTACCTACCTACATTAATTTAATTCGTCGTGTCACTCACTAGTTCTTTCTTGGTCACTGTGAGCTAGGTAGGTACCTACGTCAGTGCAGTGATTAGGTTGAGATAGATAGGTATTAGAGCCCAGGTGGCGTTTCACAAATGCCTACCGCTCACTCAAGCAGAGTGACCAAGACTAAATTAGATAGGGTAGACGTGATCTTTGCAATGACTAGCTAAACTACAGAGACAAATTTAAAAATAAAAAACAGCTGAAGTAGTATTTTAAAAGATTTATTCAATTCAAAATGAAGTACCTAATCAATTTAGGTAAACTCGAGCTTTCCAACACACTTTTATTAGGCTGTCGACAGATAAATTAACGTGAAAAAGTAGTAGGTAGCTCTTACCTCAAATCGAGAGGTAAGTAGGAGGTGCCTTCACTTTATCAACGATAATTTGGCGTGTTTAAAAGTTCATTAGCTACCTATGTACCTACAAAATATGTACAACACAGCTATCAGTTATTTACGACATTTAGTTGGTACCTACCTATTTACAGAATGTACAGTTACACAGTAACTTACACTAGTTATCTACAGTTATTATCACAGATAGGTATAGCTACACTATTTTATTCACAAACGTTGTTGCACGTACCTTCTTGATCTAGAGTCTAGGAAGAATAGCACGGCCAAAGCAATGCACATGAACTCGTGCCAACCCGTGACTCTGTCACTTCGCACCACATTAATAGCGTTCACAATTCGCGTTCTAAGTCACTTTCTATTGTATGGCCATCGTTAGTCTATTGTATGGCCATAGTCCTTTACCCTACCCCACAAATAAAAGTCTTAAGGGGGTTAAGTCCGGTGAGCGTGCGGGCTGTGCAACTGGCCCTCCGCGCCCAATCCATCGATTACCATAAGCACTGCCCAGGTATTCGCGCACTCGCCGATCGTAGTCCTTGTCGATCTTCCAAGGTCCGTGCTGCAGCAGACACAAACAAAACCGCATTCTGGTCTCGTAGTCAGGAGTCCAGAGCTCCTGCACTGGTGTAAAACTATACGGGTGCTGGCCCTCCTCCCTAAGACTTCACCCATAGGTAGCGCTATCACCGTACACGCGGGCACAAGTGCTCGCCAGCGGATCCTCTTCAAAAAATTCCATGCGCGCTGAATAGCGAGGTGGCCTGCCCGCCTGAACATGGGGCTGGAATTCACTGCTCTCCCTGTGCCGCGGAACAGTCCGCGTGCCCTGCCGGGTTCCGTGCCATATCTGATAAAAGTCCTGCGCTCTTGACAGGACCACTTTCCGTGGAGTACCTGTAGTTAAGTATCGCAATTTTTCTAAATCCGTCCGCACAATCAGAAATGAAATCAACTACTGATTCAAAATAATAATTAATTGCACGAACGCCGACACGTGCCAAAGTGCCCGCCTTCTTACACTAGGGCTGGGAAAACATTACCGGAAAGGTATCAATACCGGTTCTGACTTTCAGTGTTGGACGATCCGAAATTGGATTAGCTAGTTAGGATACACAAGTCGACCTAATAAAAGCTTGTTCAAAACATCGTAAATCAAAACCGAACTAGTTTTACAAAATACGCATAGGTCAATCTGTCATACAATCTGTGAGTAGTAGTAAAGCTCTCTGTGAAAGAGTTTGTCCGGGAAAGTACTACCACCATACCTATTTCTGCTGCCAAATAGTAAACTCGCATTTTTGTGTTCCGGTTTGAAGGGTAAGGGTATCGGTGAAATTACAGGCACATGAGACTTAACCCTTTCGACTCAGAACTGTGGAAACAATGTAGTGTAATTATTGATCGAGCCAAGCGAGATCTCTAAATCAACTTGGGCAAATCGGCGTTGTATGTATGTATGTATGTTTGTCCGAGGATAACTTTCGAAGCGTTTATCCGATTATCGTGTAATTTTATACATAGGCGCAATTTTGGTGGCACTAAATGAGCTAAAAACGTTGGGGTTTGTCGAGATATTGGGGTTCTAAATGAAACTATTAGGTCAAGTGGGAAGTCAAATGAAATATTAATTGGTACATTTAGACTCCGTTTTTATTTTTGGTAAAGTTTTTATAGTTTTTGAGTTATTAGCCATAATAAAAATTGAACTTTGACAAAATTCACAGGGTACACCATTGACCCTACAGTGCTGTAATTTGGTATGCGTGTAGCTTAAGTGACAAAAAAGGCAAAAGTTTGAAACCCAGAATAACTGCAATTTGTACCCCAAAAAAGAATAACCACACAACATGAACTCCCGTTACCTGTAATTTTAGTGAAACTGTAGGTCAAGTAAGTTGGTTATTTATTTTGTGGCAATATTTTGATAGTCACGATGATCGGATCAACGCTTCGAAAGTTATACTCGGACAAACGAACATACAAACAAACAACTGCGATTTGCCTAAGTTGATTTAGAGATCTCGCTACACTCGATTAAAAAAAAAGATTTTATTCAAATACAATCGATTCAAACATTTACGTTAATACCGGTAACCGGTGTAGCGAGGTATTGTAAGCCGTACATCCCTTCGCGCGGCATATCAAAAAGAACTCGAAAGAATAAGCGGTTAGTCAAAGGTGCCGCTTCGATTCTTTGAGCTCGCCGCCCCCAATAGGTACTTTGTTTTGTAAACAGGGCTATGACCCAATGATACCTACTCATTAAATCACAGCTGTTATTGCCTTTGTTTGATGTAATTTGCATGTTCTTTTTTGTGAATTAAACTTTATTCTTCTTCGGCAGAAACCAGAATTGAAAAAAGACTCATCAATTTTGACAATGCACTAGATACCTATCTCTCAAAGAATTGGATAAAGTAGGACCTACCTAATTGGAATAATTTCAATAAGTTTACCGTGGCTAAAGTGGGCAGTTTGCAGATAACCAATCCCGGGTCCACAATTTCTAGGCGTTTCCAGGCCAATGTCCACCTAAGCGCAGATTTGTAGAGATGAGAATACTATGGGAAAATAACTAATAGCATATCGATATTCCGACATCTCTCCGCTCAGCTTTAGTGGAAACGGTCAAGCGGCATGTCTTATTTTCTACAGTGCATTCGCATCGTAGCAGAGAGCGCTCAAAGAAAGGATATAAGTAGCAAATCTACGCTTATGTGGATTAAGGCCTTTATGTCTTTGGATGTCGACTGCAAGCTTAGGCAGTAAGTTTTATATCGAATTAATCACCTAAACTTAGTCGATTTTCTTTAAAATTTGTATATATAACTAGTAGTTTTTTTTTCCGTGATGTCTTTTTTTATGTTATGAAAAAACGTCCCTTGAATATCGTCAGTATATTACCAAACACCCTGTATAACTAAATATTCTGTGAGTATTTCAAGCGTCTACCTGTTGCCGTTATCAATATTGAGCAAAAAACGAGTTTGTTTTATGGGAGCCCCCCTTCAATATTTATTTTATTCTGTTTTTAGTACATGTTGTTATAGCGGCAACAGAAATACATCATCTGTGAAAATTTTAACTATCACGGTTCATGAGATACAGCTTGGTGACAGACGGACAGCCAGACGGACAGACAGCGGAGCCTTAGTAATAGGGTGCGGTTTTACCCTTTGGGTACGGAACCCTAAAAACGGTCTGATAAGAGCCGTTGGGTGCAGACTACACAATATCCAGCCGCTCTGGAAATCTATGGGTGAGGCCACTGTTCAGCATTGGACGTCTTTTGGCTGTTACGATGATGATGATGTCAAAGTGTACAAGCAAGCATCCTTTTATTTTGGCGTTATGCATCGTTCTTTACAAGTTATTAACATTTTAAAAGAGACGACTTGATAAAATTAAGTGATCTAGATTTGAGATTATAAACGTAGGGTTGTAAAACACATGTTAGTATATAATATGTGTCAAATGAAAGGCTATTTTGTTTTATATAACGTTCTAAAATTAGTTTATTTTTTATATGTAAAACTTGGATTTTTTCGTAACAGGACTCAAAAGATATTGATATCCGAATTGTCTCAACTCTATAGATACCTACTTGATATAAATATATAAAGTACCAAGTATTCAGTTAGGTATTTACATTTTTTTTTTGTTCTATCTTGCCTATACTTTCTCACTTCTGCGCATTCCACTCGTCTTCGTCTTGTGCTAAATCCTGTCAAACACATCAGCACTAAATATAAATAACCGAGCCGAAGAAAAAACAAACCGCGGACGTCGATTGAACGAGCTTTTTCACAGACTCTGTCCTATCTGAATAATTGAATAGATTCTATAGTTTGACAGCCCTAATTTATTTATGGGGATGTGTCATGTCACTGGGCTATGGGATACCGGATATTCAATTGATGGGATTTTTAAAAAATAGCGATATTTTATTTGGCATGATTCCAACTTATACAAAAGAGGGGTGAAATAAGTTCGATGCCTATGTCTGTCTGTGTTTTTGAAGTAAACTTATTAACTTGGAGAGTAGGCTGGTGAATGCATTACGATAAGTGCGAACGGAAGTTGATAGGGAGATATAAAGAAGTGAAGATAGAAAGAGAGAGAGTAACGTTTCGTATTGTTACGCCGAGGCTGTTACAGAATAAGTAATAGTAGAGTAATAGACAGCTTCTCGAAGTTATACCTACTGTGTCACAGAATAGGTAATACTTGGTATGGAATATACCTACATACCATGTTTTTACCTACAGTTGCACTGATTAAGAAATAGTAGTTTGTTGAAATACCTACACTTTCCTTGTAATTACTAGAAACATCGAGAAGGTTCTGGAAATAATGCGCGGTATAAATAGTGCGTAGAGACGCTCGAGGAGGGAGTCTGGATTTGACGATACGTGCGAACATTTCGGTGACTTTAAGTGGTTTATTGTGTAACAGTGGTGTGATTTAGTGTGTTGTGAATCCTTGTGATTTATAGTGTACCTATTTATCATTTTAGTGTTGAATAAAAGTGTTATTTTGGTTAGATTCATTTTAATTATTTTTATCCCGAACCCTCAGCTCGTAACAGTATATTACAGTAGGAGCAAGAGAGAGAGAGAGGTGCGCGCGCACATTTTCTTTATCTCTTCCTCTCATAGCCAGTGCATGAAATATATACAGAGTGTTTTTTTTAACACACAACGGCAGCACCCATAACCAGAAGAGATACAGGTGCAGTTTCTTTAAAAACATCAGCTCGTTTTTGAAGAAAAACATTTTGTCGTTAAAATTTTTCGGTCAAGCGTAAGTAGCGTCTTAAAATGAATCAAGTTGGTAAAATTTTTTTTTGATGTCGATTGATGCAGTCCTTTGTAAGAATCATTTAATTGTACAAGATAAAAAAATTTAAGCAGCGGAAGTTAGTCAAATTTGATAAAATGTATTCTCATACAACACGACAAAGCAAAATTCCTCCAACAAACATTTTATTAGATTCTAATTGCACATTAAAGAAGTATTAATACTGTAGCGATTAAGAAGTTTATGAACTCCATGTTCTCATGAGCAATTCAAAAACATTTCGTATTTCAGAACTAATTTGAATTTCGAACACGGTTTTTGCATCTGTCGGACTTTTATATCAGTCATTGCATCATCTTATCTGTCCTATCATGGCATTGTCAAATACGCAAAAAGTAAACTTAATTGAAGCATACTTCCTCAACAGAAATCTCGCAAATCTCCCATAAAAATAATAAATAAAAAATTGTAATCTTTGACTAGAAAATAGTGCCACGAAATGTTTAACTAAGTTACTTCAGCTGCAGTTTCAATCAAATTACAGGTAACGGGAGTTCATGTTATTTGGTTTAATTTTTTTGTCACTAAAACTACACGTAGGTATACCAAATTTCAGCACTGTGAGGTTACTGGTGTACCATGTGAATTTTGTCGTAATCCAGTTTTTATGATGGCTAATAACTAAAAAACTACAAGGTTAAAACTATAAATAAAAATGGGTAAAATGTACGGACCTTTCATTTGACGTGATAGTCTCATTTATTTTTTTTAACCATTCTTGAACCCCAATATCTCAACAACCCACCATCAATTTTAGCTCATTTAATCACACCAAATTGCCATCTCTAACTATGTATAAAATTTTGCGATGATCTGGTTAACGCTTCGAAAGTTATCCTCGGACAAACAAACATACATAAAATGCCGATTTGCTCAAGTTTATTTGTAGATCTCGGTTGGCTCTATTAATAAATATAACCTAACAGAATTGACCAAATCAGATATAATGAGATCCGTAGACAAACAAAGGTCACATACATAGCCAAGTGGGTTAGCAAGCTGAAGTGGCAGTAGGCATTCAGTGAAAATTAATGATTATTTGGGCAGGAATATTTTGTCTACAAAATCCATCATTAAAACCCCAAACACTCTGACTTTTCCCACAACCTTGGTATTTATTTGCTCATTTGAAAGCTCTGCAAACTGAAATGACAATAGAAATAAGCGAAAGAAGTAATAATCACTTTTCCGCTGCAAAGTTATTATTAAAAGGGGAGTGAGTTTGCTTTGTTTATTCTTTTCTTATCATTTATCATTTTCCATTGTGCCATTCCTTCGCCAGTTTAGAAGAGACGGCAATTACTTGTGACGATGCTATTTCGAACGAAATCCAAAGGCCAATGCTACTAATTAAATCTTAAAAATAAGAAATAAAAACTGATAGATTCACGCAGTATTAATTGCGTTATCTTTTTCGTGTAAGTATTTTTTTACCCTTAATCTTAGAACAGGTATAGTTAGTTCTTTAAACTATTTGCCCCGCCCACTGCCACTTAATTTTGCTAATCTTCTGGGCTATGTTCGTGACCTGAATTTGTCACGGAATCTTCTCATGATTCGATCTGGTAGAGAAATACCAAGAGTAGAAGAGTTTGTTATTAGGTTAAAAGGGGGGTAATGCACAATGCGGGACTTCAGTTTGGATCTTGTTCTACGTCAGCTTATACTGGAAATGTATAGCTTGATGTGTAGCCGTGTGTACAAACAAGTACACACGACAAAACGTACAATTTAATTTGTCGCGTGCGCCTAAAATAAATGAAAGTAGTGTCTCAAAGAAAAACCGGGCCGAAGAAGCCTTATTTCTTAAGGAAAAGTTTTGATAAGATTCTCCAAGACTTCTATTGATGATATTTTGCCTACTAAAATATACCAAATCTGCAAGCAAATGATTGATATTATCAATACCTTCAAATTGATGTGCAAAAATAACGATAGAAAGCTACGGAAGTTTATCTCGCTCACAATTATCAAAATACAAGAAGATGGCTAATGTACGTCACCCTAGTAGAATTGTCAATCTGGCATCATTATGCATGATAAAATGACTTTTCTTCGTAATTGCTTTTTGTGTGAATTTTTCCGATATTTTAATAGTAATTCTGCTTTTCCGGGCGGATATCATGAAAAATAAAAAAAATATTTTGACGAATTTGAAAAGATGAAATTTATCTGTCCGGAAAAGCAGAATAACTATTAAAATAACAGAAAGAATAAACCTATTTTACAAAAATACTAGTCATTAGCTCAATGACTAATATTTTTGTAAAATAGGTTTTTTCAAATTAATTTGAAATTCATGGAAAATTATAAATATCAACCAACGTTAATATAAGTCCTAAAATATCAATGAAACAGGCATGGTCGCAAAGGCGCTGCCAAATTACGTTAAAAATTGTTTATTGGAAATGTATCGACTACTGGATAAATATTTAAACTACCGGTATCAAACCTACCTCTAATATCAGTTATAATTTCGGATGTGTGTTTTAAATTAATCTCGTACATAACAATCGTTGTATATCAAATTACAAAAAAACAGTGGCACTCCGGGAGTGCAGACAGAATTGAAACTTGAATAAAAGCAGACTACACTACAGATACTTATATGACAGAGATGTCGGTAATGGTAACGGTGTCGCGAGTATAATGGTTTTTTCCCATTAAACTCGCGACAATACTGACACAACATTGTGAACTCACAAACCATCTTTTAGTGTTTTTCGCTGTCATTGAGCGAGATAAACTTCCGTAGCTTTCTATCGTTATTTTTGGAGATCAATTTGAAGGATATGGATTGATATTTTCAATCATTTGCTTGCAGATTTGGTATATTTAAGTAGGCAAAATAACATCAATAGAAGTCTTGGAGAATCTTATCAAAACTTTTCCTTAAGAAATAAGGCTTCTTCGGCCCGGTTTTTCTTTGAGACACCACTTTGATTTGTTTTAGACACACGCGACAAATTAAATTGTACGTTTCGTCGTACTTGTTTGTACGTACAGAATGTTTTGTGTCTTTGTTTGTTTTTTTGAGAGATTTTGTGCTTTCATTCAATTCAAGAATTATGTCAATGTCAGTAAAATTTCTTGTTCTGATTGACATTGACATTTTATTATGATTGCATACTAACAATCTGTTTTGGTGGCGGAAGCTACATAAATATCAGTAACAGTCAGTGTTAGTAGTCAGTGTCAGGGTTCGGTAACAGTGTCGCTAGTTCAATGGATTTTTCCATCTCTAAAAATGCTCAGTTAACAAGTTTTTACTTTGCACGACACGCTTTAAGAAGTTTTCACTTCAAAAATTATATGTATCCAGAATGAATCAGTTGTATGGTTCGCAAAGTAGGTACAAGCTTTGCTTAGTTTGAGGCTAGATAGCGCTGTGTAAAATGTCCAGCATTATTTATTTATATGGAAAGACGATATTTTGTTTTATTTTCTTTATTTGGGAAGATAAACAGTCATACATTATGAAGTAGAATATAGTGCTAATAGTTACATGAAGAAATGAACCCACAACATCATCCTCAGATTAGAATATGGCCAGATATGGCCGGCTCTGCCTGAGGATCGTAAAATGTGGAAAGGAGACCTTTGCCCAACAGTGGGACACAATAGAATGATGAAAAAACATTCTAAACTTTGTGGCAGCAACAAAACATAACCATTGGACTGTAATCTTCAGTGACATGGGATCGATTAAGGAAACCTTTTCTTTAGAGCTTGTTGTGGCATTAACCGTGGTTTATTGCACTTTTAATGGTATCTACATCCTCGTTCAGATCTGACGATTTAGATACGTATGGGAGCAACGCACGTATGCGAGCAAGCTTTTGGATATAAGTGAATTGCCAGCTGATTCAGAAGGTTGTGAGTTCGATTCCCGCCACGGAACCAATGGAGACCTTTGCCCAACAGTGGGACACAATAGAATGATGAAAAAACATTCTAAACTTTGTGGCAGCAACAAAACATAACCATTGGACTGTAATCTTCAGTGACATGGGATCGATTAAGGAAACCTTTTCTTTAGAGCTTGTTGTGGCATTAACCGTGGTTTATTGCACTTTTAATGGTATCTACATCCTCGTTCAGATCTGACGATTTAGATACGTATGGGAGCAACGCACGTATGCGAGCAAGCTTTTGGATATAAGTGAATTGCCAGCTGATTCAGAAGGTTGTGAGTTCGATTCCCGCCACGGAACCAATGTCGGAACAAATGGCATGATGAACATATATTTGTCGCCTACTTTGTGCCACAATCAATAACAAAAGACAGCATAACCCTCTTTCTTCGTCATATCTGCCTTATGTTGTCCACTGCTGAACATCTGCCTCCCAGAGAGTGAGATTTCCAGAGTAACCGACCTTTTATGTTGTTGATGGAGCAAACATATGGCCCATCTGATGTTAAGTGGTTACCATCGCCTATAACAAAGTAATACCTCAGGTCTCGCACCATATACTCGTAAACGTGCCCTACAGTGCACTGTCCTGCGTCTGCCTTGAGCATACAGGTGTATAAAGGATTGAATGGAAATTATTGATTATACCTTACAAGCTAGACACAACAGATATATGTTGTTGATGGAGCAAACATATGGCCCATCTGATGTTAAGTGGTTACCATCGCCTATAACAAAGTAATACCTCAGGTCTCGCACCATATACTCGTAAACGTGCCCTACAGTGCACTGTCCTGCGTCTGCCTTGAGCATACAGGTGTATAAATGATTGAATGGAAATTATTGATTATACCTTACAAGCTAGACACAACAGATATATAAAGAGATAAAAGTTTTTAAGTCTAGAATACGGAAGGTGAGGGGGATTTCCTAATGGAGACTGGCAAGGCATTCCATAATCGGACAGCTCATGTGCCTGTAATGTCACCGGCAAACATACCCTTCAAACCGTAACACAACAATGCTGCTTGACGACAGAAATAGGTATGGTAGTAGCACTTTTCCGGGCGAAGCCTTTCACAAGGAATTCTACTACTCTATAAACCTTGTGCAGCCTACCCCAATGGCCATCAGCAACCGTCTTTTCATGTAGTGAGGGGCCGACAATTCTACGAGCTAAGTGGCCAGGGCAATGCTACTTCAGTTTGCTAATCCTCTGACATGGCTTTTTATATGAACGTAATTCTTTTTCAAGACCAACTATTATTGTTAGTATTATTTATTGTAAAACTCGGTAAATTTTTTGTGATTACCGAGTTTAAGGAAGGATTTTTCCGCCGTTTCAAACGAATACACTTCAAACGTTTTGATTAATTTCCCCTAAATAAACAAAGTTATTATTGTTTGATAAAATACATGTGATATAAAATGCTTCATTTTGCGTTTGTTACATTTATTTAAGACGATTTATTGTTTTATAAAAGAATATTGAAGAT